>BTPH01000037.1:309990-332963 GCA_036245725.1 Mrakia hoshinonis
GAGGGGAAGAGAAGAGCAGAAGAGGCCGAGGGAGGTGTGACGATCTGCTTATGACCATCGACTCTGTTATGAACCCTTGTCGCTGTTATGAGAGTCCAGGGTTGAGCGAGCGGGACGTGAGGGGGGTCATGAGTATCGTGATGGTTGTGTCGGGAGGACAGACGGACAGAGTCGTACAGAAGGAAGGGGCGGTTTCTGAGAGAGGAAGAGAGATATCAACGAGGCCTGGGACGAGGGGTGGAAAGTAGGATATAGACGAATCGGCGATGCGAGAGGACTTTTTGAAGGACGAAGACCTGAGAGGGAGAGGAGAGGCGAAGAGACCAGAATCAGCAAAACGCCTTCCTAGCACACCAGTCACACCGCCTAGACGTCTCACAAGACTCACAAGCTGCAAACAAACAGTCTTCCTCAGATCAGGTCATCCAGTCCATCAACCCCCCACCACCAGCCTTGCTCTTCCTCGCCTCCGCCTCCTCCTTCTCCTTGTTGAGCGCCAACATCTTCTGCAGCCCGCTCTTCTTCTTCTTCTTCCTAGCAGCGTTCCCGTCCGTCTTGTTGTCTCCCGGCGGCGTTGGAGGTGGCTCGGACTGGACGGTCGGATGCGAGAGCGGGACGTGCTTGAGTGCGGGCGAGGCGAGAGCCGACGCTGGTTTCGACGGCGGATTGATCGATGGGAAGTAGGATGATCCGGTCGAGGACGGAGCTGGCGAAGGTAGCGCAGGCGAGTCGATCTCCATCGGTGTGGCCGTTCCTCGAGCGGAGGGTGGTGCTGAGGTCGGCGGGGTCCGACTCGGCAGAGCTGGTGGGACGGCAGCCGCCTGAGCCTGAGCCTGAGCCTGAGCCTGAGCCTGAGCCTGAGCGAGCTCACTCGCCTGCTTTCTCGTCCTCCTCGTCGTCGGGAACGCTTCCACCGTCTTCTTGTCCGACCCAGGACGACAGTCGACCTCCCCGCACACCAGACAGGTCGTCTTGACCCTGTTGAACGCCTTCTTGCGGGCCTTGGCACGATTCCCGATCCCTCCGTCCCGCGTCGCAGGCTTGGTCTGTCGTCCGCGGTTCACCTCGACCGTGGACGTCCAGCCAGGAACGTTCAGAGCACCGCATTTCGAGCAGCAGACGAGGTGGGTCGTTTCCGAGGGGAGGGCGGCGAGCAGGCGGAGGCGGGCGAGGTGGAGGGCGGAGAGCTCCGGCGAGACGGGCAGGAGGAGCGGAGGGAGGGCGAGCAGGTGCGCCAGCGTGTGCGACGAGCTCAGGAACGGCACAGCGGGCGTAGGTGGTGGAGGTGGTGGTACGTTCGACATGTCGAATCAGCGAGTGCGGGACAGAGGTCAGAGTTCTTGATGTTGATACGGTTGCGTTCGTTGGAGGCCAAGCCCAGAAGGGAGGGTGAGCTCGGACGAACTTGTGAGCTCGCTCGAATCGAGACCGAACCGGGCCCGTCTCTCGATACGAGCAGATATGATAGAGCGTATCTTTCTTTGATGCTGCATATGCGTAGCTCTTGCATACATGGTTTATCAAGGTGCAGAATCGTCAATACAGAAGTAGAACATAAGTCTGACGGCCTATCAAACTTCTGCGGCGACTCTCTTGCTCTAGAACTTGGACCTGTCTCTGAACCAGTCCAACCCCGCCTCGAACCCGACGACCTCAGCTTCGACTCCATCCAGAGCATGCCCCTCGCCGGGGAAAACGAGGCATTCGACGTCGAGCTCGGGCGTCGACTTGTCCGCCTGCGAGGTGGCGTTGAGGTGCTTGATCTCGGCGGCCCTCGACTTGAGGGAATGGTACCAGGCCTGAAGATCCGGTACGATTCGAGGGTCAGTCATCTTGCGCTCGAGCAAGGACGTGATAACTTTGCGAAGAAGACGTACCTTGGTTTGACTAGGCGGCACCCTCCTGTCCTCCTCGCCCATCAGGATCAGCGTCGCCGCTTTGACCTTGCGGACGTTTGTAATTGGGCTCGCAGCCTGCATGAGTGCGAACTGCTCGGGTGTAGGTGAGATGGATGGGCGTGGGTGCTGTGAAGGGGAGAAGGGGAAAGAGAAACCCATCTCGCCGAAACACCAGTCTGGGATCTAGTAGGATAGAAGAGAACGGAGGTCAGAGCATGCAACGAGGTAACGGGTGTGGGTGAAATGGCGACGAACATCTGTTATAGTGCAGTTCTCGCCGAACGACGTGACGGGGTTCCGCAGGATGGCAGCGGTAAAGAGATCCGGAAATCTTGACGTCAGGTGAGCGGTCAGGAAACTGTGATGATTTAGACATCCCACGGGTCAGCCTGCGCCAGCTTAGCGCGTCCGCGACGATGCATAGTCAAACGTACCCTCCATGACTGCCGCCGCTGACGAACAACTTCCCCTTCCAGTCCTCCTCCTTCATCCTCCCCGCCCACGTCTTCTTCCACTGCTCCACGACACCGAGGCAGTCTGCGACGTCAAGCGTGCCGCACTGGCCGATGAGCGACTGGACCGCCTTCTCGCCAAATCCGAGCGAGCCGGAATAGTTGACCAGCGCGATCGCGAACCCAGCAGCAGCGAGGGCGAGGTATGAAGGCGAGAAGGAGGTGATGGTCGTCGAGTGCGGACCGCCATGTGGGACCAGGATGAGGGGTGGAGGAGAAGACGAGGTTGAGTGTGAGGGCGCAGGAGAGAGGAGAAGCGTCTGCACCGGGAACCCGAGGTCGGGGGTCGAGAGGAGGGATGGTCTGAGCGAGGCCACGGTCGACGCAGCTGAGTACGACCGGTTATTTCGATCAGTTGAGTTGATAACACCAGACAGATTGGGCAATACGTACCTTGTTCTGTCAATCGACCGGTCTCGAGCACTTCGCTCCATCTGACCTTTGCCTCCGCTCCCTCGCCCGAAACCTGGCCGACGCGAACTCCCTTCATCGCGATCAGCCCTTCTTGAACGGCGACAATCCTCCTCCCACCATCCGTGCCGAGCATGGTCCACGTCGGCTGCTCGCCAGCTTCCTTCTCCGTCGTCAGTTCCGTCGGTACCACCGTCTTCCCGAGCTTGAGTGGGACCGTATAGATAGTTCCGCGCGAGTGGTACGTCGACGAGAGCACGACATGAGGTCCGAGATGAGGCAGATCGAGGAACGGCCGGGTCGGGAGGGAGTTGAGGTACAGTCCAGGGAACTCCGTCGGCGAGGGCGACCACACAGACTCGACGACAACGTCCGACGTCGACGAAGTCCATTTGTCGCTTTTGCCGGTGACCTCGCGACCGTGTAGACTGGCGCACGAGTTGTGGGCGCCGCCGAGCGGGTTGGTGAGGTAAACGAGGATGTCTGGCTTGCCCTCTCCACGGGACAAGAGTCGAGGCGACCGAGCACTCCGCTCAGGATCGCTGAGGCGGATGAGATCCTCAAGTGCAGCCCCCTCCTCTGACTCGTTTGTCGACGGACAAGGGATAAGCCACAGTCCCGCTCGCCTGTTGGCGCAGTAAACGATCCCGTATCGACGGCCGTCCTCCATGGTCTCGTACCCGGTCGCGACGAGGGACTCCTTGCCTTCGATGTTGACAAACTGAGTCTGTGCGAAGCTGATGGCCGGGTCGATGTCCCGCGACACGATGGGTCGGACGGTCGGCTTGGCCGAAGGCGACGAGGTCCAGGTGAACAGGAACGGGGTCGGCGAGATGAGAGTCCGGTAGGTCTCTCCCCAGATGGGGGTGAAGCGATGCCTGACGAGCAGGTCCTTGGACGGCTCCTTTGGCGGCAGTCGATGGGCCGAGAAGACGAGCGAGCGGGTCGAGGGCGAGAAGGTAGGGTTGCCCCACGTCTCTGTAGCAGGCATGCAAGATGGTTGGTCAGTTGACTGTCCGTCACGACTCCGAGCTGTAGTCGATAGCGGCCGTGAAGATTCGGTCCAACAAGGAGGCAAAAAGTGCAAGCTGACCGTCGTCGAGGAACTCTCCGACATCCTCGGTCACCTCCTTCGCCGCGACTGCCCTGCCAGCCTGCCAGTCCCACACCTCGACGTATCTCTTGTCTCCGATCGTCTTGAGCACTCCCTTGAGCTTGCGGTCCGAGGACCAAAACTCTGACGACTTTGCGGGCAGCTCCGCCGAGGGCACAGCAGAGGGCGAGCCAGACAGGGGGATCGTCTTTGTCGACTTGAGCCGCGTCTTCAGTAGGTGCGAGCGAGTGATGATGTGGATGTTGAGCGCTGAACGGGCAAAGAAAGCACCGTAGGAGTGAAGATGTCAGCGGACAGCAGCAAAGCGATGGGCAGCTGAGATGACTGAGCTGGAAACGGAGGAGATGATGAAGCTCACTGTCCTGTCCGAGGAAGGTTGCAGACGAGTAGGTCGGAGCCTCGGCGAGCTCCCTGTAGAGGTCCATCGTGTCCATAGGGGTGACAGGTCCTCCTCCCATGAAACGGAAAAGCAGGCGATGATGTGTTGATGGCCGTTCGCGGACCAGATGGCGAAAACGGGGACCAGCGTGGGTGAGCTCGACAGGTTCGGTCGAAGCCGGACGGGGTACGTGACCGTTTCCTCACTTGGACTCGAACAGCTCTCGATTCACATGATGTCATTCGTGAATGTCATAAAAGATCTGCTAGCATACTAAATGTCCACGCACAGAGGTGCGAGACTGCTCACTCCTCCGCTCCGCTCCTTTGCCGGCCCAGCTAGTCGTGCTCCGTCCACCAGGCCCTCAGTCTGCGAGCCATGTCCTGGAACTGGGTCGGTTCTGTCCTCTTCTCCTCCTGTTCCTTCCACTGCTTGAGTCTCATCCTCTGCAGCAGCTCCTTGACCGGCTCGACCGACCCGGACGCGACCTCGTTTGTATGCCACGACACAACCAGCGGAGGCTGGATCGGATTCGTAGAGACGGGAGTGAAGGATCTGGTGAACGCAACGGTCGTAAACAGGATCAGACGATGAGTGGATAGTCGTCGATACCAGATCCGCCCGAGCCGGCGGTGTGAGCTCGGACGGAGGACAAGTGAGCTCACGATCCGTTCTTTGCCGCCTTCTCTGCTGCGAGTTGGTTCTGGTGGACGATGACGGCGTTGATGACTCTGCGTTGGTCGATGGTCATCCCCCTGGGCGGCTCCACGACGTCGAGGTCGAACGCGACGGGCCGTGGGTTGGTCGTCTTGTCGTACAGCTGAGCTCGGCGGAGCACAATCAGCGCCTCATACGAGACGTCCGCCTCGAGGTTGTGGCTACGAGGACCGCATCAGGACCAGGGTAAGGTTCCGGTGGGACGGTACGGTTCACACGAGACGATCGAGTGCGCAGTGATTGTGAGCGGACGTAAGGAAAGGCAGGGAGAGGTGGAGGAGATCATCAGCTGACGGCCGGCACACGGGCGAGACAACGCGGGACAGGTAAGATCGAGTTGACTTACAAGAGGGTGATAACCGGCCGGACAGCGCGCCAAGCGATGGGCATCGTAGAGGGCTGGGAAAAGTGTGAGGAGGGTATGTGGTGGAGGAGGTGAAGGCAGGGAGCTCACCTCTGCCGCTTGCCCCCCGAGTTCCGGCGCACTCCTCTCTCCCGCCGGTTCTGTCCGTCCAGCGGTACATCTCTGTGGCGTATAGAGATCACGTCGGTCTGACCGTAACCCGACTTTGGCTGATACACTGCGTCATGCCTACATCCGTGCCACTCCCAAATTGCTCGCATGCGATGTTCCTCTGGCAAGAGGTCGCCACCGGGCTTCTGGGTCTTCCGGGTTGCAGCCTTTCGCTCGCACTGTTGGAGATGCCGCCCGATCCTGACCGTCACTGCTGGGAAGTGAGAAAAGATAGCCAGTAGATCGATAGATACGACACTCCTCGTACCCTCGGTGCAAATTGTTCCGCCTCATCCCAGCTTCCGGTGGCTCTTCCCGCAGATATACATGTGCTCATGCACGCGCTCTATGTACGACTTGACATGGACGAAGTGGTCGACCGCCTGGCTGGGGTGACATCTACCAAACCTCGGGGCGTCCGGGGGGCGGAGGGAAGTTGGATGGATCGTCGCCCCTGCGCGCTGGTGGGTCCTCCTCGCTCCTGCCCCTTCAACTGCCTCGACCCTCTCCCGCCTGCCTGTCCTCCTTCGGTCCCCTTTCTCCTCCTCTTCCCTTTCTCCCTTCGACCTCTTTGCTCGCACTCCTAGCGAGTCTCGCCTTCTCTCCCCTCTTCTTCTCTCTGTGGACTTGTTGTCACCTCAACGAGCGAGCGCGCCTCCTTTCTCTCCCCTCCTCAGCGTCATTCGTCCAACTCGCCCTCCTCGACGCTCCCACCTTCGCCTGACGAGCTCGGTCACGCCTCGCGGATCATCTAGCCGCCTCTCTTAATCTCTTGCCAAGATGCTGTGAGTCACAAGTCTCTTCCTGGACCGAGGTTGAAGCAAGCAAGAGAGCCCGAGCTGACTGCGAAACGGTGCTCGTTCGTTGTTCTCTTTCCTCTGCGCTCACGTGTCCGCGGATCAAGCTACCTCACAGCAGACAAGTTTCCAGTATGTGAGTGAACAAAGACGAGCTGTCTCTTCGCCTGTCGTCCGTCCGGCTGCATGGGCGCTGTGTCGAGGGCTGAGCTGACGACTCCTGGTGCGCTCCCTCCCTCCGCGTCCGACAACAGTCGTACCGTTCGGAATTATCGGGTGAGTCCAACACCTCAGACCATCCGAGACGACTCATCCTGGCATGCGGTTGTATGGGACCGAGCGTCGAGCTCTGACCAAGCGTGGGAAGGGATGCACGGTCGCGTGAGCTAAGGAGGGAACTCGATCCCCCCTCGACCTCACCAACCTTGTCCTTCCTCCTCGCTCAGAGCTGGCCAGCCTATATGGGCTTCCCGTCTTGCGGGTCTTACATCTGGACTAGGCAGCTGACCTAGCTTTGTCTCTCTGTCGTATCTGTGTAGGTTCTATCGGTACCTGTGGTTTGGGATCCGACTGGCCGCCATGGCCGCCTACTCTCCGATCCCCCTGCCCGAGCACCCGACGTACATTGCCTCGGAGGACGTGACCATCATTGTCCCCACCATCGACGCGGGAGAGGAGTTCAAGGAGGCTGCCCACTCGTGGCTCGTCGGCAAGCCAAAGGAGATCATCATCATCACCGAGGAGCGCATGCTCGGGCCCCTCCAGGAGCTCGCCGACGCCGTCGACCCATCCAGGATCCGCGTCCTCACCGTCCCGTTCGCCAACAAGCGACTCCAGATGAGCCACGGTATCCGAAACACGACGACAGACATCATCGTCTTTGCGGACGACGACGCAATCTGGCCGCCCACGCTGCTGCCGTCGGTGCTCGCCTGCTTCGAGGACCAACAGGTCGGAGGAGTCGGGACCTCTCAGCGTGTGCAGCCCGTCGGGAACAAGATGACCGTCTGGGAGGTTCTCGCCGCGTTCCGTCTCACGATCCGAAACATCGAGATCTCGGCCTCGACCCACATCGACGGCGGCGTCCCCTGCCTGTCTGGTCGAACCGCCGCGTACCGGACCGTGATCCTCAAGGACCCAGAGTTCCTCCACGGCTTCACCAACGACCTCTGGCTCGGCAAGTACCACCTCAACTCTGGCGACGACAAGTTCCTCACCCGATGGATGGTCTCGCACGGGTGGAACACGTACATCCAGTGCTGCAAGGAAGCCGAGCTCCTCTCGACGATGAAGCCAAACTGGCGGTTCATCAAGCAGGTCCTCCGATGGACGAGGAACACGTGGAGGTCGGACTTCAGGAGCATCTTCACCGAGAGGTACATCTGGACGAGACACCCGTACGTGGCGTACACGATGATCGACAAGTTCTTGAACCCGTTGACGTTGCTGGTCGGACCGGTGCTCGTCATGTACCTGATCGCAAAGAGTCAGAAGACAAAGGACGATGGAGGGTATCATCTGCCGGCGTGGAACATCATCGTCTCGGTGCGTTCGCGCCTATCTTCTTCCTCTTTGACTCCTCCTTTTGGGGGCGCGTACTGATTTCTTCCCCCCTCCCTTGCTTCGGCCAAACAGTACTGCGTCTGGCTCACCGCAACCCGAACCGCCAAGCTGCTCCCTCACCTATGGTACCGCCCGCAGGACATCATCTACGTCCCCGCCTGGATCCTCTTCGGGTACTACTTCGCCATCATGAAGATCTACGCGCTGTGCACGCTGCACGAGACCGGGTGGGGGACCAGGACGGGGATCGCGGATCCGGCGACGGCGACGCAGGCGTTGAAGGATCAGAACGCGAGGGAGAAGGAGGAGGTGAGCGGGGGTGGGAGGGCGAGGGAGGATGTGGAGTTGGGTGGGTTTGGGGGGAGGCATCAGGGGAAGGCGAACTAAAGGCCGGTGGGTCTTGCTCGTTCTTCTTTTCCTCCCGTTTCCTTGACTTTTTGTTCGTTCGACATCGTAGACTTCTCGCCTTTCTTTGCTGTTTCTCTATCGTTTCATCTTTCTGCCTTCCGTTTGCCAGCCGCTGCACCCGTTGTCTCTATAACGTTTCTGCCTCCGTTCACGCTCTTTCCCTGTCCTCTTTTCGTTTGATCCTTCCTTCTCCACTTGGACGCTCGCAACCTCACTCTCACTCGCATAACTCTATCTTTACCTTACTCCCCCTCGCATCTCTTACACCTTAAACGCTCATCCTTTGCATCTGCCCCCCTCCAACCCTCTCGTGCCCCCTTTCACTTCTTGTCTTCGAAATGGAAATGCGTACACGCTTCAAGCTCCCCTAGTCGTCCCGGTTTAAATCACATCAGAAGTCATCCCGAATTCGTTTTCGTACGTATAGAGCGTATAGGGTATAATCATCATCTCCCACCCCCACCCCCCCCACCCACTCCCCTAACCCCCCTCCCCCCTCTACTTACTCCCCACTAAACATCCTCACCACCATATACGCACAGCTCCCCCCAAACCTAAAGATCGACAGCGCCAGCACCGCATACAGCACGACCGCCAGATACGTCATCGTGCTCTGTTGCACCCCCTTTGTCACCGTGTCGCTGTCGGAGAACGTCGAGGTCGCGGTGAAGACGACCGCGACGAGGAAGCCGTTCGAGAGGACCCACGAGAGCAAGAGCCGGGTCCGGAAGCCTTTGTAGTAGTCTTCTTGGATGTCGGAGGGGGAGGGGACCTCGATGACTTCGAGGGCGGGGACTTCGAGGACGTGGACTGGTGGAAGGGGAGGGGGGGAAAGGAGAAGTTAGCGCGGGAGAGAGTAGCTTTCGCGAGCAAGAACGAGGAAGAGGCGAGACTGACTGGCATCGTCGTACTCGGCATCGAGATCCTTCTCCTCGACGGTGACGTCGACGTCGGCGGTGTGCTTGTCGCCTCCCTTGCCTGACGTGACGACTCCGAGATCGGTCGCGACCTTGTCCTGGCCTTTGGTTCCCCAACTGACGTCGTGCTGCAGGATGTAAAGAGAGAGAGAGAGAGAGGCGTCAGCGCGGGTTGTCCAGAACTGAGGCTTAGTAGCAGGGGGCTGACCGTGTTGCAGAAGGCGTACACGTTCATCACGCTGATGTACGACGGCGCGATGAGCATGTACTGCACGAACGACGTGACTGGAAGAGAGAAGATAGCGAACGTTAGGATCTCAGTTCCCACTTTGACAGGGTTGGAGTGTCAGTTAGGTGCTCACGCATGTGCCAGGGATCGTAGTGCTAAGGAGGTGAACGCGACACAGGTCAGCAAAGCAGTTCGTGTGAGGAATCGAACCAGAAAGAGCTCACGATGAGTGACGCGAGGATGTAGACTCCGTACGTTGCTCCGAGCGAAAGGATGACTGATCACGAAGGGGTAAGGTAGACGTTAGTCTCGTGCGAGTGGCAAGGCAAAGCGATCGATCGACGAGAGAGGGACCCACTCTTCACAAAGGCGCCGTTCTTGAACAGCTGGGCAGCGGTGATAACCCCTCCTGTGGCGAGCTTCATCTCGTCGATCGCCTTGATCGTGATCCAGATGGCGGCAAACGTCATGTACAGCGTGACTGAAGAACGGACCAGAGGGTGAGCAAGCTTTGTCGGACGGAGGGACGGACAGAGGAAAGGTGTAGGGGAAAGCGCGGACTCACTGACAGCGAAGATGACAAAGGCGAGCGTATAGCCGATTTTGGACCTAGGTGAGGGCGACAGGAGTCAGAGAGCGTCAGTGAAGCAGATTAGGGTAAGGATCGAGACGGGACCTACCCCTTTGGACGGTTTCCGAGAGCCATCAAGAAGCAGGCGCTGCAAGAAGAGAGGGCGGTGTCAGTCTTGCGCTCGGATGCGAGGGTGACGGCAAAGTGGGCGTACATGGTGAGAGCGCAGTAGACGTAGGTAAGGACGAGGTTGAGCCACTTGATCCAAGGCGTGGATACCTCCATCGCCTTCGTAAGCACGTAGAACGCGATAAAGTAGTTCCCCTGGTCGGTCCAAGACATGGTGAGGTCAGCATAGGTGGCAAGACAGAAAGGAGCTGGGTTGAAATTAAACGTACGATGGCGAACCAGGAGAAGACGAGCTGAATGGCTTGGTAGAAGATGAGCAGGTGGAGCATAAACTTTCGCGTGAACGAGTGGTTGCTCCGGTAGAGGTAGTAGAAGTGGAACGTCGCGTGCAGACTGGCGAAGAAGGATCCGTTCAGCCATCGTCGACGCTGACTGACGAGGTCCGGGATCGAGTCGGGAACGTCCGTGATGCCCTCGGCCGACTTGACGTAGTGGAGATGCCAGTGCGCCCCACGTTTTGAGACGAGCTCCCAGCACAGGATTCGGTCCTCGGCGAGGTCTAGAGAAAGGGATGAAAGGGTCAAAGGTCAGGATGCACTCGAAGCCCGATAGGTCGAGGGCGACGTACACATGTTGGCGTCGAAGATTCCAGCGCTGCAGTGGATGTTAGAGAATTAGTTGTCAGCGGGTCTTAGCAGGTGGATGTGATTTACGAGGACTGACTTTGCATCGTGAAGCTCCCCGAGGAAGTACTCTGAAAGGATATGAAGCAAAGTCAGCGAGCAGTCCCCTCCTGGGATCTGCTAGTAGGGGCGAGCTTACTTTGTAAGGGCTAAAAGAGCAGACAGAAGATCGTCAGTCATCGGTAGGGCTATCAGATGCGCGGAGATCATTGACTCACTCCTTCTCCCGTGACCGGGTCGTTCTGCACCGCGATGTACCGGTACGCAGAGAACGCTCCCGGCAGCACCGAGATGAACCCAAAGATGCTCTCGAGCGGCTTGTCGAGGATGTTTGACATCTTGTACTCGAAGTTCTGCGCCGCGACGAGCGGGTTCTTGAGCAGCGTCGACCAGTACTTTCCCTTGAGCGCGACAATCTCGCCGCACGCTCCGCCAACGTCCGAGTTGACGTCAAAGCTCTTCCAGAGATGGTAGATGGACTGAACAGCGTGAAAGAGGTCAGCTCAGAAGCGGAAAGAGGGCATGTCGTCCCGTTGCTACTCACGCGAGGTCCAGGCTGGGTTCCGACATCGATGAGCACGCAGACGTTCGGCACAAGCAACGGTCCGAACGCGTTGAAGAACCCTGATGAGCGAAAAGAGGCACGGAGCGGTCAGATACTGCAAAGCCTGAGAATCAGTGCGGAGGGACAAACTCACATCGATGCGAGTTGAGCTTCTTCTGATTCTTCTCCTTTAGGCAGCTGTGGCAGGCAAGGTCATAGGTCAGCGATCGCAAAGCACAACCCTCGATGCCAGCAGGCGGCTCACAAGAGCAGCTGGACCGGCATCGTGTCGGCGTTCCCTGGCACGACCTGGAGCTTCGAGTTGACCCTGAACTGGGTCGTGTACTCGTAGATATGCGCCGTCACAGGCTTGCCGTTGACGATCTAGAGGCGCACAAAGGCGAGGGTCAGTCTCGGCAGCCAGCAAAGCGGGAGAAGAGCGGGGACGAGATGAGCACTGACGTTCTTTGCCTGACCCGGCTGGTAGCATCCGAGCTTCTGGATCACGGCCAGCGTGCGCGGGTTGATCTTTGCTCGACCGTCGCTGACGATGCAGACGACGACCTTCTGCCACCCGGTCGTCGACCACGTCTTGCTCCGGCTCTTTGTGCACAGGTAGTCGATGTTCTGCATCACTCCTCGCAGCGTCCTCAAAAAGAGCTCGTCGTCCTCCTGTTCAGTCACATGACGCCCAGAGTCGCGTCAGTATGGGCTGATTGTCGAGAAAGCATGAGCGAGAGGGGGACAAACGTTGTACATTGTGAGCACGATGAAGAGCTCGGTCCTCCTCGGCTGCTCGTACAGCACCTGTCTGAGCGCGTACCGGTCGTCCTTGAAGTCGTTCGGGTCGCAGGTCGCAGCGGTCTGGAATGCAAAGGCGCGGGCGTCAGTTCTGGTGCCTATGAGCGAGCTCGAGATGGCGGCCGACTCACGTATCGCATCGTCGTGAACTCCTTGTCAGTCTTGTTAGGGCAATGTACGAGCAGCTTTGAAGGAACTGGAGAGTCGAGCACAAGGTGGCCCATGTACAGCCTGGAGATGACGGGCATCAGACGGTCAGCTCCGATGGACGCAGATGGGCCAAACTGAAATCTGGGACGTACTGGACCCGCTTGACGGTCTTGTTCCTCCTCGGCACCCTCGATGGCACAGGTCCATAGTGCGCGTTGTCGTCCTCGTCGTCCATCCCTCCTCCGAGATCTGCCCCTCCTCCTCCGTCGTCCCACTGGCCCGGCATGTCGCTCGGTCTCCTCTGGCCCCTCCCACCCCTGGGAAGTAGCGACTGGGCGTCATCGTTACTGATCGAGGCTCTCGAAGGATGCCAGTCGTCCGGGTATCCTCCCTGGTCGACGAACGGGTCGTGTGACGGCGACGGCATGGGTGCGGGGCCTCCGGTCGGGTTGTTGAAGTACGGCGTCGAGGCGACCGACGCGAGCGTGTTCTGGCTGTCAAACCGAGCTCGAGGACCGGCAGGGCCGGCGCTCAGGTGAGCGGGGGTCGACTGCGAGTAGGCGATCTGCGACATTGGGATCGCAGGCTCGTGGGGCGGAGGCGACACGAACCCGGACGCGCTCTGAGGGAAACGGGTATAGGGGCTGGGTTCCCTCGGAGGGGGCGACATGTAGCCTGCGTTTGGAGGAGCAGGGCTGGATCTTCGCCAGTCAGGCTGCTGTTGGGCTGCAAACTGGCTGTACTGGCCCTGCTGAGGGTCCGTGGGCGGGTAGGGGTTGTAGAGCGACGACACGTTTGGCGGAGGGGGAGCGGGCGGCGGCGAGTGAGGGTACGGCGCAGAGGGAGGTCGGGGGTCCGAGACCTGGTACGGTTGGTTGTTGTTGTAGTACTGGCCCTCATCAGGCTGAGAAAGGATGAAGAGCAAACTTGTCAGCTTGAGCGGGAGGGGAGCCGAACACGAGCAAGACGGAAACCGGTGCAGGGACGAGAACGTTGAGCTCGGACCACTCGTCCTACAGCTCGAGAGGCACCCTCAGCCACTCTGGACAGCATCCGCTTACGAGCTATGGCCAGCCCAACGAATTGCGGTCCCGTCTGTGGTCTTTGGTTCTACCAAAATCCCACCTACTGCCCCAGTGATGAGCTCGACCTTCTCTCAGGCTGGGTCCCCCTCGTCCCTGCTCGATCTCCCCTTGTTCGCTTCCCTGCCCGACCACGTCCCACCTCCCTCTCAAGTATTTTGACTCACAGCAGGTGGATAGTGCGACATCCTGGCGGATCACAGACGAGTTTGCGAGGTTCCTCCTGGGTGAGCGTTAGGAGAGCTCAAGCAAGCGATCATGACGGGCCTCCCCTCTCGTCGGCAACCTCCTCTCGACCGCAGCACTGTGGGTGACTACTTCGCCCTCCGTCGCTTCAGCGTCCTTGCTCGGCTGCCGCTCCAGGCCGATCGTAGGCTGTCCATATCGACTACTCGCTTCCGACCGATCTCTGGACTAGCCTGTGCGATACTTGCTTGGCATGCTAAAGGTCCAATCCCATGATGATAGATCGACCCTCTGTCCCGGTGCACTGGAGTGCACCCACCCTCCCGGTCTAGATCCAAAGACGACTGCAGCTCCTCCTCTACATGTCCATGTCCATCTCCTCTCCCTCCCTCGGCTCTCCTCGGACGACCGAGCTGACGAGCTCCCGTCGGATCTCGGGCGAGATCTGAGCGTGAGGTCGCACTCGGATGACGTCGAGCAGCGAGTCCTTCTGGTCGGGCGTCAGATCGGAAGAGTACCTGTGCAATTGACGCAAGAAGGTCAAAGTCAGCGACGAGCCTTTGAAGGCGAGGAGAGAGCAGATGAGACTGACCTCTGCACGAAGACGAGCAACGACTGGTGCCACAGAACGGGAAGCATGCCCTCCTCGCCCTTGATACCGGATCCTCGCTTGTCGTTGGCGAGTCTGTCGCCAGAAGACCCACGAAAAGAAGTGTCAGTGACGGAACGAACAGCGGGAGAGCGGACAAGGTGAGGAACAGAAGAAGAGGGGATCAGAAAGTATATAGACTAAGTTGATATCCGCAACGCCCCGAAGGGCGTAGATCAGAGAGGTAAAGCGAGTCGGAAACATCACGCAAAGACACAACGAGGGAAGGAAGCATCGAGGAGATGGAAGAGGGGAGGTCCAGCGAACAAAGGCTGCTCGCGGGAAGAACGTAGGACTGACCGAATAAAGTGGAACACGAGCGCATCGACAACCTTGTACGGCAGAGCGTACTTTTTGTCGAGCAGGACACGGATGAAAAGCGAGTTGGGACCGGTGTAGTCCATCTGGGCGAGGTGGGCGATGGCGGCTCCAGAGTGGACCATCGGTACGGAGGACTTTGAGAGGACAGAAGAGAGGATGGCGGCCTCCTTGAGGGTGCAAGCGGACTGTCGGATGGAACGTGCGGGAGGCAAGGAGAAGTCAGTACAGGCACGCAAGATGGGGGCGGGCATGGGAGATGAGAAAGACGGAGAAGAGGGTTCAGAAAGTATATAGACTAAGTTGATATCCGCAACGCTCAACCCGAAGGTTGAACGTGGTTCAGAGAGGTAAAGCGAGTCGAAAACATCATGCAAAGGGATGGGAGCCGCAGGGACGGAAGAGGTGAAGCGAGGCTTGGACGGCAGGCCCAGACGAGCGAGACGAGCCAAGGCGATGGCAGAAGTTGAACTCACGTCGCAGAGGGGGAAGAGAATACCCTTGAAGAAGGCTGCCGGCTTGTACAGGGCCTTCTTGAGGGCCTCGTACAGCTGGTAGTTGAGCTTGCCTCCGTTCTCGCTCATGTCGTCGCGAACGCGCTCGAGGAGGATACCCCGGAGGAAGACGGTTGCCTGCTTGGGCTTGAGGTTGGAGACAAAGATCTTTGTGGCGGCGAAGGTGGCGTGAGGGGTCCAGTCGGCGGGGGAGGTGAGGGCGAGCAGACGAGCCCATTGGGGGAGGGAGGGAAGAAGCTTGAAGGGCTTGGGAAGGGGTCCGGAACGGTAGCGAGAGAGCAGCTCTCCAATTCTACACGAGATGGAAGCCGTGTCAGTGAGACCATATAGCGGAGCGCTTTCAGCGAAAGCAGCGGGTGCTCAGCGGTCGGACCACGCCGACATCCGGCTGAACCCCTTCTGCACAGACTTGTGTGGACTGACTTTGTGTATGCGATGACGACCTTTTCTGGCAGGCCTGCTGCCGGGTCTCGCCCGTCTCCTACGCTCTCGAAGCGGACGCCCTTTCCTCCCTCTGCTGCCTCCTCGTCGGCTCCCTCCTCGAGCTTGGCGAGAATCACATCGGCGAGCGTCTGTCCTTCTGGACGGGACGATCCCATAAAGGCGGCTAGTGTGGCATGGTCCTCAGGGTCAATCTCCTGGAGAGATGAAAGCAAGCGGGACCGACTGTGTCAGCGGCGGTTCGGACGAACGCGAGCGAGCTCAACCTTTGGAACGGTGGACTGACGAGCTCCTCGTACTCCTCCTCCTCCTCCCCAGACGCATAGTCGGCATCCTCGTCCTCAGATTCCTCCTCGTCGTCTCCTTCGCGCGATCGGAACTTGAGCTCTCTAAATATGACCGGGTGAGAGGCAGCGGAGGTCAGCTCGGATTCAGGCGGTGGCTGTCGAGCTCACCCGTTTCCGCCCTATGGCAGCTACGAAGGCCAGGGATGATCGAGTACGTACCCCTCATCCTCCTCTGCCTCTGCTGGGATGGCCGCGTCCTGGTCGAGGAGCTGGTCCATCTCGTCCTGCTGCTCTCTGGCGAGCTCAAGAATCTTCCTCGACATTTTGGCGTCAGGAGCACCCTGCACACACACAGCAGCACCAGATAGTTCAAGCAAGGTCAGCATCAGCTGTCTGAGCCGATACAATACAGTAGGGACTTCGAGAGAAACCCAAGTGTGGACTAACCTCCTCCTGTCCTCCCTCCTGGTTCTTTCCGGACTTTGCCTTGACCCGCTTGCCCGGCTTGGACACGCGTCCAAACTTTTGTACGAGGTCGTCCTCTGCGAGCTCCTTGTAGAGCGGATCGTGACGGGCCTCGGGCGCCTTCTTCTGGACTACGCGGGGCATTGTGGAAGCGTATAGGATGGTGGTTGAGGCTCCCTTGTCGGAGAGGTGAGTGAGCTCGAACGCAAGCCTGCTGCTCCCGCAGCCGGGGGGTCGTCGAGCTCACCCGCTCAGACCCGTCACTGTGCTGTACGAGTCCTCAATCGGCTCTACAGCGTGTACAAGCCTTCCTTGGGACCAAACACGTCGTTGCGAGCTATTGGGCTCATGAATCATCATAGACAAAAATCGATCAAGTTAGAGACAGAAACAAAGTGGGAGGGAATCAAAGCTATAGAGACAGCGCGCGTGCGTAGACGAGACTACGTTCAGAGGTCCTTGCGGAGGTTTCCTCGGCCGGGACCGGACGTGTTGTACCAGGCACTGCAAGGAGGGTAAAGGGAAGGGAGGAGGTCAGTCTGGGGGGGTCTTGCACAGGAACACACGAGGAGACGAGATTGATGTAGGACCCACCCGAAGTTGAGGTAGGTCGTGTACGCGAGGTACCCAAAGTACGGCGCAAAGAAGAGCGACGTAGGGACAGGGATACCGTTCAGGTTAGGGAGGGTGTGGGCCTTCGCGGTCAGGGCTCCGACGACTCCAGTGAGGGCGACGATGTCGGCGAGGGCAACAGCAGGCTGTCGGAGTCCGAAGAAGATGGGAGCGTAGGCGAGGTTGAGTCCGAGCGAGATCCAGTACTGCAAGAGAGAAGAGAGCGGAAGAAGACGGAGGTCAGCAGGAGATCGTCCAGGGAAGAGCTGCGGCTGCATGTCCGAGCACGACCGAAGAGCGGCCATCTGGACTGAGGAAGTTCAGGAGATGGTATGTGGTACTCACGAGGTTGAGGGCCTCGATGGCGGTGTTTCGGGCGGCGGGGTTGGACGATCCTCCGTTGAATCCAGGGACAGGGGCGTCGAGGTTCTGGGCAATCAGGTACGATCCGAAACCAGAGACAGCGTACAGGACGGGCCAGATGTAGGCCTGGGCCTCCTTGGAGGCAGTTCCCGAGGGAGTTCGGAGCGAGTTGTACCCTGAGGAGAGAAAGGCGGAGGACGAGACGAGGGTCAGCGGCTGAACGAGACGACCGATGACGCCGTGCGCGCGCGCGCGAGCAGCTGGGGAGGATGGTCTCACAGAAGTTGGCCTTGGTCGATCCGTGGACAACGGCTCCAGTGGCAGTTCCGAGCACGAGGGGGATACCGACGGCAAGGTACGGCTGAAGAGAAGGGAAGAGGAAGGAGGAAGGGTGGGTCAGATGATGATGCGACGAGCGGCAGCGATGACAACAGCACGATCGCACAAGGCGTCGAGCTCAGCAGAAGCAGCAGAAGAGACACTCACGTTTCGGGGAGCGTCCCAGATGAGAGCAGGGACTAGAGAGGACAAGAAGACGAGGTGGATGGCAGAGAAGGAGAGTCGGGAGGGGAAGGAAGGAAGGAAGGGCGTGTGATGGACGAGATGGACAATGAAGCAACGAGAGAGACAGAAACGATGGGCTCGGTCAGTGTGTGCTCAGACAGAGGCTGGTAGGGTAGACGCGGGAGGGAGAAGACTGACTGGAAGGCATGCTGAGAGTAGTAGGATGGGTTGAAAGGGTGGGTGAGGAGTGGTGGTTGCAGGGTCAGCCGAAAACGGGCCTCGCCAGCAAAGAGGACGGCTCGGCGCCCCTTCGCTCAAGAGCCCTCTGCGATGACGTCTCAGGCGAGGTCCATCTTCTTGCAGACAACGTATCATCGCCTTGCCTCGGGATGGACTTTGAACACAAGTCAGGACGATCAAAAATATTAGATCCAAAGCTCTCAGGGAAAGATGACTGTCGTCCGTCTTGAGCGTGCCTGGGCGGACTCAAACTGAAGGCGGACGGAGCACGGAATTCGCGCCGACCGACGAGTTGCCTCCGACCATCATCCAGAGACGACAGCCGCCATCGTTCCTTCGACACTCCTCGCCCAGCCCCGATGCCTCTGCCGTCCTTGCCCGGACCGCATTCGTGCGAACCCCACTTTCGTGTGCTAGCGACCCGACTGGAGGAAGGAGGGACGGCAAAGCCTCAAGACCAACAGGACGACCGCCAGCCCACCAACGTCGGCGCCCCTGCAGCGAAGGCAGCACGCGTTCCAGCGTGTAAGGATTGTGTGTCTCCTAGAATCTCTTCAAAGCTTGCTAATGCTTGGTCTCGTGTGAGTCCTTCGCAGTCGTCGTTTCCCTGCTCGCGAGATTCGTTTGCCGCCATGAACTGAGCCTTGTCCCTTCCTGCTCACTCTCTACCCCCGACCCTGCTTGTTCCTATCATCACAGCAGCTCAATTAACGGACTGTCTCTGGTACGCGCGAGACTGCTACGGATGCAGCTGAGGACTTCCAAGATGGATCTCATTCGGCGTCTCGGCTTCTGCGTGGATGGACCCCCTGATCTCCGGTCCGATTCGGACCGCATTCCATCAAGCTGTCGAACCTGCAATGTCTTTCGACCTGCTTGTCCGCTAACCAGCATGTGGTTGCTCTGAATGCTGACTCTCCTTGCTCAGTCGCACTCAGGTCTCGACATCTCGACCTGAACGAACTTCTCCTCACCGACAACACTCTGCCATTTCTCTGGGGGAGCGGAGCATGAGACCGCTCAGGCAAGACCGAGCCGTCTTCCTGTGACGTCGTTCCGTGCAGGATATCGACCACCTGCGACGCCCTCGTCTAATCATCGTCATCGGCTCGCCGCTTCGACCATGGCGGGCACGACGTCGGACGCCATCCTTTCCTCTGACGGCACACCATCCCTACCTCCTCGTACTCCTATCTGTCTGACTTGGCAACAGCACGTTCACGGCTGCCTGATCGCTTCTTGGGGCAGACACCGCAAACGCCCGCGCGATATGGTCCTTGCGCCCGGCGGTCTTTCCTCGGCCGACACCTTACTTTGGGGCTTTTAGTCAGCCCGTCTTCGCCGTCCTTCCCCTCCTTTACGCCCTTCCTGTCAACTACATCTGATTTCTCGACCCAGACGGAGACGGCGGACGCGGACGAGGACCCCAGCCGCGACACTCGCCCGGAGAATCGCCGTTCTCCTGTACTCGATACGCCATCACGGTCACCTCGTCACCTCTGACTCTTTTTCGGACGTACCATCGAGTACCCTTGGGTCGAGGCTTCCTCCAACAACGACCTTCATAATCGTGAGTGACCCTCTTTCAAGTGATGCGCGTCGACATGATCAAACAGGCCCCTGACCTCGCCTTCTCCGCCGTCAACTCTGTCTTTGCTGCCCCAACAGCTTTCCACCGCTCTTCCGTGGATAGAAGGAGCCTCGACACCAAAGCGACCAGCACTCCCTTCGCGACGCTCAAGCTTCCTTCTCCCCGACGACCATCTGATCGTCCTCAACCGCCGTCTACGCTCGCCCGAATCTCGGGCCAAGCCTCGGTCAGATTAGGCTGGCGACAGGTCGCCATCAGCGCGTCAGCTTGTACGTGACAGCTCTAATTGATCTTCTGATGCCGGGCGCCGGCGAATGACCGTGATGGGGATGAGCTCACGCGCCTTGCTTTTTCTCAGACAGCCCTCTTCTCTCCGACTGCGATCCACACTCCAGCACCGACCGTGTCCTCGCCTGCTAGACTTGGGACTCGACCCATCCAGGCTCAAGATCGACATCGTCGCCGTCCCCGGAGATGGAGCCGGATGAAGCAGGCTCGGGCGAGCGCCCGCGTCCGTACAAGCGCACACACTCGACAGACGGCCAGCTCAACAACCAGCCCTCGTACCTGCCCCACCAGTATCCTGGGTACCCGCCGTACGATCCCAGCCGTCGACAGGCCGACACTGGTCCGACTCCCTACCTTTCACAGCCGGTCCTTAACTTTGGAGGTGCGAAGACGCGTCGAGACTGCTCGTTCTGTAGCAGCTCAGCTGACTTTTTGGATCTCGCTCGACCTTCACATCTCCAGCCAGACCCTATCAGCCTTCAACCGAAGCCCCACGATCGTGAGTTCTCACCCACCCCTGACCTCGATCAAGATGCTGCCAAAGACGAGGGGCTGACCGCGCATCTCCCCTCGCTGTGTCCAGAGGGCCGACTTACCATCCGTACCAGCACTCGCCGCTTCAATCACCGTACGACTATGTCGAGCCAGTCTCCGGCTCCTACTTTCCACCGCCAGCTCGTGCGCAACTGCAACGGCCACCGAGCTCGTATCCAGGTGAGTCTCCGTCTTCCTCGCCTGCCCCTGCCTGTTTCAAACCGCTCTGCCTCTGACGCATCAATCCGAGCCCCCTGACCACCCCCGCTTATTCCCGTTAACGCTTGCTTGCCGTTGATTTCTTCTCTGTCCTGCCTACGGCAACTTAGCGTCCACCGCTTCAAGTGCCAATCCCCAATCGTCGTTCCATCAACCTCCCTACTCGCCTGGCTCGTTCGCGCCGTTCCCTGAGCCACCTCGCTCATGGGGACATCCAAACGTCGGCCTCGGCCTCGACGGAGGTCCGTCTCCACACGAGGGACCGTTCGTTCCATACGGCTCCTTGTCTCCGACCTCGGGCCACCAGTCGACCGCTCTTGGCTCGCCGCAGGTCCGGTCACCGTCGTCGTACGCCTCGTCGACGCTCGGCCTCCGAAAAGGATCGTCTTCCTCGGACGAGAGCTCGTCGTTCCTCGCTCAGCAGGGCCACGGCTTCGACAGGGCGTCCAGCTCGTCCGCGGATAGTGGGATGCTGTTCTCTGCCGTCGCTGGCGAGGGAGAAGCAGCAGCCGCTGGAGAGTCGGGTCCGTCGTCTGCACTGAGGCAGAATGTGAAGAGGACGAGCGCGTGGCTCAGCCAGAACGTTACCAAGCACGAGTTGGAGGGAGGAGGGAAGAAAAAGGGAAACGCGCCTGGGGTCAGGAGGATCACCGAGGAGGAGCTCGCAGCCGATGCCGAGTGAGTACACAACCAGCAGTGCGTGATCGGCATGGATTGGACTGACTCTGTTGATCGCCTTCTTTTGATCGCGGTCAGGAACGAGTGAGTCACTCGAACACAACTCATCTCGCGCGGGACCCGTCGCCATCACTGACTCTGATCTGTCCTCGTGATCATCGGCTGCAGTCCCACCAAGACGAGCAGGGTGAGTCTTCACTGGTGTCTTTCTCTGTGGATCTTATTCGGCACCGACTGATGCACTTCCGATCTCTCCAGAGACTTCGCTCAATCCAAAACTCGCGAAAGTTCAGAGACAATCGGAAAGGTCCGTCTCTGTCCTCTCTTTTTATCCGCTCTTCGCACATGATAACTTCGCTGACGACCCTCTATCACACTCTTTCTACCTGCATCCACAGACTACAGTCAATCGCCTTCATCGTCACTCCTACTTCCGCTACCTCTTCTGACCCTCTTCTCTTCTCTTACTCGATCCGCCAGTCAGCAAACTCGAACAAAACCTTCAAGGCGCCCTCACGACCATCGAGCAGCTCCTCGACCAAAAGGAGTCTCTCGAGGCCGAGCTCGGCACCGGTGGATCGTCGCATCCCAACCCTCAGCAGCGCTACCCGAGCGACCCTCCCGACGCAGACGAGGCGTTCCACCATCATTCCAATGCGTGACCTCGCCTTCCCTCATGAACTTACCTCGTTGCGCCCACTCTCTCTTCTCTTCCTGGTCTCCATGCTGTATCCGTTTCCCTACTCCTCCTTCATCGGCTCGTACCTCACTGTCTTCCCCACACCCATACATACCATCGCAGTCTGGACTTTGCTCTCGCCTCACTCTCGACTATCGTCCTCCTTTTACCCGCTCGCAAATCTAAATGCCTCTGTCTTCTTCCTGCACCCCGTCGCCGCTCATCTGCCTCGCGTAAAGAACCGCCTCGGCCGCCCCGTACGTCTGAGATGTATGCAATGGCAATCGTAGACGAGACGAGCGAAAGATAACGGACCCAAACTAGACGCCGACGAACAAGGCCCAGACGCCCTTTGCGTACCCGACGATCTCGTCCGCCCCAAGCTTCGACTCGCCAAAGATCCGATCGACAAACGTGATAGGCACCTCGCCAATCTTGTACCCCAGTGCACGCGCACGGACGATCATCTCCATCTGGGGGTTCACCGCGAACGAGGGGGAGTGAGTCCCAAAACGAGATGGGTCAGCACGTCGTCTGGCGGTCCTGTCCGACATCGACACCTCCCTTTCAGATACGGAAAGAAGAAGCCGACCACCACCGACTCACCTGGAACACATAACCCTTACTCTTGTTCGCCGCCATCAACTCCTTCAGCACCGGAAGCTTGTACAACCTAAAGCTCCCCGTCAGATCCGTCACTCCGGGTCTCAACACCGTGTCCGCCAAGAAGTTGGCTCCTCTCGAGACGAGCTTGCGTTTCAGGTCCCAGCCGTAGACTCCTCCTGGGCCCAAACCCGGGTATGCGGAGGAGGAGTGAGAGGAGGAAGAGGGAGGGGAAGAGGGAGAAGGGTGGGAGGAGTACCGGGTGCCGGTGACGATGTCGAGCGAGTGGAGCTGTTGGAGTTTGATGAATTCGGGGATGAATTTCGGCTGGGGGGCAGGGGTCAAGGGTGAGAGTGAGTACGCGGAGTAATTGAAAGGGGGG
>BTPH01000037.1:332971-428231 GCA_036245725.1 Mrakia hoshinonis
GGGGGAGGTCAGCGGTAGGAGGAGAGAGGACGAACGTGGTGTGAGAAGTCTGCGTCCATGATGATGGCAAAGTTGCCGGTGCAAAAGTTCATCCCGTGCACGTAGGCGGTTCTGAGGGACGAGGAGAGGAGAGGAGAGGGATGAAGGATGGACGCGACCGGATGATTGGGGTCAGCTTGGGGTTGGACTCGTTGCCCTGTGCGGGCCGACTCGATTCCCCGGCCAGATGAAAGACCATGCAAAGAACGCCGGAGACTTACCCGAGACCAAGCTTGCCTGCTCTTGGTTTGAGGATCTATGGACGGACGAGGGCAGGTGGACGGGATCAGCTCGTGTCGGGTGAAGCCAGCAGCTCCTGAGCTCATCGACATCTGGCCGTGTGCGGTCGACGAGACTCACGACCCGGTCCTCTCCGTACACTCCTGCCAGTTCGCGTGCGATATCTTGTGTCCCATCTGGTGATGCGTCGTCCACGATGATGATCTCAAAGTCGAGCGAGCTGCCGACGCGAGGGAGGGGCGAGATGGTGAGCTCGACGTGTTGCTCCTCTCGACTGCTGACGGACACTGGCGAGGGCTCACTTTTCCTCAAACACTTTCACGAGCAGCCAGATGATGACGGGCAGGTTCTTGCGCTCATTGTACGCTGCAAGAGGCCGGTGTGGTCAAAAGGATGAGCTCTGAGCTGACAGCGGAGGGCGCGAGCTCGTGAACGCGAGGGGGGCTCGACTGACTTGGGATGATGACAGAGTACTTGTTGCCCGTTCCTACAGGTGTTTGCGGCATATCGATAACAGAGTGAGATCCGTACGAGGACATGCAACCAGCGCAACGAGTTGGTTCGTTGCTGAGAGTGGGCGTTGACAGCCAGAAGGGAGGGACGGGTCTGAGCGGCGGGTGAGCTCGCCGACATCGTCGCCCTCACTGGAGTCGTCGGAGCCCTGACCGCCAAGGCCCACACGCTCCCTAACCTGAACGGTGTCCCGGTCCCTACGTCGCTCTTCTTTGCGCCGTACTTTGGGTACCTCGCGTACACGACCTACCTCAACTTCGGGTGGGTCCTACATCAATCTCGTCTCCTCGTGTGTTCCTGTGCAAGACCCCCCCAGAGTGACCTCCTCCCTTTGCCCTCTTTCACAGTGCCTGGTACAACACGAGTGGGCCCGGCCGAGGAAACCTCCGCAAGGACCTCTGAACGTAGTCTCGTCTGCGTGCGCGCGCTGTCTCCCCTTGTCATTTCTTTGTTTCCCTCTCTTTACTTTTGATCGTCCTCCTCCGTCATTTGACGATTCATGACCTCGCATCACTATCGGAATGACACTCGTACAACATGAAATTGAGAACACAGAGGTGACGCTCAAAGAAGGGAGAGAAAAGAACAGAACAGAAAAGAAAGATCCCACCAGCGTCGTCCCATCGGCCCCCGCCCCCTCAGGCGTCCTCCCTCATCGCCTCCCTAGCCATCGCTCCCGAGAGCGCCGCGCCGGCTTCGTCCTCATCCTCAGTCTCGTCTTGACCGGCATCCACCTTGCCGCGAGCGTGCTTCCGCCGGCTACGATCCCGATCCCGTCGATAGTCCGACTCCAATCTCGACATGTACGTGTTTCCCGCTTCGGCGAGTCGGTCTTGCGAGAGATCAAGGGGTTGACCGGCCATCCTGCACGGACGTACATGAACATCACCAATCAGTAAGCCAAGCTCTTGAGAGACGGGTCAGGATAAGGGCGAGTGAGAAAAACGGGCGACGCACAGCTTGTTCCTCAACGCAAAACTCAGCAGCGCGTTCCAGTACGGGTCCTTTGACAGCAGCTTGGCGTTCCCAACGATGACGAGCAGCTCCTTCGCTCGTGTGATGGCGACGTTGAACCGTTTCTGCTCGAACACGATCCCCATCCCCTTTTTCTTGTCCTCGTCGAGAAAGCGTGCTCGGGAACGGACGGTCGAGACGATGGTGATGCGGGATTCGCGGCCTTGGTAGTCCTGTAGGCGTCAATCCAGTCAAGCCGGGGGACTTTGGGAGTCAGTCTCTCGCTAGGGAGAAAGAAGCGCTGTGGAAACAGAGAAGACGGGGCCAAAAGCGAGACGACTTACCTCGACACTCCCGACATCGACGCTCGCCATCTTCTCCTTCCTGAGCGCCTCTCGGACCCGCCAGACTTGTTCTCGGAAAGGCGTCATGACGCCGATGTCTGTCACCTTGAGCGGCGGCGAGGAGGAGGATGACTCGGACAAGAGGGACTGGCAGATGGCGACGATGGTGGACGCTTCGCCTTGATTGTACCAGGACGCTTTCTGCTCGAATCCAGAGGTAGGATTAGCACATCAGCGCGTGCAGGAAAGAAGGGATGGTTCTAGAAGGCAGAGCGGATGGAAGACGGACCTCGTCGACCATCTCTTCGTCGCTGACGGTGTTCCAGAAGACGAACGGCAGGTCCGGGTTCGGAAGAGCGGACCAGCCGATCGTTCCGTTTGTAGCTGCTGGCTCGAGGGTGTCGTGGTAGAAGAGCGAGGAGGGCGTCATGAGGAGGGCCGGGTGGCAGCGGTAGTTCTGCGGTCAGGAAGAGGGGTGGGACTGTCAGTCAACTGAACAGTGGACGCGAAGAGGTCAGGGAGGAAAGCTGACTTTGACGAGGTTGGTGAATGGTCTGGGATGGAACGTGTTGTTCTTGAGCGAGTAGATGGGCCGGTCGAACAGGCGCTCAAGGAGGGAAACGTCCAGTTCGCCGCTTCGGGCGTGGTCGGAGGTGACGATCGCGCCGACTGGAGGAGCGATGGGTATGACCAAAAGGTCAGCATCGGTCTGCGCTGCATAAAGGCGATATTAGACCAACGTTGTTGAGCATCTCCACAGAGCACCAGCTGAGGCTCCCTCGTCGACGCCTGCCCTCCTCGATGAGGGAGCACGACTGAGATCGGAACCAGCAGTTCGGGCTCGGATCCTTGGCCAGCCTGGTTAGACAAGGATCCACGAAAGCTTAGCTCCCTGGTCATTCACTGAGCTGACGCGACGCGACACCGGACTGACCTCGTCGATCAGGAGATGCGTCCAGTGCGGCTCGACGCCGCTTTTGTAGCGATGGACAGCGGCGACCGTCTCCGCCTCGAGTCTGCCGAGATCCCGGTTCGAGACTCGTGCGCGGGTGAGGATGGCCGCATCGAGGCAGGAGCAGAGGATGACGCGGTACGACATGAGCTCCTTGAAGGAAGGGACTGGTCGAGGCAAGATGTAAACACGTCAGTATCGAGGCGGCCCAAGGACAGGTCCTGGACGAGGTGACAGGCCACGTACTTCCGAAGCGCGTGTCGTCGATGCAGCAGTATCGGAGCCTGCCAAAGCAACGCAAGGAGGATGGTGAGTCTCAAAAATCAGAGGGAAGGGAGACAGGGGAACTAACAGTTCCGCCGGCACCTCTGCGAACGTTCTCTCCTTGTCGTTCAGCCGGAGCAGCAACCCTGGCTCGACGAGCGTCTTGACCAGCCTGAGCGCGAGCGTGTCGGTCGCAGAGTTGGAGGGCGCGCAGAGCAGGATCGTCGCATCCGGTTGACATCGAAGGATCTGCAGGACGGCTTCGACGACCGACTTGGTCTTTCCTGCGGACGAGCATGGGTGAGAGACCGAGAGTGAGTAGATGCGGGGAGTGCGATGAGGGCGCTGGGGAGACTGACCCGTTCCGAAAGGTCCAGAGATGAGGTATGGCACTCGGCTTGACGAGGTGGCGATGGCTGTCACGGCCGTCTGTGCGGCAGGATGGAGATGAGTCAGTGGCTCGGAACGACCTCTGCTTCCGTAGATCCCGATACTGACCTTCTGCTCGTCGTTCAAGTTACCATCCACCCACTCGATCGGCCGACCCATCGGCGTCTTACTCCCGTCCTCCAGAGCGAGATTATTCACCTCCGGGAAAAGCCATCGCCGCGCGAGATCATCCTTCCCGGACTCGCCCGTGGAGGCGTCCAGCGCCTTTTGGACGATGACGACGGCGTCCGACATGGTGACCGACGGTTCCGCGTTGAGCTTGAAGGTCAGGTTGAAGTGCGTCGGCAGCGTCTTCGAGTTGGGCATGTCTGCCATGAAGACACGCATCGCGATTTGCCTTCCGCTCGGTCGGTAGGGAGGACCGCTCATCAGCGTCGCGAACAGACTGGGGACCTCGATGTCTGGAACGATGTTGAAAGGACGACGATCCGTCAGTCTTTGTAAACGGGAAGGGCGACATCGACAGATCGAAGAGGGACGTACGAAGGAACCCCTCCCTCTTCCTGACAGCGACAACCCTGCCTTGAAACCCGTCCAAGCCGCCCTCGCCCAGATCGAGGAACACCTCTCGCAGGATGACCACATCCCCGACCTCGACCTTCGGGTGTCCCTCCCTGATCCCAGGGCACGTCGCCTTGAAGATGCCAGCATTCAGGTCGACGACATCGAGCTGCATCTTCCACAAGACGAGCTCGCCGAGCGTCACCCCCAACGCCTCGAGCTCCCACCCCAACAGCGTCTTCCATCGATCCGAGTACGTGTCTTTGTCGAGCTTGGGGAGGAGCTGGACCTCCTTCTCGATCGGAGGTTGGAAGAGGAGAAAGTCGGACGGCTTGGCGAGTTCGATAGGGGTGAGACATGGTTTCGGGAGGAAGGCCTCGGGGTAGTCGGGAGCTGGAAAGGGGTCGGTCGCTTTGAGAGGGTGCAGGTACTCGGGGTGGTGGCTCTGCACGGCGTGCAAGAAAGCGGGTATGAAGGGCTCAACCTGCGGGCAAACAGGTTCGAGGTCGCTAAGATCAGCGCCCGTGAAGAGAGAACGAATTTAGACCAGAAAAGGAGATCACGCACGTAGCGGTCGAGCTTGCGGGCTGTGGACTTGGCCTCGATAAAGGTGTTCTTTTCTGATGACGCGTGACGTTCGGCAGGAGAGGTAGCGGCAGTAGAAGTGGCGGATGGCAGAGGCGAAGACTGGCAAGACAACAAGACAGGCGTCAGTCACCGGCCAGAGAGTCTTCACTCTGGGGAAGGAGCAGCTTACCTTGGAGCTCAAATCCGGAGACGACGACGCGTGGTCGTCGACCGTGATCCTTGCGAGCACAGGTCCGTCCGTGGCGGTCGCGTTCGAGGCTGATGACGGAGGCAGCAGCTTCCCTCGCGCCTCTCGCTTCTCCCTTTCCAACTTCTCCTTCGCCTTCCTACTCGTTTCCGCCGCGATAGCTGACCCGTTCAGAGCCTTGGGAGCCATGATGGCGACGGCGTGTGGTCGCACGACCGCGGCGACGGCCTGACCCGGTGCAGGCGCAATGATTGACAGCCAGAACGGGTGCACCGGTGGACGTAAAGAGCGAGTTGCAGGCTGCCCACCAGTCTCGGCGGGCAGGATGGGTGGGGCGAGAGGCTCGGCAGGTGGCGGGGTGCTGTTGACGGCCTCAAAGGTCGACGGTCCGGAACCGGTGCGCTGAAAGACGGATCTCGCGTGAGTCGGACTAGCAGTCGGTGAAGTCGATGGGGCCTTTGGAGCAGGAGGAGAGGATTGCACAGGCCCAGCAGACCCTGGCAGGCAGAGGCAGAAATCGGTCAGGAAACTGTCCTGAGGCACGGTCGCACACAGCGGACTCACAGCCGGTCTGCGGGAACGTCCCTCCACTGTACATCTGAGTTGGCACAAAGCTTTGAGGTGGCGTGTTTCGCTGCTGGATCTGTAGCGACTGCTGCCAGAGTATCGGGTCTCCCGCCAGCTCTGTGTGCAGCGGTCGCGGCGGGTGTCCTCCCGCGTTCCCTGGACCAGCGCCGTTCCAGCTGGGGTAGATATTCGGTGGAGGCATCCAGGGAGGTCCTCCTCCCATCGGAGGAACAGGCACCATCATCATGACCCAGCCAGGAGGAGGCTGATGAGGAAATGGCGGACCGTTCTGTGCCCATCCGGGTGGTGGACCCCCTCCAGGTGGTGGTCCTGGTCCTGGGCCGGGACCCATCCATCCCGAGAACGGCGGACCTCCACCAAGCTGCTCTTGAAGGGACGGGATGTGGTAGAGAGACGGGTGAAAGGCGTTTGAGCCTATTGGAGGAGCTGGCGGTGGCGGTCGGAGCACGTGTGGGGCCGTCGGCGGCGGCGGACGGATGGTGAGTGGCTTCTGTCGTGCCGGTAGCGCGAACTCGGGAGGTCGAGGCTGGGAGAGAGGAGGTCGACCGGGTTTCGTCTGGTGTCTCGGCGGGGTCACTCGTTGCGCAGGCGGAAGCTGAGTGTGTGGGACCGCCCCAAACGGCGGCGGCCCAAGGTGGAGCGTGCCAGGTAACAGCGGTAGGCCAGGCGGACCTCCCAAAGGAGGGAAGTTGCTGTCATCGTACGAGGGTGGACCAGACATGGGGGGCCGTCGTGGAGCTGGCATGGTTGGCTGGCGTTGTCGGTGAGGGCGGAGCGGGTCAAGCCGAGCGACGAGGGAAGCCGGGATGGGCAATCAGAACAGAGCGCTCGTCGCGCAAGGCTGACGGGAACAAAAAGCAGGGGAGGAAGTCAGAGTGCTGCATCAGAGACTCAGACGCGGCAGGCGGTAAGACTGACCGAGAGAAGGGCCGAGAACGGAAGGGGAGGAAGCTCGCGGGAAGGGATCTCGAGCTCACCACGTCGGGACGAGGGCCGAGCTGACTCGCTCGTCGCAGGCTGCTCCGTACAGTCGATCGTCGGACTGTCGGAACGACGACGCCTGTCTGCTCAATAGACGTAGCCCCAAAGGCTTCTCTGCCGGGCGGTAGGGTATCCAGAAGCGAAGGAGATGTCGCGGTTGGCGACAAACTGCCGAGCGCGTCCTTTCCTCTCGGCCTTCTCCTGAGTCGACAACAGCTCGGTCGCCATCGAAACCTTTCCGTCGAGCGTTCAGGAAATCATCATCATGATAAAGAAAGCTGGGGAGAACGAGATGGATATATGATCGTGCACGATGGACACTGTCTAGGCGAGACTGTCTCCCTCTCCGATGTACTTCTTGATCCGGAGGAGGATGTCCGTCTTCCAGTTGTCGAGCTTGGTCACCTGGTCGTACTCAACGACGTGTGCGGTAAACGCCTCGACATCGCCGTCGTTGACCGCGTTCGTGATCGACGTCAGGAACCGGGCTTCGCGTGTCGACGGGAAGGTCACGTCTGGGAGCAAGAAGAACAGCGGCGAAGAGAGTCAAGTCAGTCGGCGCAACAGCGGAAGGTGTCTCGAGAAGAAGACACTGACCCTGCTGTCCCCACTTTTCCAGCAAGTTCTTGGCGAGCACAACGTCCTCCTTTGCGAGCGCGCTGCAAGAGTAGCAAGACGGAGGATACGGGTCAGCAGATGGCACCCGAACTAGTAGAGTTTATTGCGGGAAATGAGCTTACCAGAGGCCTGCCTTGAGCCAGATCTCCTTGACAGAGTACTTTGTGAGCGCGCTCGTCAGACTCCAGTCGGCGACCTGGTTGTACGTGTCAATCGCCCGCTTGTAGTCTCCCAAGGATCCAGAGATGTCGCCCGCCTCCTTCAAGATCGCGTTCGCGGTGCTATGCAGCATCAACAAGACGTCAACAGGTCAGTTCTCGTCTGTGGCGGCGGCCTTGGATCATGCGACCGACGGCAGCTCTCTGACGAGGACGGCTGGACTTACGCGTTAGCGTCTTCCATGCTGTACCACTCTCCCGCCTTCTCCATCGCGTCACGGGCAGCAGGAAGGTCGGTCTCCTTGAGGATGGTTCCGACCTCCTTCTGGCGGTCGGCAGCCTGTCGGAACCGGCCGAGTTGGGTGAGGAGGGTGATGGCGTGCGTGAGAGAGTTGACAGCGTCAGGGAGGGAGGTGAGAGACGACGACTTCTTGTATCTGAAGACATGTGCAGGGGAGATCAGAGTCAGACTCGGCTTCGACGTCGCATGGCGAAGCGGGTTCCGGCGTCGCGAGGGAGGAAGGGTGGAGTTGGACTGACGACTTTGATGCGTTCCAGTACGCGTTGACGGCGTCGTCCTTCTCGTTGGCCTGCAAGCGACACTCGGCCTCCCTGATGAGACCAGACGCAAACAACACTGGTCAGCAGCTGACGACAGACAGGCGGCGATGGAGCTGATGAGCTCGGGCCAAGCTTGAGCTTCGGACGTGGTCCCGCGGGCTTCCGATCCATTCGCCAACCAGCGAGTCTCCGCGACGAGAGCACGAGGGCACGATGCGTCTTCCGCGAGCTCGCTGGAGGCCCGTGCGCATCGAGCTGCCTGGGCCAACGTTCCAGGAAGCAGCGACCGAGCGCGAGAGGGGCCGACGGTGCTTCCTGTCCACCCAAGCTCGCAAGCCGTGCCGCTTGACCACAGGGCGCAAGCAGAGCCTGCGCTTGCGCTCAGACGCGGACAGCCTTGGATCCAGCCCAAGCGAGAGGGCATGCCGAGGCGGTCGAGACTGAACAGGGGAGGAGGGTGAGCTCGGGACTGACTGGTCGAACGCCCGTCCGGATGAGTCCCAGCTCTTCTCGATTTTGAAGCCGTTACCAGCCTGCTGGAACTACAGACCGCACGCAAACCACCGAGAGAGATGAGACCAAGGTCAGACGAGAGTCGCGACGTGCGTGCCGAGCGTAGCGGATGAGTGACGTACGAGGTCGGCTGCCTCCTCGTACTTTGACGACGACGACGAGAACCAGCCAGAGGAAGAGGAAGCCTTCTTCTGCGCCTTGGCGAGGAGATCGAGAGCAGAGGGGGCCATAAGGAAAGAGATGAGGTGTGTCGGGCGAGAGTGGGTGCGTGGAAGGTAAGGGACAACGAGCTGGCGGCGGAGAGCGCACCGGACAAGGCGAGCCCAGCTCCCTCAGCGACGCGACGGTCACGAACTTTTAGACACAGATGGCTTGAAAAGGATCTGAGGATATCAACGACCTCTTCAATCATCTTCTCGACTGCTTAGCTTGCTCTTCTCTGCCAAACGCAGTGATCGGTGTGCGGCTCCGAGAGGTCGAGATGGGCGACGTCTCGCTCTCGCGCCTCGTCCTCGACCTCACCTCCCAACCGCTTCGACGCTCTCACCCACCTTTTCGCCGCTCGCCATGTCGATCACCCTCTCCAAGGCGGAGACAACCGCCATCTTTGCGCACCTCAAATCGCAGCGACCCAACAAGGTCAGTTCAGCTACAGGAGCGAGGAGGAGAGCGACCGAGCGTGGCTCGTCCCGTGCTTTCACTCGCCATGTCGCCCTGCGAGCTTCGCTGACGCCTTCCTTTGCCTCTGTAGACGTGCTTTGACTGCCAGGCCAAGAACCCTACGTGGTCGAGTGTGACGTTTGGAGTGTACCTCTGCCTGGACTGCTCTGCGGTTCACAGGAACATGGGAGTGCACATCACCTTTGTCCGGTCAGTACATCGTTCAACTCTACCCCTTCGCGTCTTCCTGCGAAGGCCTTGGTGTGGCTGTGGAGTGCTGTCGTACAAGTGGGCCCTCTGCTCCCAAGCAGCGAGGTGCGGGCTGAGAAGGACGCACGCGACCGTGTGCGACCTCGAGCCAGCGCATCTCGCTCGCCGCCTTGCTTCTCATGAGCTCACGCCGTCAGCCCACTCGCTACGCGTTGATCTGATCGACGCCTACAAACTCTGTACTCGTGCACGTGCTCTGCACTGTTGATCAGCATGCCTCAAGTCTCCCCCGTCACAACTCGCTGACATGCTCTCTCCTCGCCGCGTGTGCCCTTTCCCTGCCCTCGTCCTCGCTGCATGCCTTCGCCCTTGCTCGCCTTAGATCGACCAACCTCGACTCGTGGACTGTGCTCCAGCTGCGAGGAATGAAGTGCGGAGGCAACGGGTCTGCGACCGACTTCTTCACCAAGAACGGAGGCTCGCACCTGCTCACCACCCAGGACGGAAAGTCAAAGTACACGTCCAGGGTCGCAGGACTGTGGAAGGACGAGCTCGACAGGAGAAAGGACGAGGACGCAAAGAGGTACGTCCCATTATTCCTCAAGATCAGGAGATCGGGGATGGACCTTACGAAGGCGCCTGCCCGAGGCTGAGGAACGGAGAACGGAGGAAGGAGGCGCGAGCTCGAGATGAAACAACCCAGCTGACCGACCGCCCCTTTCCTGGCGCCACTCTGTGCAGGTTCCCCGACCGACTGTTCATCGACGGAGTCACCAACGCCGTCCCCGCCACCGCCTCTGCTGCCCCAGAGGACGACTTCTTCTCCTCGTTCGACTCGTCCGCACCCAAGCCCAAGCCGGTCGTTGCCAAACCCGTCCTTACCTCCTCAGCCTCCTCTTCCGCCCCCATCCGACCTTCTGGCCCGACCCCTACCGCCGCACCTCGCACGACTTCCTCCGCCTCGCTCAGGTCCGCCAACAACGCCTCCCCCTCCTCGTCGTCCACCTCTGTTCCTCTCGCCGCCGCCCGACCAGGCCAGAAGGTCTCCAAGCTCGGCGCGTCCAAGCTCGGAGCAAAGAAGGCCAACGTCACCATCAACTTCGAGGAGGCCGAACGAAAGGCCAAGGAAGAGGAGGAGCGAATCGCCAAGCTCGGCTACGACCGCAAGAAGGAGGAGGAGGAGGAGAAGAAGCGTCGCGACGAAGAGACAAAGGTCGCTGCCGCCGCCAAAGCCGCCGGGCTCAAGAACGGAACGTCCAGAAGCACCGGAGGAGCGAGCACGCCCGTAGACAAGCCTGCTGTCCCGAGATTGGGTTTCGGACAGACGTTCGCTGCTCCCGTCGCGCCCAAGGCACCCGCTGCCCCCTCCGGTCCATCAGCAGACGAAAGGACGTACGCCCGAACGAACTTTGCCTCGCAAAAAGGTATCTCCTCGGACCAGTACTTTGGTCGCGGATCGTACGACCCCGCCGCCTCGTCCGAGGCCCAAGCCCGCCTCCAGAACTTCTCGGGCGCGAGCGCCATCTCGTCGAACCAGTACTTTGGGCGGGACGAGGAGGAGCAGGCTGAGCGGGACCAGTACGGTGGTGGGGAAGGTGGTGAGGGATTGGAGGGACTGGAGAAGGCTGCGAGGGAGGTGGTCGGCAGGGTGTTGGCGAACCCGGATGTGCAGGCGGCGGGGGAGAGCATAAGGGCCGGAGCGATGAAGCTGAGTGATTATCTGGCGCAGATGTCGACGGAGCGATGAGGAGGCGGAGATCGTCGCTTCTGTGCGGTTGTGGCGCGCTGTCACTAGACTGTCGTACGAGTACGGCTATGTAGATCGTCCCACAGTCGTCCGGTTCTCGTCTACTAGGCTCCTTTTCTGGGGTCTTACCATACCCACCACTACCTTCGTTTACGTTGCGGAATATTTGTCGGATCCCTTTCACTCTCTCATTCTCCCTGGCGAGTCACGCAAACCCAAGCAAGAACGATGGTATACGGAGACCGGAGATGTGTGTACGAGACGAGAAGGAGGACCGTTCAGATTACCGAGCGTGTCCGTTCGCGTGTCCGAAACAGAACAGAGGTATAGAGATGCGCGGAAGCGTGTGAAGAATAATGCAGAAAGTTAAGAACAGGAAGGAGAGGACAGAAGAGAACAGCCCTGGCGACCCTAGAGCGCCTCCGCCCACGCCTTGAGATCGATCGGCTTCGACTTGATGTGCTCCATCCAGGGCGTCACCTTTACGCGAGGAACAAAAAGAAGGACAGCGTCAGCGATTGCAAGGCCCCCCACCCCCGACTACAGCCGCCACCATGACTCGCGAAGCTCGTGGACTCACCAACAACTCTCCCGGACTCTTCCTCTCCGCTGGATCCTTCCTCAAGCAATCATCCACGAACTTTCCCTCCATGCTCTCCTCGCCGTACTCCCCGCCCAGCTTCGGCGCCGGCTCGTTGACGATATGTTGCAGCAGGTCGAGGATCGACATCGTCATCCCTCCTCCTCCGAGAGAGACGCCTTGGGACTTGCGCTTGTCCTTCTTGTCGGTGGCGGCTTTGGTTCGGCGTGGCGGGAGCGGTTGGGCTTCGCCGGAGGACGAACGTGAGTGGATGGTGAGTTGTTCGACGTCGGGCTCAGAGAGGTCCGAGTCTGCGTCGGAGTCTGTGAGATGTGGGTATAAGAGAGGGAGAACGTATTAGCACATGTGAGGAGCAATGAGACCAGACGCGAAGAAGGAAGCTGAGACGCGAACGCACCGGAGAACGGGAAGCGACCGAGGGCGAGCTCGATCAACGAGATGCCGAGTGACCAGACGTCCGACTTGACCGTGTACGGCGCGCCTTGGATCCGTTCGGGCTGGAAGACAAAGCCAAAAGATAAGGGACCGATGTCAGACGAAGTGCGAGACAACTCGGTGAGATGACAGAGCGCGAGACTCACGCTCATGTACGTGCTCGTCCCGACAAACGTGTTTGCGATCGAGTTGATCAGCTCGCCCGACACTCCAAAGTCACACAGCTTGATGTCTCCGAGCGAGTTGACAAGGATGTTGGACGGCTTGACGTCTGTAGTGGGTCCGAAAAGGGGAAGAGTCAGCTCGCGTGCGTTTGAGTTGGCAGAGTTGGGGCCGCGATTGCGACGACGGACCTCGATGGATGATGCGGTGGACGTCGTACAGGTACGTCAGCCCTTCAAGGACAGCGAGCGAGATCTTCCCGACGATGTCGATGTCGATGGGTCCGTGCTCGCGGTAGATGTTGTCGAGCGATCTGTCGTCCGGGGGCCGAACAAAACAGAGTGGGACGTGGAAGGCAGAAGAGATGACAGGTCAGCTCGCGACTTGTATTCCGTAACCTCTGAGCCCCAGATATCTTGCAGCGAAGTGCACAAAAGATGGCACGATTGGACTGACCCTCTGTCCATGTGTTCCATGCAGATGCAGATGTGTGGGTCCGCCATGAACGCGCCGTAGAACGAGACAATGTAGACCGACGAGCAGTCGTGCATAATCTGCAGTTCTCTCAGGATCTGCTTCCTCACCGACGGTTTGGCGTCAATCAGAACGAGCTGTCGGGCGGAGACGTGCGATATGAAACGGCGGAGTGTCAGCTCGAGCTCGCGCCTTCTGGTCTTCTCCGCTCTCATCTTCCCATGCCCCGGGTCCACCTCATGGCGGTACATGGGTAGGAAGCTTGGGTGCTGAACTTACCTTTCTTGCCATGTAGAGTCCGCTCGGCCCATGGAGCACTTTGGCGACTGTGCCCCCGTTCCCGCTGCCGAGCTCCCCGACGACCTTGAGGTCCTCTGTCCTGAGATCCGTCTTTGTCTGACCGTTGCCTCCACCGAGATCCAGACTGGCCAGCTGATCCGACAGCTTCTGCTGGTACGAGACCCTGGGCGCAGGTTTGCCCTCCCTGTCCCCCCTCGGCGAGGAGGTTGACGAGGTTGAGCTCGAGTGCGAGTGTCCGTTGAGATGGTCCTTCCTCCTCGGTCGCCTCTCGCCGTCGCCCGTCGACGAGCCAGGCGTGGGTGCAGGACGGGTCGGGGTACCTGTGGTGATGGACTTTGAGATGTCGAGTCCAGCGGGCTTCTTTCTCGAGATGCCGGACGCCTTGCCGATCGAGCCTGGAGGGGGACCAGGGGCAGCGACCCCGCCGGTGGCCAACAGACGAGAGCTCGATGAGGACGACGTGCGCTCCCTCGTCCTACCAGAGGATGAGGAGGACGCCGACGAGGTCGGAGGGAGAGGCGCCGGGTGAGGGTGCTGGAGGTGCTGGTGCTGAGGGAGGGGGACACCGTTGCGAGGGGGGTCCGAGGCGACAATCAGAGGGGGAGCATCCTCGTCCTCGGGTGGGGGAGGAGCGAGAGCCTCAGCAGTGAGCTGGAGCGCCTTGGGGTTCCTCTTCTTCTTGGGAGGGATCAGACCAGGGAACGTGGACATGGCGATGGGCGAGAGAGGGTGACGGTTGGGAGGCAGCCGAGGAGGAGGAGGGAGGGGGGAGAGGGGAGGCCGAGCTTGTCAGGGGTTGTTCAAACGGACCACTACAGCGAAAGCAGGCGTCAGGAGACCCACAGAACCACCGAGGGAAGAGACGAAAGCGTGAATCTATCTGTTGAGGACCATATATGTCTTGATGGCCTGATTGCGCAATGTATCGCAGTAAGCTCAGCGGAGAGAAAGGAAGCTCGCGCGATCACCTCGACGGTCAGCTCTGGGGTCTCCATCTCTCCCATCCGGTCGTCCGCCTCACCCTCGCTGCACGTCTGACCATCTAGTGTACAAGATTCATGAGCTCGGACTCAGATCTGGCTGGGACAACGATCACATAGCGACCGCCAACCTCAAGGTGATATACGAGATGAGGAGAAGGGGGATCGCCTGCAGGACTAGATGAGTAGCTCCTGGCCTCGAGCTCACGAGCTCGTTTCCCTCCTCACCATCAATCACAGGCACCCATCGTACGGCCACCCGGTCGCTTCGTCTCCCAGTTGGCACCTCAAGTCGAAAAGGACGCGCTGACTGTGTACAGCCGACTTGATCCTGCCTGTCCCTCTGCAGGTCGGGCTCGCGATCCTCACTCCTCGACCGTCCTCCTCGCTCCCACATGCTCGAGACCGAGTCCGCCTCCCCCGCCTCAAGCATCGTCTGCGCCCACCAACACGACTTCGCGGGTCTTCGACCTATCGCGTACTGTTTGCGCTTAAGCCACGATCCCCAACGCCGTTTCGTGTGCAACCGACAGTTCATCGCTCGAGCTCGCCCCTTGCGTCCCCCTGGACCGCTTGATCCGGTCTCGAGGTACTCGTCCAGGTCGACAGCCGGCAGACTGCCTCACCGAGCCTATGTAAGCGCGGGCGACCATCCCAGCCTGAGCATGCCGTTGATTTTGCTCAGGTCTGAGAGGTGGAGAGATTGTGCCTTGCTCGCCTCGCCTCCGAACAAAGACACCCCTCGCCACCGCCTCCCGCTCGGACGCGAGCTACCGTCCCTCTGGACCTGAGGCAGGACAGGCACCTGACCGACAGCCCGCGATACTAGGCACAGCACCCGTTCGCCAAGCCCTTCTTCCAAATGCGCTCTTCCTCGCCTCTCGGGGTCAGCCATCCATCGCTTCTCATCCATCCACCATCTGCCTACTCGACCAAACTCTTCGACGCACAACATGTACACCACCCAACTGGTTCTGATGCTCACGCTCGGTCTGGCCGTGCAGACTCAAGCTCGTGCTGGTGCGTACATTCTATCCTTCCTGGTCACACAGCACCGGCTTCCTATCTTCTTCCGGCTGACTGTTCTGTCGTTCGTGCATCCTCCAGTCCGGGACACTTTCAAGCCTAACGCCGTCAGGCGACAAGCAGCACCTCCCACTATCACTCAGGCTGTTCCGGACACTGTGAGTCGAGACTCTGTCTCTTCCTGCAGCCCTCCGCCTTTGGCCCTACATCTTCGCGTTTGTACTACTCCCCTTCCGGTCTCGTTCATCTGACCCATTTTTTGGGGGGGGTGTCTTCTTACAGTGCAGATCTGTATGCGACCCCTACGAGTCGGCAGCACAGGTCTGCCTGAGGTACCCATCTGTCGCCGAGCAGGAGGCGTGCGTCTGCCAGCAGTCGTTCATCGACCAGCTCACCGAGTCAGTGCTCTTTCTCTCTCTGTCCTTTTTCTAGGATAGGGGTTGCCTTTGGAGACAGACGTTGCGCGATGTCCGTAGCTGACGAGTAGAATCTTTATCCATCCGTGTGACATCAGCTGCTTCTCTTGCCCTTTCGAGCAAGGTCTCGGGCCGTCCGGCCTGACAGCCTTGGGAGTCGCCAACTACATCCAGTGTGCGTCTACAGCTCTTCGCTTCGTCAGCCTCATATCAGACTCGCTGTAAATATCACGTCCTTTCTCCGTGTGGCCTCACAGCTGTCAAGGACTACTGCGCCGCAAACGTTGTCACCTCAGCAGCCTCAACCAACTCTTACTCAGCCGCAGTCGAGACGACCCCGATCTTCTCAGTCACACGGATCACCAGTGCCTCCCTCGTCACCGAGCCAACGACAGGGAGTACCGGAACATCCGTCAGGGGCGATCCGGGGACGGTTGGGACGGGTCGAGCGACGACGACGACGACTCAGCGAGCCGCGACGACGACCGCCGTCGGCAGGACGGGCGCGACGACTTCCGCTGGAGGAGGAGGAACGACGAGCGGAAACAACGCTGCTACCGGTGCAGGGCAGAGGTCGTCTATGGTCTCTTGGGCGATTGCGGTGGTTGCCGGGGCGGTCGTAGGTGGGGCGATGCTAGTTTGCGTCTGAGGGTCTGCTCTTTCTCTCTCGGCAGTGCTTTTGGGTGTCTGGTGTACTTGAATCGCTGTGCTTTTGCGCTTTCTTTTCGGTCGGAATGCATGTTATCCCCTAGGTGTCTGACCCTTAGTCTTTCCTCCGCTAGAGCCCATGGCACAGCTGCGTCTCGACGAGCGCCCAGGTCTCGCGGACGAGTCGGAAGCGTGGCGGGGTGCGTTGATAGGAGTGCACTCTAGACATTGACGCGTCGGCGGACGCGCGTCCGGAGGCACCTAGCCCAGTCCTTATGGACTTCGAGGCGGTGAGCCCGCCCATTGCACCGAGCGAAAGGATCAGAGAAAGCTGCAGAATAAACGGAAAGAAGGCTCAACATGTCAGCAGCGCTCTCTCTCGAGCGACTTGATAAGAGCACAATGCAAAAAGCGAACTCACCTCGATTCCCACGCGTCGAGCTCCCCCCTCCTTTCCCCGTTCCTCAGCCCACTCTCCCTCACACCTCCTCCAGATACCCCTGCACCACCAACCTCTCCACATCCCCCCTCCTCACCAAAAACCTCATCCCCCTCTGAAAATCAATCGCGCCTCTCTCGGTCATCACCACCCCACAATCCCTCACCACCCTCACCGTCACATACAACTCCTTTGGCGGTCTCTCCACTCCCCCAGCTACATCCACCCCTCCCCCCATAAGGAACTCCTCCTTGTACCCGAGGACGAGGTCGTTGTAACCCCGGAGGAAATCAACCTCGTGCGGGGAGAGTTTCGAGCGGGTATCGGGGTTGTTGAGCAGGTGGGCCAAGGCGCCGCCGGAGGAGGACCAGTAGAGGGATTGGAGGTGGGAGAGACGGTGGGCGTGGTAGGCGAGGAGACAGCGTTTGTTGCGGCGGGTGGAGAGGTGTTGGACGGTGAGGTTGCAGAGGAGGGAAGGGTTTTGGGAGAGGGGAAGTTGGGAGGAGGAGGAGGAGGAGGAGGCGAGGGTGGTGATTTGGGCAGAGAGCAGGCGGGTCTCGAGGCAGACGGTGCGGACGAGTTCCGAGTTGTACTTTTGGAGGGTGTCAGTCGCTGGGAGGGAGAGTGGGGGAGAAGGAAGAGGTGTGAGCTGGAGCTAGAGATAGAAGGACAGGGCAGGGCAGGAGCGAGGGAGGACAAGCGAGCTCACCTGTCGAACGACGGGCGTCGACGATGAGCTTGAGCGCGTCGTCACCAAACATGACGAGGAAGGCAAAGAAAGCAGGAGAGCGAGGCTGGAGGTCCGAGGACTGTGGTAGAGGTCGATGCACGGCCGAGAGCGACAAGAGAGGTCTGGGAGGGGAGATGCGGTTGGGCTCAACAATCGACGCGAGCCTGTCGCGTCCGTCAGTTCATTGAGGCCGAGGCCGAACGCGATCGCCTTTGGGTCTCTATCCTTCCACAGATGCCTATAACATGAGATTTCGTTACAGCAAAGGAGACGAACAAAATGGACAGAGACCGTAAGACAGGATGGGAGGAGTCGAAAGAGATAAAGCTCGAAGCCCAAACGGGAGGTCACAAAAAGAGAAGGCGATGCATGGTGTAGTTAGAAGGTGAAGTACAAAGAGAGAAAGGAAGTGGACACAAACAGCGGTTCCTGCAACGACAGACACACCTACTGCTTCGCCAGACCCTGCAGAGACCCTCTCCTCGACGTCGACCCCCCGCTCTTCCCGCCCACGAGCGACTCCACACTCCCTCGGAACGGCGCACTCGCCATCGAGTTGTCCACACGGAAGATCTTGACCGTTCCGTGCATCGTCGCGACAGCCATGATCGGCGCGCTCCCGTACGTCTGCTCCAGGTCCATGGTCAGACTCGTCTCCAGCGCTGGCGTCGGTTCAGGCTCACTCTCCGGTGAGAGCGTCCCGGCCGAGAGCGCGCGAGAGACGGTCGGCTTGATGCTGAGCCGGGAGGGGACGGGGGCGAGGGTGCAAGGAGGGAAGTAGGAGGTCGGGCCTTGGGAGGCGTAGATTTCGTCTCCGGAAGAGGCTACAAGTAGACGAGCGTTGGACGGTGCAAGAACAGCGCAAGAGACAACAGAGGAGTCGGCTGAGGTGAGATCGCGGGAAAAAAGAGGTCAGCGACGCAATACATAAGGCAAGGCAGAAAAGGTTCATGACGCACCTTCGAACTGTTGGTATCGGCCCTCAGCCGCGGTGTCCCGAGTGTCCCAGTCGGTTCCCCACTGCAGAGAGAGCAAGGATCGATGGTCAGCGAGCAACTTCAGAGGCAGACCGGACGCACGGGAGACTCACCAAGTATACGTGGCCATCCTCCGATCCACAGATCTAAGAAAGCGCGATACATAAGCGTCAGACACGGTCGAGCCCAAACCAGCGAGATCAGCAGACTCACGATCCACCTCCCATCATCGCCCATCGTCGCTCCGATCTGACTCGACTCGTTCTCGTGCCCTTTAAACTTGAGCTCGAGCGCAGAGTCTGCCAGCCGATACAGCCTCAGCCGACTGTCGTTCGACGTGATCAGTACCCGCTCGTCCTTGATGGACGCCGAGGAAGCAAGGAATTGGATGTTCTGCGATGTCAACGGACGAGAAAGAGACGTCAGGCAGGCGAAACGAAGGCGTCCGAGAGATAGAGCAGGGACGTACGGTGATCTTCTTGCCCTTGGAGTTCTTCCCTCTCGTCGAGCGGACCTTGATGCTCCGGAGGTACGACAGACTGTCGTTGAAGAAGAAGCACTTGCCCGAGAAGCACCCAGCAGCGGCCGTCTTGCCGTCGACAGAGAAGGCGACGGCGGTGATCATCTGGTAAGACGCGACAAAAGGATCCAGTCAGTGACGGAAGTCTTGGAGTATCGAACAGGAAGAGAGTGACTGACCTCTGGCACTTCAACGACGTGCCTGACTTTCTTCTCGACGATCGACCAGATCCGAAGCTTGAAGTCGCATCCTCCACTGAGGAAAAAGCGGTCGTCCCTCGGATGGAAGGTGACCGAGGTGACAAAGTCTGGGTGGCTGAAGACGGTCAGACACGTCTCTCGCGAGGGATGCCACAGGCGAACAGTCTGGGGTCGCACAAAGAGACGCGGGTCAGCTTTGCATCATTCAGAGAGTCACAATCAAGGACGGGCGAACTGACCTTGTCCATCGAGCTCGTCAACAAGAAGCCGTTCTTGCTCCAGCTCAAACTCAGCACCCCGTCCTTGTGACCCTCCCAGACCCTGTACGGCGTCTCCTCGCACACGTTCGCGCTCGAAGGCCCTCCTGCCGACGAGGACCCCCCATCGTCCGTCTTGACCTCGGAGGACAGTGTCCTGTAGATCCTGACAACAGCGTCTTGCCCCGCCGTCGCGAGGTATCGTCCGTCGTTGCTCCACGCGAGACACCAGAGCGCCTTGCCCTTGCCCTTGACACCCGCACCTGTCGTCGACGCAGAGCTGCTCGTCGAGCTCTTCTTCTTTGGGGCCATGGGCGAACTCGCTGGTGACGAGCCAAAGGTCGTCTTGCGGGTCGGTGTGGTGGGTGTGTCGGGCAGAGACGAGGTTGCGGTGTCGTTCGAGTTTGTGCGGTTCATCCTGATGGGGCGGAGGAGGGAGGACGATCGCTTGACGGGAGTCGAGGTCTTGTTGGATTGCTGGCTCTTGGTCGGTGTCGATGAGATGGGCGACCCGCTGGCCGCTTCGGGGAAGGTGAGCGACGTCGGTGAGGCCACAACCGGGCCGTCGGTCTGGATGGGTGGTGGGGGAGCAGGGCGGACAGCCACAGGGACGGGTGCGTTGGTGTCGAGGGTCTGGGCAAGGAAGACCTTCCCGAGTCCGTTGCTCCCGCGCTTGAGACCCTTCGAGTGAAGCTTGACGTACTTGCGCTTCTGAGCACCCACGGATCCGCGTCGATCGCCAGTACCCGTCGAGGAAGAGACGAACGACATCGTCCGCCGCCCAGCAGCCGAGGGTCTGGAAGAGCTCGACTCAGCGCCATTGGAGGTAGCGTCGAGACCGGTCATCGTGCTAGACGAAGGGACCGCACCGACAGAGCCAGTCGTCGGGATTGAAGATGACGACGAGGACGGCTGGAGCGTGTTCATGACACGCTTGAGCAATGAAGACTTCCTGCAAGACAGACAGAAGCAAGAGTTCGGAACCTAGTCAGCGTGGAAGATTGGCGCAGAGGCACAGGCGGATCAAGCGGGACGAACCTCTTTGGCGGTGGCTGCGTCGACTGTTCTTGCTCGACCTCGGCTCTAACCTCACCCTGCCGCCCGAGCTTCTCAACGGGTAGCTCCAGATGCGCACTCTGTCTCCGTGCCTCGACGTCCCTCGAGCGCTCCGGCTCACCCGGGACCTTCCCGAACCTGACAGCGCCCTGTCCTGTGCCAGCCAATTGCCGCCGGTACGTAGATCCGTCTCCGTACTCCTGCCCGTGACGAAAGTCTCTCAGATCTCTCGACCTCCGCTTGTCGTCCTCGGCAAGTTCGTCGACTTCGTGCACGCTGCTGGGCGGCGAGGGAGCGGGCGAGTCGTGCTCCCTGACGGTGGACGAGGGGGCAGAGTAGAACGACGTCGGAGCCGTCAAGCTCGACAGCGACTCCTGGTGTAGGAGGTTCTTCTCGTTGAAAGTCGGCTGTGTGGGAAGGGGCGAGCCATGTTGCGGATGGGGCACTGCAGGATGCGAGGCGGCGGCGAGCATCGGCGGTGGGGAGAGATGGTTGGGGAAACGGGAACAGAAGGTCGTGGTCAGCTTCGAGTCTCTCTTCGTTCGCATGACGATCGCAAATACAAGCCGGGTGACTTGTTGTCAAACGGGCGCAACGGATTCGACAGCTGCAGTCCGGGCCGAACGAGGGCAGGGACGGAGCTCACGCCCTCGTCCTCGACCGTTCCCCTGTACGACCCGGTCAAATCAACCCCTCAGCCCAAAAGTCGTCCCACTTTCTGACCGTGCCCTGATGCTCCTTCCTTTGCCACTGCAAGAAGGAGCGAGGCACAGGACTTGCTATGGTCGAGCGGTCGTGCGGCTGCCCTCCCAGCTCGACCTCGTGCCTCCGCCCGTTGGTCGCGCGAGCACCCTCAGCCCCATCCGAGGAAGCATGAACGCTTTGGACTGACCGTCATCGATGTCGAGGTCTCCTTCCTGGTGCTGTCCTGTCGGACACCACGTCGCTTTGGTTTTCTGGTCTCCGAACCCCCACTTGAAGCCTGACCCGAGGGCGGCGCCGGTCGAGGTTGACGTCGACGACGTGAGCGTGCCCAGGAGCGACGACGGCATCGTTGGGAGGCTGAACGCTGGGAACCACGAGGTCGAGGACGGTCCAGAGTCGGTCACCGCAGAGAACGAGAACCTGAGAGGCGCGTACAAGTCAAGCAGAGCGTGGAAATGTTCCGGTCAGCCTTACGTGGTCCCGGACCTGACCATGATCCAGACGCACCCTCTGCTTCGCGTGCGGCCAGGCTGCAGAGGAGCCAACGCTCTGTCGGATGTGTGGACGTACCCTCTCTTCTCCTCTCCAGACACATGCCTAGAGTGCGTCGGTGGTAGTCCATCGATGGGTTCCTTGCCAGACGGCTGATCCGGTCGAGCTTCGTCAGGCGGCGAGCCCGTCCACCAGCTGCCTAACGAAGGGAACCGAGTCGTCGCAGTCGTCGTAGGAGTAGGCACCATGGCATCAGAGCCGGACGAGTCGCTCATGCTGGGAGGCCAGAGCGGGGAGAGTTTGATGAGGAGGGTGGTCGTTGGCGAGCGAGGGAAGCTCGAACACGGCGGGCGGGATCACAAGCTCGGCCATGACCAGCGCGACGCCGACCGAGCCAACCAGGCCATCCAACTTTGTACGACAGGGGCACAAAGTGGGACGACTTTCTTCCTTCTCTGTCTCTCATGCATCGGACACAGGGGTATACCGAGCAGTATCGCGGAGTTTCGCCGGGCTGGCTTAATGATGGGGACAGGCGAGACCACGAACGCTCAGTAGACTTGAGGACGCCTTAGACGCGGGAGATATGGAGGCGGTAGGTCTTCAAGGGTTGAGCCACAGCAGAACAAGAGTATCGAAGTTATGCATATTCATCAACGAAGCTACACGATGGGCGGGCAAGCGAAGACATGGACTGGTGAGCATCGTCGGTCAAGGCCGGGACAAGCAACTCGGAGGAAGCTCAGCAAAGTCGGACTGCCTCCCATCGGGAGGCGAGTCGTCGTCACTGAGCGCGGGAGGGGGGGGGGGGGGGCAAGTGTTGGACCCGAAGGAAGGGAGAAGGGCCTGCAGGCCGCCATGGTTCGAGGGAAGGTAGGAGGCGGCATCTGGAGGGCAACAAAGGAGAGCACAAAGTCAGCACCTCTGCCTCGTCACATCCGTCCGGTTCAACAAAAGAGTGTGCGTGAGGTGGTGGGGATCCGACATCCAAGGAAGTAATAACCCTCATTCGATCCTACTCGTCTCCCGAATAGGAGACCCTTCACGAGACCCCCATCAGACCCAACCGCGCCATCAAGATCCAGAGGAGCGAGGCGGCCCTCTCCGGACGAAGGGGTTCGAAGACCGACGTTCCAGAGGGGGATAAAGAAGAGGAGAAGGTCTCAAGCCAAAGGCGGTGCGTGGAATAGCCCTCGAAAGAGGGACTCGCTTTGCGGGCGAGGATCGTAGGGAGGAAACTGCGAAGTTTTATGTGGGTCATAGAGTTTCGTCATAAGAAAGAGAGAGGATTGGTGGTGGTGGTGGGGTGGCCGAGAAGAGGAAAGAAGGAACGGAAGCTCACCTGATCAGGACGGAAGGGTCGAAGCTCGCAGGTTTGTGGACGCGACGGGCGGGCGGGCGGGCGAGCTGTCTTCAGACGCGACGAACAAAGGACAGGCAAGTCAATGATCGTGCTCCGATGCCAGCGAGATACGAGAAAGAGATGTGTGCGGTAGTAGGGTGGAATCAGACAAAACGAGGCTGGCAAGCCCCAAAAGAAGTGCTCTGGAATGCAAGCATTCCTCGGCGCGGGGGGCGGCGAAGCCCCCCAGCTCTGTCGTCTCGGCATGGTCGATAGGACGGGGAGAGAAATAAAAATTGAAGTCATCACGTTGAGGAGAAGAGACAAGGCGAGGTGCGAGGGAGGAGGCGAGGTGGGATGGGGAGGGGAGAAAGAGCTCGGCGAAGCGAGACACAGAGAAGGACAACGATACTCACAAGCTAGAGAAGAGAGCATTGGCGAGAGACGGAAGAGGAAAGGTTCAAGACACACGTGAGCAGATGGGGAAGCGGGAGGAGATGGTGGGTGGTGTGGACAAGAACGGCGGCCGTGCTCGAAAACTGGTCGCCTGAGCGGCCAGGTGGAGGCGCACGTGAAAGCTGTGTCGTCTCTCCTCTCATCTTCCTTGTGGCAACGCTTTAAGACCCAGAGCAAAGCAGAGCAGCAGGGTGCACATCTAATCAAGCGATACTACGATCTCATCCTTGACGACCCAACCTCCAGCGGGAGCCTTGACGACACCGGCCTTCTCGAGCGTGCTGCAAACACAGGCCGGACAGTTTGATCAGCGACTTATGCAAGCATGTTGTGATACTTGGAGTACTCACCCGAGTGTAGACCTGACCATGTCCTCATCCATGCCCTCGAGCTTCTCGAAGTAGCCGACGGTCGCGAGCCATGCCTTGACGTCCTCCTCCGGGTAGCCAAACTCCTTCATGATGTAGTCGACATCATCCTTCTCTCGCTTCTCGGGCGAGTCAAACTCCTGCACCTTGGCCTCGAGAGAGCTCAGGAAAGTCCGCAGGGTAGCCTTGGCGTCGGGAGAGGATGAGAGGAACGACGTCGACGCGGCGATGGCCCACGACGGCCAGGGAGTCGGGACGGATCCGATGAAGCGGACCTCGTTCAGGTAGGGCTTGGTCGTGTACCACTCCCACATCTGCGAGGGTCAAGAGGGGAGGCAATCTGTCAGCGCCACCAGTGTTGAGTCGCCGTACTCGGTAGGTGAGGACAAACGAAGTACGCGCTGCTGCCATCGTTGACAGAGTCCCGCAGCCTCTTGAAGGTCTCACAGACTGGGAACAAGGATCAGGAACAGACGAAGATCAGTCACAGAGACGCTGGACCAGTGACGAAAAGGAAAGGGTGGGTCAACCTACTCTCGACCTGCAGTTCCTCCGGCTCTCCTGCAGCGGTGGTCCATCCCTGCTGGTCCGACATGACCTTGGCCATCACCTGAGAAGACAAATTCGATGAGTCTTGGGACGACGGGAGTGCCAGACATTTGTAGCTCGACTCACCTGCGAACCACTGCCGTTCGGTCAAGCCCGGTCGGACGAGGGACAGGTCAGCTTCGGTCTTCGTCTGTCTTGGCTCATCCAGTAGCGGCGGTACCCACCTTCCGATCCTCGAGATGCCTGCCTTCTCTCCTCTGAGGTCTGCGATCGAGTTGTACTTTGTGTCGAGCCCGGTGATGACGGCCCCTGGGTGAGCAAGCCAAACGGGCGAGATGAGCTCTCCGACGACGTGAATCAGACGGGAGCATGCCGGCCGACGTACAGTTCAAGGGCGTCTTGACGTACGAGCCAATCATCTTGTAGGCTGTTGATCCCTTGACGATGCCCGCGATCAGGGACTCGGTCAGAGCGCTGAGGGTGAGATGAAGCCGAGGGGCTCAGGGTCAGCGACTGAGCTCCGAGCGCAGGACAACGGGCGACACGTACATGGAGACATCGATCTCGTTCGCAGTCAGACGAGCAATCATCTCTCCCGTCCCGGCTGGGCAGGGGACGACGGTGAACGTCTTCCCTCCATCGAGAGCAGCGAGCTGGAGGAGAGGCGAGCTGAGTGTCCGACGGAGGACAGGTCAGCACCCGTGGGCTGAGATATCGATCCAGTCGCGCGAGATTAGACTGACCTGAAGTGCTCTGGAACATATCCTACTCTGATGGGAGCCATGGCGGAGGAGTCGGATGAAGCGGAGGAGAGCGGAGGGGAGTGAAGGGTGGAGGGACACTCGAGCTCACTTTCTCGAGCTCACCCTCGGCTTCCTTCCTCGCCCTCAACGCCGACAAACCTCTGGGACTAGATCCACGCCTTCGCCACCACTTCTCTCTCTCTCTCGATATGCTGCCTCGGCGGATTTCGTGTCTGGCCTCGACGAGCTCACGGTCGAGCCCGGTCGTGCAGCGGCCGTGTCGACTGTCGGTGGCTTCGTTCCACTCGTCCCCTCCTCGGCCGGCTCGGTTCAAGGTCACCACAGGAGCAAAGATCATGCAGGGAATGAAGGGGAAGAATAACTCGAGACGTAAGTACAGACAACCCTCATCAACGTGCCTGCCGTTCTCGCTCGAGTGAACACACAGAGGATCCAAAAGTTGACCTTCATGCTCCCTTCCTCCACCGCAACGTCGCATCTCGGCTCGTCTCCGTCTCGCCCGTTCCTCTTCGTCGTGCAGTAAAGAGTCTTCCTTCCCGTCAACGACTTGCTGGCGAGTACGAGGGCCGAAAGTATGTGCATCCAGAGTTCCACGAACGACGCGCGCCGACGAAGGCGCAGGAGAAGCGGACCGCCCAGGCGACGGCCAACAACCTCATCATGGGAGCATCAGGAGCAGTCGCGACACCGCCAAAGAACCCGAGACCAAAGAGAGCTCTCACAAAGGCAGAGGGACTCCAAGGGGAAGCACCCAGGCCAAAGAGGGACACGTCCGACTTTGTCTTCCGGCCCAGTCCACTCACCCGCTCACCGGCCTCCGCATCAAAGTTCGTCTCCCACCCGACCCTCACCCACCTGCCGGCAGCCTTCACCTCCCCGCCAGTCAGCGAAGGATTGCTGGCGTCGCTGAGGGAGTACCTGACGGTCGAAAACCCGCGCGAGGACGTTCAGACCTCGCTGTTCCGACCGACGCCGATCCAACGTCTCGTGCTCGGACACTTCTTTGACGAGCCTGCCCCTGTCGTAGCGGTCAGGCCGCCCGCCAAAGGTCGTCTGTCGCCTGAGCAGCGCAGGGCGATCACCGAGCCGCCCAAGGTGACTCCTCGGGGGATGAAGGTCGGCAGCAAGACGCTCCTCGCCGCAGAGACGGGATCCGGAAAGACGGTCGCGTTTGTCCTCCCGATCATCGAGGCTCTCAAGGCGACCGAGAAGGAGCGACTTCACATCCCGAACGACGTCTGGTTCGAGCCGAGTGGACCTGAACCCGACTTCTTGAACGACCTGTCGATCCCGTTCGGAGAGCCCGCACCCGACGCGGCCGAGAGGAAGAAGAAGGCCCTCGCTCGCAAGACCAACACCAGCTCGCGGGGAGGACCCGTCCTTCAGCCGCGTGCGCTCATCCTCGCACCCACGCACGAGCTCGCCCGTCAGATTGGACAGGCGGTCAAGGTGCTCTCCCAAAAGGTCAAGCTGCGAGTGCTCTGTCTCTCGGCCGGCTCTGGCTCCGGCAAGGACCACGGCGCGTCGCGGTTCCACCCGCAGACCGACATTGTCGTTGGGACGGTCGGTCTCGTGCGGGATCTGTTGGGGCTGAGGGGACTGCGAGAGGAGGACATGGAGATGCGCAGGAAGGAGATCAGCGACGCCGCCCAGATCGCGCAGATCAAGGCGACCTCCAACGCGATCAAGGCGTTGAGCGAGAACTCGTTCAACAGGCCAGGCAAGGAGCCGTGGGTGCCCGACAGAAGGCTCACGTGGGAGGAGAACCTCAAGAACAAGGCCGCGTACGAGGCAGACAACAACACGGAGAGAGGCCTCGACCCGACAAAGAGGCCCTCCTGGTCAACGCCGGCCAGCGTCGACGGACGGCGACGACCTCCTCCTGCCGAGGACAAGGAGGTCCATCTCGGACTCAACAACATCGAGTGGCTCGCCATCGATGAGGCAGACATCGTCCTCAGTCAGTCCCCGTCGACTCCGTCCGTCGCTTTATCATCCATCGATCTGACAAACGTCTTCCTTCCTGTCTATCGTTTGCGTCTGCAGACCCTGACTTTATCGAGCACACCGAGCACGTCCTCAAGCCCCTCTTCAAGAGCGCCAAGCCTCCTCACCTGATCCTCTCCACCGCCACCATCCCCGAGACCCTCGCTACATACGTTCAAGAGAACCACCCATCCACCACCCGCCTCATCACCCCCAACCTCCACCGACTCCCGCACAACCTCGCCGTCTCCAAGGTGACCTGGTCCGGTGGAAACTGGAAGGCCGACGTCCTCCTCGAGCTCCGACGAGCGTTCGTCGAGGACGCCAGAGACGGCAAGCTCGAGAGCCAGGCCATCATCTTCATCAACAAGAACACCCGAGCTGACTTTATGGGCGAGTACCTGACCGAGCATGGGATCCCGAACCTCGTCATGACGGCCGACTCGCCCGTGCGAGGACGAGGGTCGAACCGACACCTCGAGGCGTTCCTCGCTGCTCCTACGACCGTGTTGAAGGCCAAGGTGCGCGCGGCGAAGGGCGAGGAGGTGCAAGTGCCTGTGCCATGGGAGAAGCCTGAGGCGCCTCCGAGGGTGCTGGTCACGACGGGGATGTTGAGCAGAGGACTCGACTTTGCGCCGTCCATCTCGACGGTGCTCATGTGTGACGAGCCGAGGAACGCCGTCGACTTTATCCATCGGGCAGGGAGGGTTGGACGAGCGGGGCACAAGGGACGGGTGGTTATCTTCACGAAGGAGAGCCAGAGGCCGGTGGTGAGGCATGGAGGAGGAGCAGGACGAGGAGGAGCAATCTACAAGACGGTCAGTCCTTTGCGCATCTCGTGTTGTTCGACTTCGTCGCTTCGTCGCTGACACCATGACCCTCTATTAATTCTGTGCAGATCGTCGCCGCTCGGAGACGAGTCGAGGAGAAGTCTGGCGGAGGCAAGAACCTTGCTGGCGGGAGCCAGAAGAAGAGGACGGTCTCAAAGTTGTCGTCTCGCCGACGCTAGTCGGTGCTGCTCGTCCCTATCGTTCTGTTCCTCTCTCCACTTGCATATGTCTCTGCGCTCTTCCGTTGCATCGTTATAGACTCAGTAGATGTTGTACGACTAGCTGTGCGCACCCCCTTCTTCCCAATCACACCGATCTTGATCGATTCCCGTACACTTCTTGCCCACGCACGCGTTGAGACATCCATACATGGAAAAGAAAGGCTGTAAGATGACTGATCTATCAACTGCTACGTGAAATGACTAATCTAAACAGAACCTTCCACGGGCGCTTCCGGGGCTGACTCTTTGATGGCGTTCCCATCTGCGTCCCTGGTCATGTCCCTCACTGCCAAATCAATCTTCTCGCTTACTATCTGCGCTCTCACCCACTGGTATTCCTCCTCTCCGTCAAAGGAGCCGAGGGCCAGCGTCATGAAACACTTCAGGGCCTCCTCTGAAGCAAACCAGACCGTCAGACACTCGACTCTTCCCCTAGGCGCCAGGCATACCTCCAACGCCTCCTGCCTCAGCACTCCCACCATTGCGAGAGTCTGATGGCTCATCCCGTGGAGGAACTCCGATTTCGGGTCCCAGTGCGACATGTCGATCTCGATCCGGAGCGACGGCTTATCGACCTCGTCACCGCCGGCAGCGAAAGCCTTGAACGCAAGCTGACCGTCCTCGTCCACGAGATCGACGGACCTGATAAAGAGCGTGCGGAGTGTGGCAGACCAGTGCTCTGTTTCGAGGAAGGAGATCCGAGGGAGTCGGTTTCCATTCGCAGGGTCCGGCTTGCCTGAGATGAGGACGGACTTGGGCGCAAACAGCCCGAGGAAGTAGTCCCAGACGTCCCTGCTCGCGTCGTCCGATCCGGAGGTGTGGATAGTGAGCTCTTTGACGGCGTATGACTCCACCTGGGGGTGGATCCGGTCCATGGTGAGCTCGAGCTCGTTGGGCGGGGCTGGACCGGTCAGGCGGAGAGTGACTTTGCTGGTGGCGAGTAGCGTCGTGTAGGCGTGCACGACCGGGTTGAAGTTGGGGTTCGCGTACTGCATAAGATTCTGGGAGATGAGAGGATGAGAGAGGTGGAAGGTCATGAGCATGAGCTTGAAGTAGAGCGGAGGCGGATCAACGAACAACTCACCCTCTCGCAAAAGAACATCTCGAGCTGGGGTCCGATTGTAAGGTCGATGTTCCGCAAGACCCGCGGATTGCAGTACTTGAGGAAGGCGACCGAGACCCTGGCGGCGACGGCGAGAGTGGGTTTGTCGCAAAAGCGGAGGATGTTGTGGTGAATCTCGAGCGGGAAAGAAGGGAGCTCCGAGGATGATGGGGTATCCTCGACGATGATGGCCATGGCTGACGAACTGAGATTCGATGGGACCTCCGTTGGGCGAAGTTGTGGGTGAGGGTGAAGGATGGGATCCGAAGACAGACATGCAATGGAGAGGGAGTTCGCTCGTTCCGACTCCAACTGGCCTCCTGTTGCGGTCAGAATGATTCTCCATGATGTCGAAGGCGGACAACGGACAGGAGCACAAGGAAACTCACATACAAATCAATCTCAACCATCTTCACCCGACAAACTCGCCCACTCTGACGTTGACATGTCGCATGATGTCCTCGGCGCCCTCGTTTCCAAACGTACGGCAGGCCGCGTCGCACAACACTGCTTCCACCCTGATCCTCTCCTCTCCCGTCTCGACCAGCACCTCAGCGGTCTCCAGGGGATGCCTCGACGTGACCAAAGTCCGGACCGCGACGGTCAGATCCTGCCTCGCGCGAGAAGGTCGACCTCGATGTGGCGCGGAGATGCGGGCGGACGAGATGGCAGAGGGCGGTGATGGGTCGAGAAGGGCGCAGGACGTCGAGGAAGGTGAACGTCTTCATCCGGTCAGGCGAAAGCAGGCGAGAACCCTGAGACGAGCCTTGTGAAGACTGCTCGAAGAGCGAGCAGAAGGTCAGCTTAGCCACGAGGGGCTCGACACAACTCGACACGCGTACGCACCCTGTCACTGAACAGCTCGGGCAGCATCATGTTCCCTCGCACCTCCCTGTCCCGGTACAGAAGCTCCGACGCCATTTCGAGGAAGGCGAGACTCCCTCTACAGCATCTTGCGAGAGTGGGTGTGTCGGCGAAGGTGAGGATGATCCGCACGAGCTCGGTCGGCAGAGGTACGGTGTGAGGTCAAGCGCAGGAGCGGGACTGGACGGCCGCCAAGAGACACGCTGAGAAGGTCGAAGCCGGCCAGGTCGTGCTGCAGATGGTAGGCAACGGCGTTGAGCGATAGGTAGGCCCTGCGAAGCGGGTGGAGGACATTGGAGATGTGATCGAAGTCAGGAGGAAGAGGAGCTCGAGCTCACCTCGGTCCCTTTCCCTCTTCCCCTGCCTGCATGTTCTTGCTTGCCGCGTCACTTTGATCGAGAGAACTCTCATGCACATTGTGAAAGTCGAGACGGTAGTGTATGGTATGTAGCTATCCTCTACCTCTCCTATGTAGCCCTCATTGTGAAGCAGGCCTGGAGAAAAACAAGGGAAGCCAACCTCTGTCCGCCTCGGCACTCTGAAAGAGCGGGGGGATGCAGAAGGTCTCTAACAGGAGTCGCTGTCGGGTTTCGTTTTGACCGCTCGCGATCACGTAGCTACGACAGTCCGAGGACCGGTGGCAAGATTCGAAGCGGCTTCGAACGACCCAGGAAGGAAGGAGGGAGAAGAGAGAGAGAAAGATGGGAGGAGGGACGGGGAGGGTAGGAAGAGGAAGACGAGGATGGAACGGGTCCGGAGAGCTGCAAACAAGAGGTGGGTAGGATGGGGCGGTTCAAGGTGTGTATGATCAGTCTTACGACGTGCTGTCGTCCAGAGGGGTTGTCGGCGTTGAAGGACAGTCCCACGAGGGCCGAGAAAAGGTGAGCTTCGAATCGAGAGACGTCCTCGACACGTGAAGCCTAGGGCTACACCCCACCTCCCATCTCCATCTAAACTCAACTATGGGTACGTCCACACGGAAGTCTGTATCCCTGACTGTTGAGCTGACCGAGTCGTATCTTTGTGTCTGCAGCATTCAGCTTTGGCTCTTCGACGCCCGGTGAGTGTCGAGTTCGCCCCTTCCTCCTCGCGTTCTGTCCTCGCACGCACCAGACTGACCCGTCCATCACGCTCTCTTTGCTCTCAGCGGCGGCTCCTCCTGCTTCGGGAGGCTTTGGAGGATTCGGACAGGCCGGTGAGTACCAGGATTGCGACGTCGTCGTCGACATGTGCTCCAACCTGTCGCGTGTTGAGCTCACCCCTCCTGCCTCTGCCTTCCTTAGCCACGTCCACACCTGCCAAGCCCGCGTTCGGAGGCTTTGGAACCACACCTTCGACGACTCCTGCTGCTCCTCCGCCTACCAACATGTTCGGAGGAGGAGCAGCCAAGCCTGCGTCTCTGTTTGGAGCTCCTGCCCCGGCAGCGGGAGGAGGAGGCCTCTTTGGCGGAGCAGCCCCTGCCGCATCAGCACCAAAGCCACCCACAACGTTCGGGTTCGGGTACGTTCACGCTAGCTCACTCGTTGCATCGTCGGCGCAGCCATTGATGCCTGCTCTGCATCTTCACAGAGCTCCTGCCGCGCCTGCTGCCCCCGCCGCTCCGACGTCCAACCTGTTCGGCGCTCCCGCCGCGTCCACCACCCCGGCTCAGCCGGCCCCGTCCCTGTTTGGAGCGCCCAAGCCAGCAGCACCAGCTCCCTCGCTCTTTGGAGCACCTGCCGCTGCACCCGCTGCGTCGACGACACCTGCGCCCGCCGCTGGAGGAGGCATGTTCGGAGGAGGAGGAGGCCTGTTTGGAGCCAAGCCGGCCGCACCCGCTGCTGCTGCTGCTCCCGCACCTGCATCTGGAGGAGGACTGTTCGGAGCAAAGCCTGCAGAGTGAGTGCAAGCCATGTCTTGGTCCCCAGGCGCGCCTGTCGACGCTGGTAGCCGACGCTGATCGATTCCTGTCGACCGTCTTCGCAGGTCGAGCACCCCTGCTGCACCAACCCCCGCGCCTGCAGCGGGTGGCTTCGGCGGAGGACTGTTTGGAGCCAAACCCGCAGAGTGAGTTGCTGCTGCCTCCTGAGCCGTCGAACCGCATCCCGTACGAGAACCTGACCTCTGCCTCTGCTGTCCGCACAGGCCTGCCCCTGCTGCTAGCGCTGCTCCCGCCCCCGCTGCCCCTGCACCTTCGTTCGGCGGAGGAATGTTTGGAAAGCCCGCTGAGTGGGTCCTCGAGCCGGTGACGGAGCTCGTGATGAACCTTGACTGATCGCGCTTGCGCCTTCTCATCAGGCCTGCTGCTTCGTCTACTGCCCCTGCGCCGGCCGCTGGCGGTCTGTTCGGAAAGCCCGCTGCGTGAGTAGATATCTCGTCACGCATGCGGTCGTCTTCTAGGCCTGACGTCTTCGCTTGCTGTCTATCAGTCCCGCTGCTGGCACCACGCCAGCTGCTCCTGCTGCTCCCGCGGCCGCTGCCCCGTCTCTCTTCGGGGCAAAGCCAACCACCCCTGCTCCTGCCCCGGCTCCTGGCGCCTCTGCCACAGCCGGCAAGACTGGAGGCTTCTCCCTCACCCCTGCTACCTCGACCCCGGCCGCGTCGACGTCCGCGCCTCCAGCAGCTGAGCCAGTCCCAAGCTTGCTCAAGGGCAAGACGATGGACGACATCGTCAACGGCTGGAGCAAGGAGTTGGACGTGCAGGTCAAGGAGTTTGGACGGCAGGCTGGAGAGGTTCGAGAGTGGGATCGAGTGCTCGTGGAGAATGGGAACCAGGTCAGTCTGAGCTTTGCGCTTGTCCAGTCAACGATCGAAGAGCCAACCAGCGTATGACTCCCTCCAGATCTCCCGTCTGTACTCGCAAATCATCTCGGCCGAGGAGGCCAACAAGGCCGTCGAGGACTCGCTCTCGTACATCGAGTCCCAGCAGGGCGAGCTCGGTAACTTGCTCGACGGATACGAGGCCCAGGCGAACGAGATGTTTGATGGCGCAGGAGGACGAGGCGTCGGACTCGACTTTGGACCCGCAGACGGAGAGCGGGAGAAGGCCTACTCGCTGGCCGAGACGCTGCACTCTCAGCTCGACACCCTCTCGCGCTCGCTCACGTCCATGATTGACGAGGTCAACTCGCTCTCTTCCAACTCGACCTCCGTCCCTCCCCTCTCCACCGCCATCCTCGACCCCTCCGCCGACTCGTCCAATGCCGCCCCATCAGCAGCAGCGGCCGCCGAGGAGGACCCCGTCTCACAGATCGCCCAGATCCTCAACGCTCATCTCACGAGCCTGCAGTGGATCGATGGCGCGGCGGGAGGCATGAAGGACAAGGTCGTCGAGCTCGAGAGGAAGATGGTCGAGGTCAACGGAGGCGGACGCGCTGGAGGAGGGACTGGTAGGCGATTGGTGGAGAGCGGGGGAGGACTAGGCAGGAGTCAACAGGGGACCGCGAGCGGGCGGTATGGCATGGGCAGGAGGTAGATCATCATACGTATGCATGTATCGCTCCCTTTCTGTACATCCACTGCCTTCGGTGCCGATGATGATGTCGGTCACCCCTGTTCGTGATCCTTGACGACTCAAGCCCTCCATTTTTCAGATCGCAAAGACTTGTTTGTGACTGTGAGGTCTACATCACATGAGAATGAATCACTGTGCGAGCGAGTTACTCCTCGGTATATCGAGGAGACGAGGAGAGCCTGGGTCGGGCAATTGGATCCGCGCGACCGACTCGACATGTCGAGCTCGGCCGCCCGACCTGGTCTTGCCTCCAACCCACCGTGAGTCTCTGTTTCCTTTCCCTTCGGTTGCGGTCTCTTCCCGGCCTGGCTATGCGCGGTGACCGTGGTATCACGCCAGGGTCACCGCCTGCACGCTAGGACCTGGTGGCTAGCTTAGGGACGGCGAGCAAGACGAAGCTGACCTTTTCCCTCCCTTCCTTCCCCCTCTGTTCCCCTAGGAATCGCCTTTAAACTTCCTTTGATCCTAGCTTGAGATCACTTGGTAGGCCTTTCCACAACTTCAACAACCCAACACACCGTGAGTACACCTTTTGCTTCTTCAACGGGCAACAGAGGAGAGGAATAGGCGGAAGGGCCGTTGGAGGAGCGCAAAAAGCTGACCGCCCTCGTCCCTCCCACTTTTCGACCCTCGTGCGCGTCTGTGTTCCCTCAGACCACAACTACTACTACAATGGGAGGAACTCGTGCGCAGAAGGCCGCTTACTTCACCAAGCTCCGAGAGCTGATCGACGCTAACCGTGAGTACATGCTTGCCGGCGGGACGGACTGGCTCGCGTGAGAGGAGGAGGAAGTGAGCTCGAGCTGACCTCTCCCTCTGCCCTTCGTTCCCCTTTTCTCCCTCGTTTAGCGTCGATCTTCCTCGTGAACGTTGACAACGTCGGATCGAACCAGATGCACCAGATCCGACAGGCTCTCCGAGGAAAGGCCACCATCCTCATGGGAAAGAACACCATGGTCCGACGGGCTCTCCGAACCATCCTCGCTGAGTACCCTCAGTTTGAGAAGCTCCTCCCCCACGTCAAGGGAAACATTGGATTCGTCTTCACCGCCGGAGACCTCAAGGAGGTCCGAGAGATCATCCTCGACAACAAGGTCGCCGCCCCTGCCCGAGCTGGAGCGCTCGCCCCCAAGGACGTCTGGGTCCCGGGAGGTAACACCGGCATGGAGCCCGGAAAGACCGCCTTCTTCCAGGCGCTCTCGATCCCGACCAAGATTGCCCGAGGAACGATCGAGATCGTTACCGACGTCCAGGTCGTCACCGCCGGAACCCGAGTCGGAACGTCCGAGGCGACCCTGCTCAACATGCTCAACATCTCGCCGTTCTCGTACGGTATGACGATCGTCCAGATCTTCGACAACGGAGCCATCTTCGGATCCGAGATGCTCGACATCGACGAGCAGACCCTCATCGACCAGTTCCTTGCCTCGGTCAAGACTGTCGCCGCCATCTCGCTCGCCGTCAACTTCCCCACCATCGTCTCGGTCAACCACTCGCTGGTCAACGCCTACAAGAACCTCATCGCCGTCTCGATCGCGACCGAGTTCACCTTCGAGGGATCCGAGAAGGTGAGCACACCGTTTCATACCTCGTCGTTTCGTCGTCTAGTCTTCGTCGCATCCTCTCCTCCGACAAATTCCCATCCCATATCGACACACACCCCACCATCCACCTTGCCGTTGATGCTTTCATTTACACTGAAAATCCTGAGCCGGGGCTTTCTACCCCACGAGTGCTGAACAAACTAAATCTGAGGCTTCACCTATCCACCCGACCTTCCTTTCGTCACACTTCTTCGTTCTCGTCCGCCCGCCTACACACGAACCGATCACTGACTCTGCTTTTGCTCTGTTGTGCTCCTGAACGAATTAGGCCAAGGCCTACCTCGCCGACCCGTCTGCGTTCGCCGCCGCCGCCCCCGCCGCTGAGGCCGCTGCCGTGAGTGCCCTTTGCATCCCTATCTTGCCGCCTGTAACAATCAGTGTACTGACTCGATCATTTGTTCCATCTCTGCTTAGCCCGCCGCCGCCGCCGAGTCCGCCCCTGCCGCCAAGGTTGAGGAGGAGAAGGAGGAGTCCGACGACGACATGGGCTTCGGACTCTTCGACTAGACAGTCAAAAGTTTACGCGTTCACTCGCTGTGATCTTGATGTGTTTGGTAGTTGAATCATCATCATCGGACGATAGAGAGAAAGAAAGACAGGAGCCCGGCTTGGAGAGTTAGCTCGATGGGCCATTCTCCTTCGAGATCATGTCGTGCCAACCTGGAACCAAGCTACTTTTGAGCGAGTCCGGCTGCATCACCGTGGTAAACGAGATCAGTTGCTTTCGCTTAAGCCGGGCAAGGAGACTCCAGAGCGACGTAAGAGGGCTTGCGGCTGCGTCCGACCCAAACTCACGCTCGAGCTCACCCTCCTGTCCTTCCTCCCTCTGACCATCTCCGTCGCCTCAAGCCCTCAACCATGTCTGCTCCCAATCCGTCCGCCTCAAACTCGCTCTTCGAGGTCTCGATCGTCGGCCTGATACCTGACTCGCTCTTTGCCCTGTTGGCGGAGAAGCTCAACTCGTTGTCGATCGCGAGCTCGCCCTTCGCGCTCGAGGAGACCGTCTTCCGGCCCATCGTCCTGGCTGAAGGAGCAAAGCCGGAGGATGGGATGTTGAGAGTCAGGGTGTTGGATGGACAGAGGTGAGTCGTCCTTTCGTTCAACATCAATCAGGGCGACGGAAGCTGATCTTCAGCCTCACTGTTACCCTCGCGTCTGCTTTTAGCTATCTCGTGAGTCCCCTCTTGTCGCTTCCACCGCTCCGAGCTCATCTGACATGATTTCATTGACCTATCAGACTGTCCTCTCTCGGCCAGAGTCAGCTCGGACGAGCCCTTTGGCAATGATCACGCCGGTGCTCAACTCGCTCGTGGTCGGAGGCGCACAAGCTACAGACATCGCTTCGCATCTAGGGTTCACCAAGTCAGCTGTGTTCCTCTCTTACCCTCCGAGTTAATTGCTTATACTGACCGATTGCTGTCGCTTTGATAGATCTTACGCTTTCACAAAACGCGGTGTGGCGTTCAGTTTGGCGACGCAGATGCGGGTCGAGGTGTTCAAGGTTGTCAAGGAGGGGGAGACGGTCAGTATCTCACCCAAATCGTTTGCTGTCATGCTTAGGAGCTGACAGATACACGCATCTGTCTCTATTGAAGCAGACCGAGTCAAAGGGGTACATGGTCGAGGTGCGGTCGATCCCGATCCCACACTCTGCGACCGAGAACGCGGTCCAAACGACGTTGGCGGTCAAGAAGGCTTTGGTCGGTCTAGTAGAGCTTAGAAGAGTAGATGCATGAGCCCTGAACGACATCTGCGTTCGTGACATGAGGATCGTCTACTCCGGCACGCTCGGACGCGAAGGGCACGCACTGGGCGAGAGCTCGCGAGCTCACCTGTCGGCCAACTGCATCTCCCCTCTCAGCCCAGCTTCCTCCGACTCCATCCTTCCGGACTCTCCTACACCAGCCGACTTGGTCCTCGCCATGTCTGCGTCCTACCCGCCTGACGAGATGGCCGCTCGCACGATCGAGGTCAACATGGGAGGGTCAGTCTCGAGGTCTCCTTCTCGCGAGCTCATCCACCTCGAGCTCAGCCGCCCTTCCTCGGCTCGACTCCTTGACCTCCTATCGCTGACGCTTGCCTCTCTTGATCCATGTCTTCTACAGGGGTGAGGTCGTCGAGTTTGACCTGAACCAGCTTGCGGACAGTGGTGAGGCCGAGGCGCTGATGGACATGTTTGAGTCCGTCGACGTCAAGGTCGAGCTGTGGACAATGTGCGCCTTGGAGTGCGTCTCCATAGGGAAGAACGACGACGCAGAGCGCATGGTCGAGAGGGGTATCAAGAGTGAGTGCCTGTCGGTCAACCTCCAGCTGCAACGTCTGTCACGGCGAGCTGACTGGTCATGGACGACTGGACGTGCAGCCAAACGAGCTTCGGGCCAGCACGAGGCCACCATCCCGCTCCTGCTCCTGCTCGCCCACATGCGACTCTCAAAGGCGAGAGGAGCACCAAAGAAGATCATCGAGAACGCTCGTACGTGCCCCTCCCTCCAACTCTGCTTGACGAGGTCTCCGCGTGTGAGCGGCTGCTGATCTCGACCTGCTCTCGCCGCCCTCTCCGCCGGCTTCAGAGTTCGACAAGCTCCCTACTGGCACGGTCCAGAAGAGCGTCTACCACGCCCAGGCGGCCGAGAAGATCAACGAGGCTCAGAACGTGCAGATCCAGACGGGCGCACCCGTCGACGCGGTCGGGCTCCTCAGTCGAGGTCAGTCGAGCTCACCACGTTCCGATGCGATCTCACACGAGCCAAGCTCACCATCTCGATCCCTTCTTTGCCTTGCTACTCCTCGTCCGGTCTGGTATGCAGCTGTGTACAACCTTTCTACGGGCAAGTCTGACGAGGCGCTCAAGCTGTTTGACGGTGTGCTCGCAAAGGAGCCCAACAACCTCGTCGCGCTCATGGGAAAGGTACGCAGACTCGTCTCTCTCGTCTGACAGCTCTGGGCCAGTCACTGACAACAGGACATCTTTTTTACATGCAGGGACGTATCCTCTACATGCAGCGGGACCCTCTGAACGCGCTCCGGCTGTTCCAACGGATCCTCCAGCTCAACCCTCAATCACTCCCGGACCCGAGGATCGGGATCGGACTCTGCTTCTGGGTGCTCAACTCGAAGGAGAAGGCCAAGGCAGCGTGGAGGAGATCGTCAGAGCTGGTGAGTGTTTCTCTCTGGGTCTTAAGATACTGGCTGAGCTGATTACTTCCGTCGTCCACCGCTTGCAGTATCCGAACAGCTGGCAAGCGAGCCTGCTCCTCGGTCTCGAGCGACTCAACTACGGAAAGGACCAGCGTCATCCGGATCGTTCCAAGGCGCTCGAGTTGGGCCTCAAGCTCGTCGCCGACTCGTTCAAAGGGAGCGCGATGAAGAGCTCGGCTGCCGCTGCCGCCATCTCGACGTCGTTCGCCCTCGAGAACGAGGACTTTGCCAAGGCGTCCAAGCTTGCAGAGCGAGCCATGCAGTACGCCGACACAAGAGGGCACTACGTCAGCGGCCAGATCGCGCTCGCGAGGGTGCACCACGTACGAGGAGAGATTCCGGAGGCTAAACGGTTGTTCGATGAGGCAGCGAAGACGTCGCCGAGTCTGATCGCGGAGCTATGCCAGGGGCAGTTGCAGATCGAGAATGGTCAGTCTAGATCTTCAACGCTGCGCCAACCTGAATGCTGACGCCTTCTTTTTGGTCTGATAGGCGACCTGCTCGAGGCTCTCCACACGTTTGAGGGTATTCACAAGCGGTTCCCCGCCGAGCCCGAGGTGTCCGCCATCTACGCGTCCCTTCTGTCGCATTCGCACGCCGGTCGTGATGCCGAGCAGGTCATCTCCGACAAGGTCCTCGCCCGCTCGCTCTTCGACTCTTTGCAGAAACTCATCGACGCTGCCTCGGCCAACGCGTACACCGCAAAGTCGCCACGGGACGTCGGCGAGGACCCAGAGATGTTTGTCGAGATGGCAAAGATCTGGCACGGCGAGTCGCTCGAGCGGGCCGTCAAGGCGTACCGGTCTGCTGCGAGGCTGAGGAGTCAGGGCGAGGAAAAGCCGAGCCCGCAATTGACCAACAACTTGGCAGCTCTCGCTCAGCTCGATGGGGATCTGGCGACGGCCGAGACGATGTACAGGGAGGCACTGGACAGCACAGAGGGGGACGAGAGCAAGGATGTCGGAGCGATGAAGACGACGCTGCTGTACAACCTTGGGCGGGCGTACGAGGGGCAGGGCAAGCTGGCAGAGGCGAAGGAGGCCTACCAACGGATCCTTACTCTGCACCCGGAGTACTCAGATGGTCAGTATCTCGTCCCTGCTTAACGACCGGTATCCGGCTGACGCTATCCTCTCGCCTTTGAACCTTGCAGCCAAGGTCCGCCTCGCCTCGATGGCGCTCGCGATCAACCACCTCGAGGAGGCCCACGGTCTGCTCAAGGAGGCTCTCACTTCCAACCCTTCCAACCTCGAGCTCCGAGCGTTCTACCTGTTCTTCCTCGTCCAGTGCAGCCCAAACAGCTCCGTCTCGGCCCGCACAGCGATCGACTTTGCCTACTCGACCCTCAAGGACGCCCGGAACGACGTCTACTCGCTCTGCGCCGCCGGATGGCTCTGCTACTATACCGCCCGAGAGTCCAAGCCGTCCTCGGCCCAGCAAGGGTCCGAGAGCCAGATGAAGGCGTTCGGGATCGACCGGGCAAAGAACTACCTTCGATCGACAGAGTACTTCAACCAGGCGCTCGCCCTCGACCCGGAATGCTCGTTCGCTGCGCAGGGATTTGCGATCGCCATCGCGGAGGATGCTCTGACCCTTACGCCGGGAGGGTCGGACGAGGCGAGGACCAGAGTGAAAAACGCCCGACAAGCGTTAGCCGTCTTCCAGCGAGTGCGAGAGACGGTCACCGAGGGCAGCGTGTACGTCAACATGGGACACTGCTACTTTGCAACCGACGAGTTCGAGCGAGCCATCGAGAGTGTGAGTGACTCTCAGGCTTGTGTCTGGTCGTAGACTTCTGCTGACTCGTCTCCTCTTCGCGATTTAGTACGAGACCGCTCTCCAACGCTTCTACGACGGCGTCCACGCCCCGACCCTTCTCTACCTCTCCCGCACGTGGTACACCAAAGCCAACAAGGAAGGCAACTTCTCCGCCATGCGCTTCGCCCTCCGCTACGCCCAGAAGGCGCTCCACATCCACCCGAACGACAAGGCCATCCTCTTCAACGTCGCCATGATCCAGCAGAAGGCAGCAGAGATGCTCGTCGCCCTGCCCGTAGAGAAGCGGTCTCTCGCGGAGCTGAGACTCGCGATCGAGCAGGCGACGCACGCGCAGAAGATCTTCAGGACGTTGGCGGAGGATAAGGGGAGAGGACTGCCGTACTCGACCGAGACGGCGAATCAGAGGTTCAAGTATGGGTTGAGTATCATTAGGAGGGCGCCGGATCAGTTGGAGAGGCAAGGGGCTTATGAGAGTCAGGCGGCGGCGGTGGTGGAGATTGCGAGGCAGAAGAGGGAGGAGGAGAAGGCGAAGTTGGCGGCCAAGGAGGTGAGTCGCCCATCTCGATTTCTCTTTTTCTCTCGAGCACCGCTGGGACGGACATACTGACTCGTATCTCCTTGTGTCCCCTTAGGCCGAACGCATGGCCGAGATCCGCCGGCAAGCCGAAGAGGTCGCCGATGCGCGTCGGAAAGCGCGCGAGGACGTTGCCTCGTGGGTCGTCATCGACACCGACTGGAACGAAAAGAAGGAGCGCGCGAAGGCCAACCCCTCCAAGAAGCGGTCTCGCTCCAAGAAGGACAAGAACGCGGCACAAGGGGAGGAGATGGATTCGGCGGATGAGGAGCCGGCGGTGATGAGTGGGGCTGGAAGTGGGAGCGAGAGCGAGGGTGGAGAAAGGCAGAAGAAGGCGAAGAGAGTGAAGAAAGTGAAGCAGGAGAAGAAGAAGAAGTATGTGGATCCGGATGAGGAAGGGGATGGAGAGGAGGGAGAGACGAAGAAGGCGACAGGGGCGGGGAAGAGGGGGAAGAGAGTGTACGTCCTCGTCCTGTTTCCTGCCGCTCGTGCTTCCCGTGCGGATGCTGACCCGCTTCACCTTTTGGTGCCTGGACGAACACAGCATCAGCAAAGAGACCATCGAGTCCTCAGAAGAGGACGAGTAGTCCCCTCTCTCTCTCTGTTTCTTTTGTCATCTCTTTCGGCCTCGTGTGACGTCTGCTCTCTGTCATGACCCTTACTATCTCTCACAACGTTGGGAAGACCTCAATCGTATCGTACACTGACCTGCGCTACCGTCTATGACAAGAGAAAAGGGTATGACGTATATGGCTACGAGTCGGACGAGCACCCCTTGCACCCACAGTGGATGCACTCGATCACCTGGCCAGCCTTGAGGTTGCCCTTCGGTACTCGGCAGATACACGTCGAGCCTTGGTAGTTCATGTCCTGCGATACCAAGGATGTCTTTCAAGTCAGCGTCTGGATTAGCGAGACATGTAGCGAAGGGCTAGGAAGACGAACCTTTGTCTGAATACACCGCACGCAACACAGCTTCTCGTATCCCTGCTTCTTCCACTTGGCAATCAGGCTGTGAGAACGACGCGTCGAGCAAAGAGTCAGTAAGAAGCCGAAACACGGGGCTGACGGGTAGGCGAGCGAGCGGGCGAGCTCACTTTGCGTCCGCGTACCCCTCCATGAGCAACCAGTCGTACAGCGGCTTCTCGATCGCTTCACGGACATAGTACAGGTCGTAGATGTACCTCGACCTCGTATGGGAGACACGCATCTGTTTGGGCACCAAGCACACAAAACCCAGACCGGACAGAAGACGGAGGGAGGGAGGAGAGGTGAGCTCGCGCAAGCAAGATGCTGCTGGTCCTCGGTCACACCACCCGCGAGGGCAGGGGGTCAGAAGGAGCTGGCTAAACGTACGATTCCCCAAGTGCTCTCGACCTTTCTCTTTCCCTCGTGGGGCTCGTTCTCCTCGTCGCGCATCTTTCTGGCATAGTCTTCGAGGATGGGGGCGATGTCCTCGTACCCCGGGGGAGGAGGCTTCGTGCGCGTCGTCTTGATCTTGGGCACTGCGAGGGGGGACACAGGAGCGCGATTAGAGTTGTTTGGAGCACCGGGGCGTGCAACAGAAAGGCTGAAGCTACGTACTGATGGAGAGGTAGGGGAACGGGACGGGCAGGAGAAGGAGGACGAGCGCGGTCGAGCTCGGGCGGGGAGCTAAGGAAGCCGTAGGAGGGGTACAAGAGTGAGCGAGGGAGCTACGGATAGGCAAGCGAGACTTGGGAGCTCGTGATGGACGTACGAGACGAGACTGGGAGCTGGTTGGCTATTGTGGATGGTGATGGTGAGGCGCCAACGAGAGAGGGTGGTGAGCTCGACGAGTTCGAGCTCGTCCGGACCAGACCTGTCCGGCCCTGCCCCACCACAAACGGTCAAGACCGTCGATACGCCATCCACCTTACGCACTCCTCCTTCCACTGCCAACTTTTTCGAAGAAGGATGGGATCTTTCCCGAATCTGCGAGGTCAGTCACTCGCTCATTCGCCTCGTCCGACCGAGCGTCTGACCTGATGTTTCGTCATGATCTCGCTCACGACCTTGTCGCAGCCATCTTTGCGTCTGCGAGGACGACTGAGGAGGAGACTCGTCTCTCGCAGCAGGCGTTCGCCAAGTTGTGAGTCGTCTCTGCTGCTCGCTTTCTGGCTGGTGGGTCAGGTCGGTGGGGCCGTGGACACGAGCTCACGTCCCTCCTCTCCCTGGTCGTCATCTCCTCTGTTCGCGCCGCCATCCAGTGCCGCCTTCGCGACCTCGGTCTTGATCATCAGTTTGGTAGCTCACTCTAGGTCATCGCGTTCACTAGGATCATGAAGCTTGTACAAGTCCGAGGTGTGGAAAGAAGCGCGACCTCCTGAGCGAGCGAGCTTATTTCGTTCTTCCCTCCGACCTCCATCAGCCCGCCACTCGATGGTCTGCCCCCTCAGCAGTCATCGATAGCCCGTCAAACAGACCCGTACCTCCTGAGATCCTCCCCTCCACCCAGGCATGGGCATCCGCTTTGAAGGCGTGCCAGCTCAAGCAACCCGGAATGAGGTCGCGCTCCAGATCTCGCGGCTGATCCACCATCCGCCGTTCCCTCAAGACCCCTCGGGCAGGCCGCTCAACGCAGACGTCAAACTCTTGCTCTCCTCAAATCCGCAGAAGCGCACCCTCGGTCCGTTGGGATCGGCGTCGCAGGCGCACAGGGGGTGTGGGTTCTTGACGTTCCCGCACCCTGCGTTGGACGACATGTTCCTGAACGCAGAGGCTAAACACCCCGACGTCGTTCTCGTTCACGGCACACGCCTCCGCTGGTCGCACGCCAAGGAAAGGGACGACCCGAACCTGGTCGCCGAGCTTCAGACGACGCCGTGGAAGGACCCGGCTGAGCTCGACAAGATGTCAAAGGAGGCCCGCATCCTCTCGACCCCCGTCGAGATCTTTGGGTTCGCGTTCGGACGCGTCCTCAGGGACGGCACCTTCTCGGTCGAGGAGCTTCGTCAGAACGTGCTCAGGCCCGAGGTCCAGTTTGACGGCAAGAGGAGGTCGCTCTCGCTGCTCTCCATGACCTCGCAGGCGCCCGTCATCCGCATCCACGTCGGCTCGATCCAGCGCATCGTCGCAGACAACGTCACCCGGCCCTGCTCAGTCGTCCTCCGTCTGTCTCACCCGCCTACGTTTGAGCAGTATCGACAAGAAGAGTCCAAGCCTCGCAAGCTATCGTGGTACGACGAGGGTCACGCCAGGGTCGCCCCGTTCGGTCTCGACCTCAGGTTGACGTTCCCGTCCGTCAACCACGTCGCCGACTTTCTCTACAAGGCCGGTCAGATCAACGTCCCGTCCTCCCGCATCGCACACGCTCAGATCAAGATCCAGCAGCAGGTCCTCCGGTACACGGCCGAGAACCTCGAGAAGCTCAACGACTGGTTCGAGGTCGCCGACATCGAACTCGCCTTCCAACTCTCCCTGCTCCTCCACAACTCGCTCCTCGACCCTTGCGAGCTTCTCTCCCTCAAAGCATGGACCGACTGGTCGCAGAGAAATTACGGCACAAAGGTCGCGTCAAAGGTCGTCGAGCGCTTGGCTCTTCGCGCAAGCGAGCTCAACGACGGAGAGGACGAGCACGGAGACCTCGTCCGCCGCCGGCCTCTGGCAGACCTCCACAAGGAGATCAGGGACGAGGTCATAGCGGACCGGCACATGCACAAGGACGCGGCCTCGCTCGACCCTGGGCTGTTCTCCTGCTTTCACGTCGTCCAGACGCCGACAACCCTGTTCCTTTCTGGACCACATGGTGAGTAGGCTCCGCATCACTCCGCTTCATGTTGGCGGACATCTTCTAACATCTCTCTCGCTCCGACAGTCGAGCGAAGCAACCGCATCATCCGCCAGCACGCCGAGCATCACTCCCACTTCCTGCGTGTCGTCTTCAGGTGAGCGCTCGCTCGATCTGCTCAGGTCTTGCTCAAAACGGTATTGACAATGTTTCAACTCCTTTGCAGAACCGAGGAGCATCAACGATACATGTTTGATCGGGACATTGACTTTCTCGAGTATCTCGACCGACGCATCGGCAGGGCGCTCAAGCAGGACGGCATCCAGGTCGCCGGGAGGAAGTTTGCCTTCCTCGGCTACAGCGGATCGTCCCTCAAGGACCACGCGTGCGTACCCTTCGTAGCCTTTTCATTGATTTCAGATGCTGACATTCCTGGTCTGCTGCATACTTTCCAGTGCCTGGTTCGTGACTCCCTTTGTCGAGGATGGGCGGACGATCAACGCGACCGTCATCCGAGGCGAGATGGGCTCGTTCGAGGTTGAGAGCCGCTTCCCCGCTAGGCTGGGCGCAAGGATGGCGCAGTGCTTCACGTCGACCGAGCCGTCCATCATCCTGCGCCCTCATGAGCTCAACATCATCGACGACATCGAGACGAATGGATCGGTGCACACTGATGGCGTCGGTACCATCAGCCCAGATCTTGCGCTCGAGATCTGGCAGTCGCTGCAGCGGGACGGCAAGGCTGGGAGGACCCGGCGACGCGATGTTCCGTCGGCCAATCAGATCAGACTCGGAGGCATGAAGGGGATGGTCGTCGTCGACCACCGCTTGACTGGAAGACAGGTACGTCTTGCTCCTACGTCTACTCGTAAAGAAAGCGTCGCTGATAGGATCACCTGCCTTCCTCTTCTCAGTTGAACGCTCGCCCGAGCATGGTGAAATCCGACGCTCCAGATCACCTCGACATCGAGATCGCAAAGTCGTTCACCCGTCCCGGTGGCGCAGTGAGTTCACCTCGGTGGGGTGCCGCCAGGACCGCAACGAACTTCTGACACGTCTCTTCCGCACGCTAGTTTTTGAACAAGCCGCTCATTAAGATCCTCGAAGACCTCAGGGTCCCTGCTCAAGCCTTTCTCGACCGCCAGCAACGAGCCATCCGCCAGATCGAGGCCGCCGAGACCAGTCTGGTCGAAGCTTACTCTCAACTCGCCCGACACGGTCTCGGACGTTCCTTCCGGATCTCCTCCATCCTCATGCGCATCGAGCTTCTGCTCCCCAACCTGTCCATCACCGAGCTCACCGAGATGGATGCACTCATCGAGGACGGGCCGTCTGGCAAAGCCACCGAGGCCGCCGGCGAAACTCTGCTCGGGACTGCGCTGCAAATCGCGACGGCGACCGTCCTGCGGGACCTCAAGTTTCGAGCGAGGATTCCGGTCGAGGGGTATTCCCTCGTCGGGGTGGCAGATGAGTGGGGGATGCTCGCCGAAGGAGAGATCTACGCGTGTGTGACCGATCTCGAGGGCGAACCGACGTGGGTGCACGGGTCTGTGCTCGTCACTCGCTCTCCTACGACACACTGCGGAGGTAAGTCAGACAGACGTATTGGGACGCTCCTTTGTAACGCGCGGCCTCGGAGACTGACACTGATGTGTCTTCTTTGTCTCAGACGCCCATCTTTTGTGGGGTGAGGCTCAACTGCGCGTTCCCGCTTGCTCTTGACAGGCGTACTGACATATCTTGTGGCTCATACAGCGATCGGCAAGCCTCCCTCAGATTTGGAGGACATCGTCGGACCCGTTCGAAACTGCGTCGTCTTCTCGGTCCAAGGTTTGTGATCCTCTGATCGACTCTTGGTCGCACCGCTCGGGCTGACTCGCGGTTTCTCAACCTCTCAACCTTGACAGGCGAACGCTCTGTGACGAGTATGATGGGTGGCGGCGATCTTGACGGAGACGAGTTTGTCATCATCACCGATACCGACCTTCATCCGGACTCGAGGGACCTCGTCAAACCCGCCGAGTACCCACCGGCGATCAAGTGGGAGCTTCCTCGGCCTGCGAGGATTGAAAACATAGCCGAGCACTACGTCAACCATATCGCAAACGATGTGAGTACCGCAACGTCTTTGGCGGTGGCGAGCTGTCTTATTGTCTTCTGACCCGTCTCTTCCGGCTGTGCGTCCAGATTCTAGGGATGATCTCGACTTGACTGATGGTCATCGCAGACATCTCGGAGGCCGGGATGAACGACATGTATGTGATCACGTCCCCCTGATCCCTGACCCCCCACATCTTTGCTGATCGAGTCTTTTCTCACCGTCAGCGACTGCGTCCTCCTTGCAGGCCTAGCTTCACATGCGTGCGTATCTCTATCCATCCGTCGTCCCTATCGTTTCCGGCCCACCCAGCTGACTCGTCTCTACCTGCTTCCACAGCGTCGACTTCAACAAGTCCGGCACCCCGGTCTCGATCGACTCCCTCCCTCGTCCTCGCACCTCCTACGGGCCCGACTTCAACGCCCGCGAACCCGACGCCGCCCAAGCCCAACTCCCGACCGAGTACTACGAGTCCCGAAAAGTCCTCGGCCAACTCTACCGCGCCGTCGAGGTCCCGAAACCCGCCTTGGCCGTCCAAACCCGTCAGCACCCCCGGTGGAAACCCCTCTCGACGCCTGACGTCCCTGTCCCACCTACACCTCTGCACACCGCCCTCCTCACCCTCCTCGAGAGCCTTCCGCTCGTCATCCCACCACCACCTAGGACGGCCGCCCTCCGAACGTCCGTGAGGAAGATCGCCTCGCACTTCATCGCCGAGCTCGCAGCGATCGCGGCGTTCCATACGCTGTCGCATCGCGCGGGGGAGAAGCTTTCGGAAGGGGAGGTCTTCCTCGGAGCGATCCTAGCCGCCACAAGCCAGCCTGCTGTGAGAAGACAGGGGATGATGGACATGGGGGAGAGAACGAAGGGCTTGGTGGATGTGACGGATCGGAGTGTCAGGCTGAGGGCGGAGGCGGAGGTTGAAGAGGAGGGAGGAGGGGGAAGATGCAGGGAGGAGGTGGTGAGGTGGTGGGTGAGTATGGCGTGGGCTGGGTGGGAGGAAGGGGAGAGGAGGAGGAGGGAGGGGGAGTGGGGGGCGGAGGCGTTTCAGTGGGTGATGCTGGGGACGTTGATGGATTTGATGGAGGAGATTAGGGAGATGTTTGAGAAGTAGGGCGAAAGAGGTGATGATGTGGCACATGATTCCCATGACATTTTTACGACAAAGATGAGCTACGGGTGTCTAAGCATCGATGATCTGCACTTTGATAGCCCCGCTGGTCGGATCCGCCGCGACGTGGAACGCGTCGACTGCCTTGCTCAGCTCGAACCGATGGGTGACGAGGCTCTTGAGGTCGATCAACCCGGACGAGACGAGTCTGATCGCCTTTGGATACTGGTTCGCATAACTGCGGAAGCGATCGTGGGGTCAGAGGTCGGGCAAGAAAGAGAGCGACCCGTGTCGTGAAGCGCGTTCTGAGTGGGACGTACCGGTACTGGAATTTCAGGTCGATCTCGAACGCGGAGAGATGGCCGAAGGGCATCTCTTGGGTCGAAGGTCCGACACCGATGATGAAGACGGTGGAGCCAAACTTGACGGACTGACAGAGGGTATGCGGATCGAAGGACTGATCAGCGGGAACTTCGTCCGACATGAGGCAAAGCATGGGTCAGTGACGCACGTAGATCGCGCTCCAGATGGACGACTTGACTCCGGTGCTGTAACGCAGTTAAAGTCAGTGATAAGCTCAGCTCTCCTTTCATCTGCGACGCGAGACTCACCACTCCAGCGCGATCCCAAGATCAATCCCACCAGCGGCTTTCTTGATCAGCTTGGCGACGTCCTGAGGCTCGACGCCTCGCTCGATGAGCACCGTTTGGACCGAGGGGACGAGCGTCTTGGCGAACTCGAGGCGGGAGGCGGAGATGCTGAATGGTGAAACACAAAATCAGTGTTCGACTGAGGAGTCCGAGGTGTGGCGGATCAAATGTGAAAGACTGACTCAGTGATCACGATCGGGCATGCTCCTGCGGCGTGAGCGGCAGCGAGAGTGACGAGACCGATGGGGCCTGCTCCGCTGTGAGCCCGAAACAGTAGAAAGAGATACAGAGTCAGGGTCTCGTCTGTCCGAGACGGTCAGATGAATTGCGACTGACCAGATGACTAGCGGATCTCCCAGCTTGAGTCCACTTCGCTCAATTCCTGCGAGCGCGACAGCGAGCGGTTCGAGTAGGGCACCCTCTTCGAAGGTGAGGCTTTCCGGAAGGCGATGCAGCCAGGCGGCGGGGTGGAGGTGGTAGCGGGTGAGGGTGCCGTGGTAGGGAGGCGTGGCTGGGACGGGGTAAGAAGGAGGTGTCAGTGCGTCAAAGGGTCAGAAGGGACTGATGGTGATGGACTGACAGAAGAAAACGACTTCTGGGCCTGTGGAAGGATCATATTGGAAGCTCGGTCAGCATAGACAAGTAGATGCCGCAAGATGAGTAAGGTGAAAGGACAGACAAGCGTTCTGAGCGCGTGCGACGAGGTAAGGTACGGTCAGCAAGAGGTCAGCAGGCGATGACAGAGCTTCTAGAAGAGAATGAGACAACTCACGTAGCGACCAGAGAGGCAAAACTCGCCTGTGAAAGAGATGAAAGTGTGGGTTGGGCGCATTCAAATGACGGCAGAAAGGTGAGGTACGCACAGAGACCGCAAGGCACACCAGCCTCAATAGCCACACGATCGCCTGCAAAGAGTGAGCAAAGCGGACCTATGTCAGTTCAAGCCCGTTCACCTGTGTGCGCATCGGAGAGACGTCACAGACCGATCTTCCACTGTCCCTCGGCTCCCTCTCCGACGTCAACGACCTCGCCTGCGCTCTCATGACCAGATCCGCATTCTTGAGTGACGATCATAGTGTCGCCGATTCTGCCATGCTTCCAGAAATGGCCTGTATGGAAGACAGAGACAGGCCAAGGAAATCCGAATTGAGGGTCAGCACGTCGCAGATGAGAGAGAGGCATGTTGAGCTCGGGCGTTCGGAACCCCTCCGAGGCCCGCCGCATGGACGCGCTCACTGCGAGCGGCAGAGGTTCTCTTCCCCTTAGACGGGTACCTGGTGACCATACATCACGGAAGGGTTCGTGGACTCACAGTCGCTTCCGCAGATCCCTGTCGCTCTCACTCTGACGACGACCTGGCCCGGGCCGGCGGTCGGCTTGGGCTTCTGGACCAGATGGATCTCCTTCTTCTCATTGTAGAAGCCTGGGAGGTCGAGAGCAGCAATCAAATCAGGTCAGATGGGTCATGTCTTGTTGCCAGAAAGGCTGAGCAGCGAGGTTCGCTGGCTGTAAGCTCGAGGTAGGAAGAGGTTGAGCTCACAAGCAAGGTTGACGTCCTTTGATGTTGGCACGACGTCCCCGTCCTGGAACACACGGAAGTCGGCGTGGTCGAGCACGTGTCGAGAGTTGTAGAGCTCGGCGTTCGTGGTAGTCATGTCGTGTAGGCGTCGTAGGGGTGGGTGTCGAGCGCAAGGTCATCCGAGAAGCGACGTGGGTCGAGAAGGGTCGGCCCGCCGGCGGATAGACCCGAATGGAGCAGGTCGTCCATCGCCGGCGAAACAACCATCAGATCACACATCCCGGGAGCAGTCACGTGCGATCCAGACAGGTTCAATGATGAGCCCACGTCATCGCTCAGAGGTCGTGTCGTGGTGGGAGGGCAGACAGCAGTCAAGCCAGCGAAAAGAAGAGAGGCGCGTCCAGCGCTGAGCTTGCCGGCTTAGTGACGCGCTCTTTGCTTCTTCGTTGTATGTCAGGAGCGAACCAAGTCGATGGATGATGAGCTCGATGAGACGTTCGCATGCCTGCCTAGACACGAAAGACTGGGAGGTTGTTTGAGGATCGATGTTCCCGTTGATGTCGGGCTGCGCGGACGAGGAACATTCAGTCTCCCTGCCCTCCTGGTCGGCCCCTCAAACAGCCATCCTCGTCCTGCCCGTCCGACCTCGCCTCCCTCTGTCCGCATATACTCGTGTCTTCGCAGGCGAAGGCGACAGTCTCCCCTTCCCCTTTCTCTCCTCTCAACCGACAGCGTCGTCCCACGCTCGCTACCGTTCTCCGATCCAAACAACACCGAGCTCGCACCCCCTTCCCGTGCCTCGCTGGCCTGCCTCCTCTCGATCCGCTCATCGCCTATCCGCCACCGCTCGTACCTCGTCAGGATGTGCTGCTCTGCCAAGTGGAAGCGAGAGATTGTACCGGACCACAAGGTGAGAGAGCAAGCTCGTCTGTACTGTTGAGCTCGCTCGGGTTGAGCTGACCCCTCCTCGTTCCCTCGCCCTCGCCGCGTTCCGCCGCCAGTTCGACTTCCTGAACGTGAGTATCGGCTCATCAAACGTTCCGCCCACCGGCACTCTCTGATCCCGTCGTCTGCTCGTTCTCTGCAGGTGCAAGAGTACCACACGAAGGGCTTCTTCACTCGGCTCAGGTCCGTCGCCCGCCCCTCCCGTCCCTGGGCCGCCCTCGTCCAACCAGCGTTGCTTTGCTCACTCGATCTCCTTGTGGGGTTCCTCTCTGGCAGATATGTGTGGCTCTACATCATGGTGCTCATCACCGTCGGAGTATACTGCGCCAACATCTACACTGCGATCACGATGCTCGTCGCCGACGGATGGTCCAGGTCCATCTTCGCAAAGTGCGGGGACTCGTGCGCCGTAAAGATCCCCGTAGACGTAGGAAAGTGGATCTTTGTCGGGTGCATCATCTTCTCGTTCCTGCTCGTGAGTCTCACAGTTCTTCAGTCAGAGGGCACGGTAGCGAGAGCGAGCGTCGTGAGGGGCGGGCTGGGAGGGGCGAGAGGGGCGTGAGCTTGTGGATCGTCCTCGTCACGTCGCATGAGACGGGCTGACCTTTGTGCTACTGTTCTTTGCCTGCATCTAGCTTGCGTATGAGACGCACAAGGCTCGCAAAGTGATCGCGTCTCGGGATATCTCGTACGCGTTCACCAACGTGATGGCCAACGGCTACTACTCTCTCCGTAGGTCCTCGAGTCGCCCTGATCTCTTGGATGAACAGTGGGGTGGTTTGCTGACCTCGTTCTGCATCTCACAGGCTCGTACGCGCACTTTTGCTTTTTCTGTCAGATCAACAACTCGACCAAGAAGACGGACGACTTTGCCTTTTTCATCTTCTTCACCTTCAAGGGTATGCAATCTGCTTCCCTTGTCTCCGCACATGTGGGTCGATCGATCTGACAAGTTCATGGTTTCGCCTTCCTCTCTCAGGCTGGAAGCACCTGCTGCTTGCTGATGCGCCTCGGCAGGTGATCTCTGCCCTGACGCTGTACTCGTTCGCCAAGGCCAACGACTTCCAGACGGACGACCTGTCAAAGTACTACGACGGCAACTTTGTCACCGCGACGCTGCTCGTGTCCATGATCTTCACCGTCCTCGTGTTTGCCGCAAACATGATTCTCCTCATCTCGGCAGCCGTCCTCTACGTCCCGCTGCTGTGCTACATCCAGGGCAATCTGAAGGTCAGTCTGCAACCTGTGTGAAACCTTCAGGCGAGAACTGATCTTGTCTTCTTCCCATGCACTTTGCAGGAGTACTGCTGCCACAAGATTGACAAGCGGATCGCTGAGCTCATCAAGCGCAAGCAGCGACAGCGAATCGCTCGGAACGCGGCGATGGAGAAGCGGATGGCTGGCAAGAAGGGTGGACCTCCCTCCGCAGGCGGTCAGGGCAGCTACACTGGCCACCAGCCAACGCTTCCGAACGTCTCCCTCGACGACGAGGAAGACGACCAGAAGAAGCCGTTCAGCCTACGAGGCGCCGACATGGCTGGCTATGGAGGCGCACGTGGCCAGTTGGACCAAGACGAGAAGTACTGGGCCCCAGAGATGCCACCCGGCTCCGAAGACTACCATGGCTACGGTCCGCCTCCGATGCCTATGTACAACTCGACAGCCTACCTCGCTCCCTCTCGCCAGCCATCGTACCCGCTCCAGGGCAGCAACCAGCGACCCCTGCCCGACTCGTACGCATCCTCGTCCACCCTCGGCTCGTACGACCTCCACTCCCAGCCCCCGCTCGACGCGTACGCTCAACAGCAGAACAACCCGTACTACCCCAACTCCAACTCGCACCAAGACCTCCAGCGGTCCTACTCGCCCGCACCGTCGCTCTACACCTCCCCACCGCCGCCTCAGCAGCCGCTCGACTACTACTCGACTGATGTCTCGGGAGGTGGCTACCAGCAGCAACAGCAGCATCGTCGGAACCCGACTCAGGACAGTGCAGCAAGCTCGGGCGAGGGTGGCGCGATGGTCTACGCGAGTCACGACCAGGGTGTCGGGCGGCATCACCAGCAGCAGGGGTACCAGCCGCCACCGAGAGGGAACAGCATACACGCGATGGACGGACAGGATCCAAACCCGCAGGCGTACCCGAGCGACTATAAGGGTCTCTACCGACCGCAATAGTCGTGCTGCCTGTGTAGGTGTGCATGTCCCGTTTGCTTCCTTCTTCTTACCTTTGATCGCTTTCTTTGCTTCGTTTCCTCCGTCTCGTCTCCCTGCTGCATCGCGCCATACTCTTGCTTTCCGCATCCCCGCTCTATCTCTTCCTTTTCACCGCTCATCTTGGACCATCTCCTCCTCTCTGGCTCCTCACTCGCTTTCGTTTACAGGTTCGCGGCGCCTCCTTAGTTGTTTCGATTATCTCATCACGTTCTTCTACCACGACCGCATTCCCCTACTGTAACACTTCAAAGAGGACCGTCCCCTCCTCGATCTGCCCACTCAACCATTCCTCGTGCTCTCCATCACCACCAACATCTCCCCCCTGCCACTCACTCTCCAAACTCCCCACCCATGCTGTCCGCGCGACTTCCGTCCCAAACTGTACCACAACCCTCTCGATCCTCCCTCTCCCCTCTCCCCGACTACGTTCCAGCCCAACAGGGTCGAGTTCCTGCCTCACCTCGCTCTCGACCGTCTCCAAGAGCTCCTCATCCCCTGCCTCCTCTGCTTCTGGATCCCAGGACGAGAGATCAAAGACGATCTCCAAAGGCGGCTCGGTGACGCCGACTGGGATGCACCCCGCGTGACCGACGTAGGACCAGTGCAGGACGTCCGTGAGGACGACGCGTCGGAGACAGGTGGACCAGGTTGTTGCGTGCTCGAGGTTCATCCGCGGCGGCGCTACTGGGACGTCACTTGGGAGAGCCCAGAGATGGACCTCGGTTGGTGCGAGCAGGGGAAAGAGGGTGGACCAAGACGGGTAGAAGGGTGCGGTGGTGGATGAGAGAGGATGGCCGAGGGGTCGGAGGGTGAGATGGTCGATGAGGATCGGGGAAGGGAGTCGGGAGGAGGAGAGACGCAAAGGTTGGGTAAGGTCGGAGGAAAGAGCACGGATGGTGAGCGTGTGTATGTGGGTGAGGTTGAGGAATGGGTGGAGTTGTGGTTGATCGAGGGATGGGTCCTGTATCGATACAGAGGGCGAGGCAGGGAGGCAGGGAGTCAGCCCAGTTGATATCCTGGCCGAGACGCGACAATCTCGACTCACTCGGGTGCAAAAGAGTTGCTCGGTCTGTTCTCCGAGGGTGATCTCGATGTCGCTGTAAAGCAGCGGCGACGCGAGTTCGAGGAACGCGAGCGAGACGCGACTGGCTCGGGCGAGCGTAGGCGGGTCGCAGAAGCGGAGGATGTGATGATGCAGTTCGAGAGGGAGATCCGGAGGCGAGCTCAAAGTTGGAAACATGTTCATGCGTGGAAAGACGAGCCTCAAGGTATGGGAGGGGCGAAGTGAAGGATGGGAGGAGATGACCGTTCGGCGACAAGAGGTGAGCTCCGGCTTCCTCCCTCCCTGGCCCCAAACTCGCACACCCGTCCGGCCCGAGATGCTCTCGCTCATTGAGCTGTTTCGGTCCAAGCAGAAGGGTCATGCACAACCGTCGGACGAGGACATCCAGCTTGAGCTCCAGATTCAGCGCGACATCCAGGATGTGTTTGCGGACCTGTTTGAGGAGGATGAGGAGCTCGAGCTCACTACGGTCAGTCCCCGGTCCGCACCCGTCCGGTCTCCCGCAGGTTTTGACTGACAACCGACCGATACGATGACCAGGCCGAGCCTGCTCGTGAGCCGACGCCACCTCCTTTGAGGTCCGAGGGCACTGTCTCCAAGCGGAAGCTACAAGAAGCGGTCGACTCGCTCCTGCCCGAACATGGACGCTCGCAGGTGGAGGACGAGACGACCAGGAAGAGGTCCAGGTTCGATGCAGTAGGGTAAGTGAATAATCTCTCCAGTTACACGCTTCCCTCTCGGCTGACCTGATCCCTACGTGACCGGCTCCAGAACTGGCTCGTCCCCAGCTTCCTCATCGACGTTCCGGCCCTTCTCCGCCGACACTCTGACGTCTCGCCTGTCGACGTTTACCCTCCCGTCCTTCATCTCGTCCTCCTTCTCGGCTCGCGACGCAGCGGAGAAAGGGTGGGAGAACAAGGGCAGAGAGAGACTGGTCTGCAAGGAGTGCAAGGCGGCATGGGTCGTCAGCGATCTCAAAGGGCTAAAGCCACAAACAGGTCAGTCTGACGCACGGACCCCTGTGATATGTTGCAAAGGGCTAATCACGCGTCTTTGACTTCGTTGTGTTGCAGCTGAGAAGCTCAAGGTCAGGATGCGGACGGAGCTCGTCGAGGCGCACAAAGCGAGCTGTCCATGGAGGGTCATGGCGTCCAGTACATCAGGTCCGCTGTCTTCTCTTCTTTTGTCTTGTGTGCAGATTGATAAGCGAGCAACGGCTGACGTACCTTTTTTCCTTCTTTTTACGCGCTTCCTCTCGCCAGCTTCATCTGCACCCGCAGATTTCGTCCCGCCAACGACCTCTCATCTTCTCAACCTTGCATCGGCCCTCCTCTCTGTCCTGCCAACCGGTCTTCGCATTTCACACCCAGACATTGTCAGTATCCTCGATCAACACTGCAATCCTGTCCAGCTGACGGCCCTCTCTTGTGCTTGAACTCGTACAGTCGCCACCCAACATTGCGTCCCTTTCCAACCTCAACCCTTTGTCCTCGCCCTCCACATCAACACCCACTACTTCTACCCCTACTCAAGCCACACCCTTCCTCACCGCACTCCTTCTCGTCCTCTTCAACTGGACTCTCCTCTCCACCTCCACGCCCCAAGCGACCGTCGTCCAGTGCTCATCCTGCTTACGTCGCGTAGGACTCTGGACCTACTCCTCTGCTCCATCAACCGACGGTTCGGTAGGCAAGACGTTCGACCTAGTCAGCGAACATCTGCGAGGATGCGCGTACCGCGGTACAGAGGGTCAGCCAGGCAGGTGGAAGGTCGTGCTGGAAAGCTTGGTAGGACGAGAAGCAGGAGAAGAAGAGAGGAGGAAAAAGGCTTTGCAGGTACGTTCAGCCCTCTCTCTCTCTGCGTCTCAGTCGTGCTCGCTCGAGGACCCCGTTCTGTTAAAAAGCCCTTGAGTAGTCGTCGCGAAGCGCACGGCTGGAGCTCACGAGGACTGACAGACGTTGATGAATCTTGCCTTGTCGCTTTTCGGAACAGGATCCGCTGTCTTTCGTACAAGACTTGCTCGGACCGAAGGCGTCGACGGAAGACCTCCGAAAGTCTACGGCGGAACTGAGGAGGTTCAGGAGCGGCGTTGTTGTTGGGAAGTAGAGCCCTTGTTTTCATTTCTCTCTCGCTCGTTGTGTATGAACCTTGCCATCTCTATGAGTCAGATGAGTATCCTTATGGACCTCACCTTTGTTTGCTGAGAAGTCGGCAGGGATGTTGAGCAGTCTCGAGGCGGCGACAGACGTCATGCGAGCGCCCTGCGCGTGGTTTGCGCTGAGCTTCGCTCGAGGCGAGTCTCCCGAGCCTCTGGAAACGCCCACGTTCTCAGAACACCCATCCCCCCCAGACTCCTCTCCGCTATGGCCACACGTGAGTCACTGAGTTGTGCGATAGATCTCGACCGCTCGCTGACTGAGTCTGTGCTCTCGTTCAGCCTCTTTCTCTACGTCTGCGTCGTCCGAGATGCCAGAGGTCCCCGCCGACCGACGGCTGATTGTCGTGTCGAACCGACTGCCTGTCACCATCTCCAAGGATGCCAAGGGAGAGTACCACTTCAAGGTGTGTCGCACGCTCTGCTGTGATGTGGTAGCCGAGGTGTCGCAGTGCGGTCGGGAGGGAGATGGGTTCGGGCTGAAGCTCAACGGCAGTCGACCAAGCCGACACTCGTTTCGGCTGGAGTGTCGAGCGCTCAGAGCAGCTAGGTGCAGCTGCATCTCGACCTCGTGCTTTGTTGCTATGTCGGCGTAGAGATACGCAGCCGGACGGCCGACGGCATCGACTGAGCTCGGCCCATCCTCATCATCTCGGTTCACCCGTCGTTGGGACCGTTGACTGACCATTCTCTGCCCTTGGTGACTTGTAGATGTCCTCGGGAGGTCTTGTTTCTGCTCTTTCTGGATGCAAGAAGACAATGTCGTTCACGTGGAGTGCGTACACTTGTCTCTGCCTTGTCCGGCTTGCATCCGGTTTGGTGAGCTCGACGGCTGACCCCCCCAACCGTTTCCGCCCTCGTCCAGTCGGATGGCCCGGTATCGAGATCCCGCTCAAGGACAGGGCTCACGTCAACCAGAGACTGCTCGACGAGTTCCAGTGCCAGGCCGTGTACCTGTCCGACGACCTCGCAGACAAGCACTACAAGTCAGTCCTCGAACCGCGAGCTCATCATGACGGGCGCGAGGCTGACACCCTCGCCCATCTACCCTTGCTCTCTCCAGCGGATTCTCCAACTCTATCCTCTGGCCTCTCTTCCACTATCACCCTGGTCAGTACACGTCTCCGCTGGCTGCACTTTCCGGATGACTGACTCTCTGACATCATCCCCACCCTCAAACAACCGTCCTCCTCTCTTGCCCCGCTTCCCCACCTCGACAGGAGAAATGAACTTTGACGAGTCGCACTGGCTCGCCTACCGTGCCGTCAACCTCACGTTCGCCCAGGTTGTCCTCTCGCAGGTCCGCAAAGGGGACATGGTCTGGGTGCAGGACTACCACCTCATGCTCCTCCCCTTGCTCCTCCGAGGGCTCATCGCCGGAACCGCAGGAGGATCCTACACCCGCCGCGAACTCGGAAGGGTCGTCGAGGGGATCCCTGAGGATGCTGAGCAGGACCAGGGAGAGAGGCCGACGAGCAATGACCGGCCGCCTATCGAGAACGAGGAGAAGCTCAAGGAGAAGGACATCAAGATTGGCTTCTTCCTCGTGAGTACGAGATCGACTCGTCTGGCTGTTTGTGCGCCCCAGACTGATACCGGATGATCTCCTTCTTGTAGCACACTCCCTTCCCTTCGTCTGAAATCTACCGGTGAGTCTCCTGCGACCAGTCAGGCCTCAACGCCTTCAGCCGAAGCTGACCTGAACCTGTCCGCATCTTTAGAATCCTTCCCGTCCGACGCGAGATCCTCCTCGGTATCCTCCACTGCGACCTGATTGGATTCCACACGTACGACTACGCCCGTCATTTCCTCTCATCGTGCACACGGATCCTCGGCCTACCCACCATGCCCAACGGAGTCGAGCTCGAGGGCCACTACGCCCACGTTGGCACCTTCCCGATCGGTATCGAGCCTGGCCAGTTCTCGGAGGGCCTCCGAAAGCCGTCGGTCGTCAAGCGGATCAAGGAGCTCGAGCAGCGGTTCGCGGGCGTCAAGCTGATTGTCGGAGTCGACCGACTCGACTACATCAAGGGGGTCCCTCAGAAGCTGCACGCGCTCGAGCTCTTCCTGACCGAGCACCCAGAGTGGATCGGAAAGGTCGTGCTCGTGCAGCTGGCCGTGCCGTCGAGACAGGACGTCGAGGAGTACCAGAACCTGCGGGCGACGGTCAACGAGCTCGTCGGACGGATCAACGGACGGTTCGGAACCGTCGAGTTCATGCCGATCCACTTTATGCACAAGTCGGTCCCGATGGACGAGCTCACCGCTATGTACGCCGTTGCGGACGCGTGCCTCGTGACGAGCACGCGAGACGGAATGAACCTCGTCAGTTCCCCCCTCTCTCCAACTTCTACCTCCACGCCTCCACCTTTTCTGATCTCCCTTCGCGTCCTTCCTCTCAGGTCTCGTACGAGTACGTCGCCACCCAGGAGAACAACCACGGCACGATGATCCTTTCCGAGTTCGCTGGAGCCGCTCAGTCCCTCAATGGATCGCTCATCATCAACCCGTGGGACGTGCACTCGACCGCGAACGCGATCCACGAGGCCATGACGATGGAGCCGGAGCAGAGGAAGGCAAACTACGACAAGCTGTCAAAGTACGTCAACAAGTACACGGCCGAGCACTGGGGGGATTCGGTCGTCAGCGAGCTTCGACGCACCAAGTAGTGCTCCATAGTCAGTGTTATCAGGCCCATCATTTCTATCCATGCCACTGACTCCGCCACAACGTCGCTCGCCTCCGTGACCTCGGGCATCTCGGTGAAGCAGCGCGCGCCTTCTTCGCCGCCAGGCGGGAAGACCGCCTGGACTCAAAAAAAAGGGAGCCTCGTCCACTCACCTACCAGAATTAACCGTGCGTGTTTGACGAGTGAAAGCAGAGTTTGGCAAGGGGGAGCGGGATGAGAAAAGAAGAACGGTGGGGCAGGTGTACGTACGCATCGGGTCGTCTGCCTTGATCCGCTCCACCTCGGCGGCCTCCTCCGCCACGTCGGCGCCTGGATATATGATAGATCACGGTCAGCACGGTGATCCAACGGCCAGGCATCCAAGTAGGGGGCGGACCTATATAGTTGAGTGGCGGACGGCTCGACGACGGGTAGACGTGGTCTTGCTGATGTCTTTCGAGATCATAGCTGGCCGAGCGGGAGAAGAGCAGGCCAGTTTAGCAACAGCAACGGCAGAGGCAGAGACGCTTACAGGTCACTGACCTGAAAACGAGAACTGGGTGGTCATGTCTGCAGGGTATGGTGATCGTGATGGAGAGTGAAAGACGAAGCAAAGACAAACTCGGTCAGCTCTGCGTAGGACGGAACAGGTCACCCCGAACCCCGACGGCACCCACCACTTCCATGTCCGACGTCCAAACCCTAACAACAAGGCTATCGGAGGCAAGGGCACGAGCCTTCTACGGCCCAAGGACGGTCATGATAGTGCGTCGAGGTCGCTTCGTCCCGATCCAGAGTAGGACGCGGCGGCGAACGAGCTCACCTCACGAGTGCTCCCGCTCTCCCTCGGACAGACGGGCATCTATCCTCCCAAACACACGACGGCACCGCAGGCCCTCGACGACGCGAGAGAAGCAGTCTTGACGGGGATCGCAAGGCTGGGTTTGGGTATCGAGGAGGCGGTTGTGACCCTGAACACGGTCTGGAAGGGGCCAAACGTGAGCTCAACAGAAGGGATGCACGCACACGCTCCGAACGAGAGGGATGGCTGACCTTCCCATAGTCGCTTTATTCTGCCTTCGTCGTCCTACAGACAGCGGAAGCGGTCACATCCCTGGCTCAAGCCGACCTCGAGGTCGAAGGCACCACTCCCACAGCGTACAGCCCACGAGAGCGGAACAGGTGGTCGCAGCCGAGGAAGGTGCAGGTCACGACACTCTTGTGAGTCGCGTGGCTGGTGTAGGAGATACACAGCGGGGTTGACGACGATGCCGTCTTTTGGTAGCGACCATCTTCACCTCGACGTTCCGGTTCCCAGGCTGGTTGACGTTTGGGGAGGAGCGCCAGAGGGGTCGGGAGTTCGAGTGGTGAGCCGAGCCGCCTTGACCTTCCTGGGCTCTCGCTTCATCTCCCTGGGAAGACAGGACGCGCTGACCTAGTACGCTTTCAGCCGTTGGTCATTGCAGGAAACACGATCCCACACAGCGAGGGCGTCGTTCTATGGAACGAGGAGGACGTCAGGCGTTTACCCTACGGATACGTTTTCTCTTTCGCGGTGGAGCGCGGACACCAGCCTCTTACCGAGCACGATCTGACAGACTTTCATGTGAGTATCACCCGACTTCGTCTTGACATTCTAGGTAGCGCTGATCAAGCTGTCTTTCTGCGTTGACCTTCCTTCTTTACCGCCCGCCCCTTGGCCGCGCTGCTTGCCGGACAGGTCGCCCTTGTAGATGCCCCAATGAGCGTCGTATGGCCACGTGTCCGACTACCTAGGAACTGCTCCGCTGGCTGGGTAGTTCTGGGGAGTCCCATCCAGCTCGACGAGCTAGCCAGCAGGGCGCAGCAGGCAAACTTGCGCGTGGGAGGCAGGCGAGTGGTGTTCGCCGAGGTAGATAACGAGGAACAGAAGGCCATCTTTCTCTGGGAGGCAAGGGGGGCAGCGAAATTACTTGCATTGCCAGCAGCAGCGGTTCCAGTTGATGAATGAGGTCTCACTTTGCACGCCCGACCTGAGTCTTGATCTGGCAGGGTATGGACGGATGCGTCGACTTGCTCGCACCGAGCTCGCCGCGAAGGCACTCCAACACGAACCTCTGATCAAGTTCTCCGAGTAGGCGCCAGCGTCACCACCATGCATAGCAGACATCGATGCAGACACCAACGAGGGGCGAAGCGCGCAACGCGAGGCACGGACATGAGCATCTACCTAGTCCGAGTCGTTGCTTACAGCCTCTAATCGCCTCGACAGCCGGTAAGGGCCTTCTGGCCTGCTGCACGTCGGTCTCGGACACCTCGGAGCAGACCGGTGGTGAGCTCGAGCCAGTCGCTCTCCGACTCCTGCTATACCGCCCGGGCATCGTCTCCCTCCTCCCGGATTTCTGACTGGCCGAGTTTCGATTAACTCCCCTAGGGACTCTGACCCAAACAAATACCTTCGTCATGGTCTAGCAAGCATGGAAGCACGGACCGGACGGTGGCTGACCAGCCAGTCTCGCGCGCAAGCTCAGCTCATCCCCCTTTGAGCATGCCTGTGCGCTTGACCCTCCCTCATCTTTACAACGCTGTACAGCAGAGAACCTTGACATGGTTACTAGGTTCAGTTCACAATGACGAGTCGTAAAACGACACAGTCAAGACGTTCAACCCCTCAGATTCTTGCCCGGGCCGATGATGCGCCACAGTAGATTTTGCGAGATCCGGCCTGTGACAGGTGATTGTTGTACGATCTGTTGACTGCTGGTTGAAGATCGTTAAAGGGTCGTATATACGGCGCGTTACTGCAAGTGGGTTTGAGCAGTGGAGGGGCATAAGAAGCTACACTAAGGTCATGAGGGTCAGATCGAAAGAAAGCAAGTGTTAAACTACGGTCGTCGATGAGTCGTGAAGAAAGTATGCAGACAGAGCAGGAGAAAGAGCAGTAAAAACAACCAGACTGAAGAGAAGACACCTCCAACCACATACCCAACTGCACCCAACCCCCTACTGCTCCCCCTCTCCCTCCACTTCCTCCTCTCCTTCCACTTCCTCCTCTCCTTCCACTTCCTCGTCGTCCGACAACATGTCGTCGTCCTCAACGACATCAACCCCAAGCCCGTCGCCCCCCTCGCCCATCTCCCCATCATCCTCGCCCATCCCGTCCTCGTCGCTGCCCATCTCCTCGTCCTCGGACTGCGATACCAACCTCTTCTTCCCCTTGCCCCTCACCAACCCTCCCTTCCCCTTGCCCGCCCTCGACCTCGGTCGAGCATCACCACTCTGCATGTCTTTGTCGTTGTCGTCGTCCTCGTCCGACTCTTGAACGAGCTTCTTCTTCCCTCCAACCTTTCGGGCGCTGCGTCCGCCGGCGTGTCCGACGGTTCGCGCCGAGGATGTCGATCCTCGCTGAGACGAGGCAGGCGCAGCGGCAGGAGGTAGCTGCTGGCCGAGCGCGGCGGCCTGCTGTCGGGCGAGAGTGGACATGGACTGCTTGGGCAGGCTCTGCACCCTCAGACGTTTGGTTCTGCCATCGAGCAGGCGTGGGACGTTGCGGACATGTCGGCCGTCTCCAAGCACGAAGCCTCTCTCGGGATGACCGGCGGCGACGAACTCAGACGTCGAATCAACCTTCATGACGAGGTCTCCGGCTGTGGTGATCCGGAACCGATCAGGCTTGAACGGTGCGACCTTCCCTTTGTAGAACGAGTCGGAGTCGTCGGTGTAGACTCGGCCAGTGGCGTCGACAGATCCACAGAGCTGGACGGTTCGAGATCAGAGACCATTGCTCGAGGATCATTATCGGATTTAGGATCGTTGCCTCTGGCGGACGCGTTGCTGGGTCTGGGTCAGTCGTCGGAAGGAGCGAGAGGAGGGGGGGGCAAGGTGGGTGAGCTTGTGGGTTTGGCTCACGCTCAAGCTCGAGCTCGTCAATCTCATTGCTGAAGTGCCTACGTACTGCGACATGCTGCTGGATACGTATGTGGTGGATGAGAGAGTGTTGGAGTAGAGACGAGTGAGTGGATGGGAGCGAGGTGGCGAGGAGCGAGGTGTAGCGAGGTCGTGGTCAGACGGCAAGCTCAAGTCAAGGGAGAGCTGGCTTCTCCCATTCGTCTACGGCTCACACACTCTCGGAAGCCTTGTTCAGCCCGATGCAGTGGACATCATATACTAGAGACCTATCAAGTCGACCGCAAAGGTGTAGCCAACCTCTGCTTCCATCAGCATGTCGGTTGAACAGATCGAGTCGTAACCAACGCCCTCGGGCAAGGCCGGGGTCGATCTCGGCTGCTTGGGACCCTAGCAGCCGAGCCGGCTTCCGAGTTTCATGGTCGGCCGATCTTATATCAGTACTCTCGCTGATTTGCGGTCAAAGAATGGGCGCTCGGTCGCATGTATCGGCGCAGGAAGCACCGACCGGGTGGGGTGGGAGGGCGAGAGTCGTACCGAGGCGCGGCCCTCGTCGGCAGGAGCTCGAGGACGATGAACATGTGATTCGTGCTCGAGAGCGATGAAGAGGCGAAACAGACTGGAGGGAGACTGGGTGCAGGGCTGCTGCTGCTGGCTGGGTCCGATGATGTTCCGACAAGAGGTTGAGAGGCGGCGGCACAGGCGGCAAGGTGTGAATGTGAACGGGGAGAAGGGGTGAGCTTGAGCTCGGCCAACCTCGACGTCCACCCCCCCCCTTCTCGCACCCTTCAGGGTATCGGTCTCCCCCCTCGGCCAATGGGCCACAAGGTCTAGTTCACCTCGATATACCCCGGCAGCTGCCACCACCCTGCGCGTCTGCTCATACCCCGTCGTACGTCGTATACCCTCCTCCGCTCGGCCATCATGAGCTCCTCACCCCCTTCAAACCCTGCTCGACCATCACCTCCCTCCCGCGCCTCCATCTCCGCCTCCTCCTCCGCCCTTCATCCGGATCTGATGGACGACTCTGACGACGAATATGAGTCTCAGCATCTTGGGTGGAACGAAGGGGCTCTGAGCAGCGATCGCGAGGAGGAGGAGGAGACAGCCTGGAATGATGGGACACTCGAGGCGGACGAGTCGGACGAGTCGGAGGAGGAGATTCGCTGGGAGGGGTCTTCAGCGTCGAGCACGTCTGCAAAAGTAGGTCCTACCCGCGTTCTCATCTTCTCTTGACTCTGAACTGACGGCCTGATGCCTCCTCCTGTACCAGGTCCCGGTCCTGTCCTGGAACGCCGACCACATCGACAACCTCACACGCGACCGACTGCCGGACAATGACGAGGCCGACGCCATGGAGGTCGATGGCCTCGTCCGGATCACGACCGAGGATGAGCGACTGTCCGAAATCTCGGAGGACGAGTGGGTCGACGAGGCCAGGCTAGGCGCGTATGCTCAGGGAGACGTCTTCGCCGAGGAGAACGACAGGGCCTCGACGCGAAACTACCGTCGGGAGGATCGGAGAAAAAGGGCGACCGAGCGACAGCAACAGCGACAGCAGCCGTCCGCACTGTCTCTGGGTCGAGATGCTGCTTCCGCGCCGCCACCACCGCGCACCCCTTCACCACCGGCCCATCCACCACGCAATCTCACTCTCTCTCCGCCCAACCCTTCACCCGATGCCCTTCCAATAGCTCCACTACCTCCTCGCTCGTTGTTCTCCCTCTCCTCGCCTCCACCGTCGCCTTCACCCTCTCCTCGGCGGCCCACCGTAAACAACTCGCGGCATCTCCTCTCTGGAAGCGAGACCGAGACCGAGGATGACGAACGAGTTCAGGCGGCGTCCATGATGTCGGACCGCCGGAAGGAGAAGCAGAGGGAGACCGGAGACCTGTCTCTGTCTCTGTTTCACCCTCAGCTGCAGCCGCGGCCGCCGCCGTCCTCGTCGCCATCCTCGAACGCACCTCTTCCGCCTTCGTCGGCCGACGACGACGACGACGAGGGGATTGACGAGATCGACAGCGAGGACGAACCTCAACTTTCCCTCTCCTTCTCGCCCTCACCCTCCTCCCCTTCACCCGTCAAACCTCGCGATCCTCCGCGTACCCCTCTTCGATCGGTCAGGGATCGCTCTCCGACACCGTATTCGTTGGACTCGAAGAGCGACAACAGCAGGAAGGTTCGGTCGCGGGCACCGTCTCCGGAGACGGTGACGCAGTCGGAGAACGACGAGTCTGACGAGTCGGCTCAGTCCTCGCCCTCCTCAAACGCACCCCTCCCATCGGTGCTCCCCTCCCCTCCCCCCAACAAACCTCCGACTCTTCAGCAGGTGCAGATCCTTGACGCCATGGAGCGACATTTTCACGGCCTCACCTTGCTGGGGGGTCAGGTCCGTCTCTGCAGCATGGAGGCTTTTGTCGACGAGGAGCTCTCACAGGTCGTCCGCGACCGAGTCATGAGCGACCAGTCGCTTACACGGCAGGCTCGAGACGCGATCAGAAAGACACAGCCGAACTACGGCCGGATGCGTCAGGAGATCTACCGGATCGAGTTTGAGGAAGGTTGCCTCAGCTAGTGAGTGTTTCGCCGATCTTGTCTTGTTGCTGTCTGTCCTGTTTGTCCCGCCGTCGCTGTCGCTGACAAGTCTGTCTCTTATCCTTTCTGCCTGGACCCAGTCACAACGATCATCCCGGAGCGGAGGCAGCAGGAGGCATCTGGATCTGGGAGCCTGCGGGCGAAGGCAATCGCGGGAACCTGACAGCCTGGCCGAGAGAGAAGGCCGTTCCGTCTCTCACGATGGTTGTGCAGCGCTTTCTGGAGGACCCCACGTTTCGGGTCAGTCTACTCGGCTGTTGGCGTCTTGTGTGTCTCGAGTCTGACCCTATCTGGCTCTTGCTGTCCGTCGTCGTCCGCAGTACTTCATGGTCGACATCCGAGCCCGCGTCGTCACGCACGAGGAGAACAAGCAGCTCAAGAAGACTAAGGGCAAGGGAGTCACCGACAAGGACAAGGTGCACATCCGGCTCGTGATTCGTCTCCGCCTGGACGCCCCCGGCGGATGGACGCACCTCGTCGGGGTCGAGATCGCCGCGCTTGTCATGAAGGCGCTCCGCGAGGTGTTGCGAGAGCGGGCAAAGCAGACAGGCGAGGAGTTCTACGTCTTCGACGGCATGGTACCGTACGACACCAACGCAGGCGACTTCATCGAGCAGAGAGGAGGTTCGGCAGGGCTGACAATCTGGGCTCTGATCCGGAACGTAAGTGCCATACGCTTGCTCTTTTGCTCTTTGCGCTACTCGGTACTGACCTCTTCTGCAACCTTTTCTCTCTTGTTTCTAGATTTACGTCCTCGTCGTCGACAAGAGCTTGTCTCTCTACCGCACACCCCACCACACCATCCTCCACTCGTTCCAGACGAGCTGGCACCCCGCTACGTTCTTGTATCGGTTCAGGGAATACTCGATTCAATCAGTCTCTCAGAGTTTGGCGCTCGTGAGTACCGTCTCGCCGTCCCTGTCTTATCTCGTCTCGACAACTGACACTCGGCCTGACACCCTTTCTCTTTGGACCAGGACTCATCCGTGCGAACAGCCTTCAGCCTCGGGTCCGGCTTCGAAGACGCTCCGCTTCCACTCGGTCAGTCCTGACCTGCCTCTATCGCGTCCTCTGCCCATCTCGGTACCCACTCCGGCTGTGAGCAGACGCTGAAAAAGTCGTTGCGTGCATCCCGGACAGAGTATCACTATCACTCGTCCCTCTTTGTCGAGAAGAGAGGTCGCGACGGAGAGTTCTTCTCGGATAGCGAGATCGAGACCCACAACAAGATGGTCTGGAGGGACGCCGCAAGGGGACTGATCGCCGCAAGGCATGTCACTGCCACGTCTGACTCCAACCTCATGGGGTACTAGTCGTGTTCTCTCTCTACTCTGTCATCATCTGTTGTGCATGATCCTCCACCCTCGATTTCTCTCCTTCTCTTTCTCTTCTCTTCGCTCTGTTGGTCATCTCGCCTTTCGTCTTTTGTCTTCTCTCCCCTTTCACTACTCGCCTCTCGTCCCTCGACTCATAACGTCATTTACGACCCCTACCTTACGTCTCCTGTTGTTGAACTAGTCTCGCGCCCGATTCCGATGATCTTGCTTTCCCTCGCTGCGAGGGGTGTGAGTGACGTACAGTGCGTGTGAAGGAGCAGTAATTAAGATGCGCGAGATGACGAGATGACTAAAGATCGGTCTGTTCAGATCATCGCGAGCTTGATCTGCTCAGTTCTCTATCCCGACCACCATCTCTGTTCCCTCTTTTACGCATGGGATTCGTTGTGGATCGAGCGAGAGAAGGGATGAGCGTGAGCTCGCTGCTTTCGCTCGACGCTCGGTGCCCCTCAACCACCTCCACCTCGACCTCCTCCCTCTCGTTGTCTCGCCGCTGGCTGCCTACGGTATGCCCCTCACCCGCGCGGGAAACGGCGAGGGTAAACCTGCCGCTACTGGCAAGGTATGGGACGTGCACTCGGGCCTTCGCCCAAAGAAGGACATGGACGACCCGGACCCTCCTCGACCCCCTTCGGCAGCCTCCTCGACGGCCTCCACCTCGTCGTCCGTCCTCACCACCGCGGACGATCACGAGGAATTCATGGACCTCGAGACCTTCGAGTCCTACAAGGTCGTCCGCTCGTCTGACATCCCCAAGGCCCTGTCACCTGGAAGACCAAGGCGGGTGCGAGCGGAGGGAAGCAGACAAACAGGGAGGCGAGGAAGAGGCGGAAGAAGAGGAGTGCAGCGAGGAAGTCAAGGCGGGGCTACCTCGACAAGAGATGGATGCTGAGTCCACTGGACCAGGCAGAGGTTGACGCGATGTACGAGGCAGGGGTCGACGAGGCCGCCATCCGTACGTACCTCCATCTGCTGTTGAGCTCGCTCTCGAGCTCACGAGCTCAACCAAACGACCGCGACCGCGAAGCTCACCCAGCCTCGCCCCTCTCTGCACCCCTCCTCCAGTGCGACATGTCCGAACAGTCTGTGTCCTCGGCCATCTTCGACCCGACCTTCGAGGACCCTACCTGACGTACAAGGGACCCTCGCTCCCCGACCACGTCGAGCAGGTCGAGGCCGACGACCTCGACTCGGCGCTCGAGTACGACCTCGAGGCGATCAACAAGCAGGACGCTCAGGATCCGATCGACCGAGCAGCCGATGACGCGGTTGTCGAGGCCGTCTCCACCCAGGAGAGGCGCGAGGAGGAGGCCGCAGACGCAGAGGTCGCAGAGGAAGGTGAGGCAGGCGAGGTCGAGGTCATCGAGGAGGCCGTCAAGGAGAAGAAGGTCAGCTCGATCTTTTTTGCACAGCGCCCTCGACTTGACTTGATCAGAACTGACCTGGATGGCCTCGGCTCGCCTGACAGACTGAGGAGGAGGAGAAGGTTGAGCCCGTCCGAGGACCAGCGCACCCTCCGTTGCATCTTCCGCCGCATCAGGTCAAGGAGGTGAGTCCGCTCCCTTCCAACCTCGCTTGCTTCTCTCTCACGCATGTACTGACATTCTTCATTCTTCTCTCTCGTGTGTGATCAGTTCCGCCAGATGATCGCCGCGCTCTCCAAGGACCGCGACCACGCCGACCCTTATCTCGTTGACAGTATAAAGGAAATGATCAGCAACCAGAGGACATCCGGCGGCGTGTACGAGATTGTACCACGCTGGTACTTCGCAAGGATCAAGGAGCTCGCCGAGGCGGGTGTCTTCGACGGAGATCCGTACGTCTGCACCGTCGAGGAGGCCAAGTCGCTCAACCTCGGCTATGCAAAGGTCAGTCCAGGCCTGATTGCGACTGCATCGCCCACCTAGACCGAATGCTTACTGAACTCAACACGCTTGTACAGACTGGCGTCTCCTTCATGGACCACCAGATCGTCGCCGTCCCAATCTCTTATCGCATCACCGACACCCTGCACCACCAGGTCTTTGCGATCGTCCAGCCATCCGAAGGCATCATTCGCGTGTACGATTCATCTGGCCGAGGACCGATCGAAGACGTCCGCAACGTGAGTCCTTCTTCTCCTCTTCTCGACCGCTTTGTCTGCTCCTTGCGCACGTGCTGACCCCGCTGTGCTGGATCGCGCTGAGCAGACGATCGCAAGCTACGTCTGGTCCGAAATTACCACACGGAAGCTGCCCGCTGGATCGAGTCCGCATCCGAACCGATGGACGGCGCACGGGATGAGGCTGGTGAGTTGATGAGCAGAGCGAGAGAAGCGGGAGACGCGAGAGTGCCTCTCGGTCGCTGACATACGTCTCTCCTTTGCTCTCATTTTCTTCAGTTCTTCCCTCAGCAACTGCCCGGATCTTACGATTGCGTCTATTTTGCATGTGCGGGGATGGAGGCGGTCCTTCGAGGGCAGGACGGGCAGCTTCAGGCATTCTGGTTCGATCCGTACAGTCAGTCTCGTTTCATCCTTTGCACCTGCTTGCATCTGAACTGATTCTGACTTTGGCGTCTGTTGCTGCAGAGATGAGGGCGGTGCGACGAGTGATGGCGTACGAGATGCTCCGAGGGTGAGTCCACTTTCGTGTGCGCGTCTCCAATTTTCTCGCTGACTCCTCCCTTGCTCCCTTTTCAGCTCGCTTCTTCCTCGGATCCCTGTCGTCCGAGCTTGATCTGTTATCCGCCGCTTTCCTACCATGCCATCTACTCTTCCACACTCTGTCGACCTCGTCGTTCTCCCGCCGCACCCGCCACGCTCCCCGCTTCTCACCTCGCCCACCCTCGCTACTCTTCGCGCGCCGTTCGTCGTCAGTCACGGATGGAGCGATCGATACCCCCTCACAGAGGGGACCCTCACGGCCCGTCTGCCTCCCGCTCTGAAGGATGCAACACACCTCAAACTCGTCGTCCTTTCCTCGTTCGAACGAACGTACGGCCCCCCGCTGCGCAACTCATCTCAGTGGATCGTCCCTACTATTGAGATCTCGAGCTGGTACGTGTCCGTTTGCGTATCTGCGAGAGAGACGACTTTAGCCTGAGAACACGGTACGTCGTAGATCTCATGAATCGTGATACAAACCTGCGAGAGAGACGACTAGATGATCGAGAGTACGTCTCGGTAAGTACGAGTACAACAGACAAAGTAAGAGAGACTGCAGAGAGAGACGAACCTTTAGCCTGAGAACACGGTACGTCGTAGATCTGAGGCTAAAGGCTCGAAGGGGCGAACGAGGAAATCTAAAGGTACGAGCTCGCGAGCTTGGGCGGCTGCTGCGCCTCGTCCGTCATGAGCAACGAGTCATCCCGACCTCACGCTCCCGTCCTCAAACGTCGACGAGGTCTCAACCTCAATATAGGGGGAGGGGCAGTACGGCGGACTTTGTTGGTGATGGTAGCTGGCATGCATATGAATCACGACCACAAGAGATAACAAGAGGAGAAGTAACGTATTCAAGTACCATAGAAGGCGAGAGCAGGTGAGGACGTAAATTGTGGGTGAGGATGGAGGTAGAGTGACTGTCTAGCGTCTCTTGACGGGCCGCGCATGTTCATGGTCTTCGACGTTGCGGGTGCGCTTGATGGGCAGAGGGTTGGAGGAAGGCACGCGAGATTGGGGGCGATCGTCGTTGTCAGACTCGTCGGACTCGTCGCTGGAAGACTCATCGATCCCCTCCTCGGATGACGCTCCGTTGGAACGGGAACGGGTCCTGCTTGACTTGTCCTGGCGGGGATTTGATGGGTGCTGCAGGGAACAGAAAGGTGAAGGAGGGCAGGTCAGCTTTGGTCAGCGTGGAGCGAGGCAAGGACGCTTCACACCTTTCGGTTCCAGATGGATAGGAAAGCCTTCACGCGTGAGTCGCGCCACTTGAACCTGTCGCACTCGGGCAACTCCAAGAACTGCAGGGCGCACGCATGACACTGGAGGACGAAGCAGAGTGGCAGTGAGAGGGAGGCGTGGAGATCTGATATAGTGCTTGCAGCCGGAAAGGAAAGGACAGGAAGGAGTACTGACGAGGAAGAGAGACATCCTGGGCCCTCGGTTCAATGTGATTCCGACGTCCGACGATGGAGAAGGGTCGAAGAGAGAAGGCCGACAGCGCAGATGCAGTCGATCGTCGCATGACTGAGCGTAACAGCGGTGACAGATATCGGATCGATCGCGACGGTTCCACTCGCTGAACGCCTTCTGCCGCCCGGTGGGTCGAGACCGAGGTGTCACGGTCATGGTCGGGGCGCCGACTCGAGTGACGGCGGCAGCGGTGGCGCATGGTGGAATAATGGCTGGACCGTCGCGGAAGGTGCGCTCGGTATACTTGCGCTCGAGCTCCGTCGTCGTCGTCCGATCGGCTTGAACTTGTTTGTCGGGCGAGCCGTCGGACTTTGAGCTTGTTGTCGTGGAAGACGTGGAGGCTGAAGAGGCCATCGGGTCCTTGCCGTCGAGCTGGATAGCAGCGGTGGCCGAGTCCAAGTGGGTGTCTGGGAACAGTCGCTGCAGTTGAAGCATGACCGAGACTGGGACATCCTCGGCGGAGATGAGAGTGGCGAGGCTGGTTCCGGCTGGCTGTCGCCTGCAGAAGAAGGACGCAAGGCATTTTGGACCCCATCCTCCGCATGCAGCGAGGTTGGCGCCGCCGGTCCAAACGGAGGTGAGTCGAGCGGCAGACATGAACGCCTCGACGAGCGCAACCTCTTGTGCTGTGGGGTCAGGCTTTGTGTTGATCCGAAGGGCCGTGCCGAGGAAGGCGAGCCTGGTCTGGAGCTCGATACGGGGCGGTGCGCTCGATTTGAGTTGATGTAACAGGAACTGGAAGAGCGACATGGATGGTGTGTTGGACGGCACGTCGTGTTGCAGAGCGCGGATCTTGGCGTTGTTTTTGAGATCAGGCAGAGCGCTCATGCCAACGTAGCCAACGAGCCTGCACATCCGGGGCTGGATCTTGGCGTCGTGATCGTTGGCTCCCCAACCGCCAGCCTGAACGAACCTCCCGACGCCGGCGAGGTACTGGGTGAGCCAGAAGCGGAGGCCGAGCTGGTCTGCGGTCGCCCAAACCTCCGAGCTCGTGCTCAGCGCGGCCAAGACTGCCTCGGCTTCGGCGCGCGACGTGCAGAACACCTCCCAGCAGTAGTCGTAGTACGACACAAACTCAACCTCTCGGGCGGCGATGCCTCGAGTGAGCGGGGCGCCGACGATTGGCTGGATGTGGGCGTCGAGCGAACCGGCGATGACGTAGGCTGGCAGACCGGCGACTGGGATCATGGGTGCGAGGCGGAGGATCAGGTCGATGCCGGGTTCGTCGGGCGGCGGAAGGAGACAGTTGAAGTTTCCCTGCAGGTCGAGGTTTGACTGCAGCACTCGTTGGATCCAGCGACGGCGGTTTGCTGCCTCCGAGAGGTAGTCCGGGAGCCCTTGCGGAGAGGACCCAACGGCAACATCCAGCCTGCTGCCGTCGTGGAGAGTCTGGAACGGCTGCTCGAGGGAGAACAGTACGCCCTTGAGGCCACCTTGCTCTCCGCCGCGAAAGACCTTCTGGGCGGGAGGCCTCTTGGACGGGTTGAGGGTCTTGCCCTCCTGGATCGGGCCCACAGCAGACATCTGTGACGATGAGAGCGACGACGGCAGGGTGGAGGGCTCGGCCGAGGGATGTGCGGAGGATGCAGGCAGGGCGGATGCGGCCTGGGATGCGGGGGACGGTGGTCGTACGGGAGCAGACTGGACCTTGAGACGCCCAGCCTTTGCCGCGATTGTGCGGCGCTCCCACAGGGTCGCCATCTCCCTTGCTTGGGCGAGCTGGGCCTCCTTCTCCTGCGCCTCCTGCGTGAGGGTCCGCACGTCCGTCTCCAGCTTGCTGCGCGCTCGAGACTCGCGCTCCACGCAGTCACGGAGCTCGCGTGTCTCGGCTTGGTGAGCACGAGCGTCGGCCTGGAGGTGTTCAATGACGACGGCCTGGTCCTCCAGACGCGCCTCCAGTAGGGCCGTGCGATCGACGGAGGACGCAAAGTGAGTACGGGACAACGCCGGGGGTCGATGATTGGTGACGAGAGGACTTGGAGCGAGTGACACGACCGGCAGGGTTGGTGACGACGCGCGGGTACGAGCGGAGGAATGGAACGATGGAGACGGGCGACTGGTCGAGTGCAAGGTCGACGAGCGGTGCTGAGACTGGGTGCGGAAGGGCGGCGCCGCGGTTGGTCCGTCTGATGTTGGCGGGAGGAGGACGGTCGAGTCCGACAAGGGCGATGAGGACAGAGGACCGTTGGGGGGATGTGCAGGCGAGAAAGGCTGCTTCTTGGTGTGGTCGAACGAGCAGACGAGCCCGCATCTTGAGAACACGGCCAGCGCCGTCTCAGCCTGAGACAGGGTCTTGAACCAGATCCATCCAAACGAGACGAACGCCTGTCGCTCCGAGTCTTGTGTGCGGGTGCTTGACGAGACGCAGAACGGGCGCGGCAGCTGGTGGACGTCGCACATGCCAAGAACAACAGCCTCAAACATCTCCGCGCGCACAGACCAGTGCAGGTTGCGCACAAACACTGTGGTGAATGACGGGTTGCGGAGTGCGGGCCGTCAGCCAGGGAGAGGGACGTCGGCGTTGGGCGGGGAGACAGAGACGAGCTCACACGTAGGCGTTGCGATCCCGTGCGCCCGCTGGGGCTCTAGAACGGTCGAGCAGGTCCCTGTGCTCACAACCATGGCCTTGACGGGCTTGGGAGATGTGGTACAGTGATTGACAAATGAACCAGCGTCGCCCTCTGTGGACGTCAGCGAGGAGGGAAGGAGAAGAGAGAGCGACGTCAGCAACGTTGGGTCTGGAAGAGCGTGCGTTCCAAGGGGTCCAGAACTGACCACTGCGGAATAGGAGTAGGTAGCCACCCGGTGTGGAGTTGCCGGCGATGGGCAACAGTTTGAGAGACGCGATCGTGGGCGGAACAAAGGCGTTGAGGTTGAGGGTAGACACCCAGGGGATAAGCACAGTCGTGGCTGTTGGGGGCATCGTTGAGCGAGGACAACTGCGAGCGATGGTAGAGGGTTGTGGAGTCCAGGCGGGACGAGGGACGGGGTCTGACGAGGATGTTGATGAGGGGAGGTTGAGAACGAGTCCGACCGGGGTGAAGGGTCCGCTGCCGGATGGGTTTGGTCCTGAGCGCAGCGCTTGCGCGCTTCTGCGAGTTCCGCGCGAGTGAGGCAGTGCCCCGGTGAGTTACGGGGAAAGAGCGCATGAGTCATGGGCGTCAGGGTCACGGTCTGTCGCTGACGACCGAGCTGGGCGAGTGGTGTCGAATGAGCTCGCGCCTTCACTCCTTCCTGTTTCGGTGCCGGCCCGGCCCGGTCACGCAACCGACAACAATCGTTCTCAGATATCGAGGAGGACTTACACGCTCCGAGAGACAGCAATCGTATATGACGGAGAACAAGTAGATAGATAAGAAGAGAGGCAGACTTGGTACAGGGGAACAAGACAAGACAGGCAAGCATAAAACCGAACAGACGAGACAGGACAAGAAAAACACGACCGACACGACAACCTCTATCTAAGCGTCCTTTGTGACATGGCTCACCTCCCCTTGTACCTCCCTCACCCGCTCCTCGTTCCCAGCCTTCCACTGATTGCCCTCCCGCCTCAACGGCGCATGCACACTCCTCGGACTCTGATCCTGATCCGTCTCCTCCTCCTCTCCCTCCTGCTCTCGATCCCACTCCTCCTCATCCTCTCCTCCCTGTCCCAGTTGACGACGACAAAGGTTGAGTAGGGAGGTTTGGAGGTGCCATCTACTGTAGTTTTCTGCTTTTGCTTTCGTTCGGTCTGAGGTTCTGCGGTGCTGCTTTTGTCTTTTTCGTTTCGTTTCTATGATGCCCTTTCACGCGAAAGGATCGTGTCAATCACGCGAATGACGGTAACGCCTACAAACTTTGCGGCGAAGCTTGAGCTCAAAGTGCTCCGCTACTTCATTTACGGCAGGGAGACGACGCAAACCCTCTCGGCGGAGGACTTCCTCTCGCCAGGTGCTCTTGATGTACGACGCATGGTAATCTGCGCTTCATGCACTTTGTCGAGATCGACAGGCCGACTCTGTGCCTGTCTGTCGCGTGTCGGTTGCAGAGCATGGGGAGATCTGCCGCTCTCTCACGAGGGCTCGAAGTTTGGCGAGATCAGCACCCGATCGTGGCGTCTCCCCGACGTCTGTGGCGGTCTCGTGTTCTCCACCTGGTCAAACGAGCATTCAACCTTGTCGCTCGTGACTTCAGATTCTCTGGCGAGAGTTCCACTCGAGGTCGGCTCATCAGAGTCAAGACACACAGACGCTTTCGGATGTGGGAGGGGCGAGGTCCTCTGAGCTCTGGGGCCGGTCGATGACCGAGCGCTGGATCCCGAGACCACGCTTGTCCAGAGCCCGCAAGAGACCCATCTCGAAAAAAGACCCTTGGGAGCTGCTGATAGCCGGAAGAGGAGTCCGCTCAACCACCACCAAGCTCGCATATACGCTCTCGTCCACGAAGATCGCTCGGAGTTTGTCGCTCGTTCCTGTCGTGTCGTTCTGTTCCTGGCTCCGCGCCCGACCCGTTTGGTTCTTCACGCCGCCGCGCCCTCTCGCCGTTCACCTCCCAACTCCGCCGACATGTCTGCCCCACCTTCCTCCTCCCGGCCTACAGTCGAGCCCGAACGCAGGTCGTACATCCGTCGGGTGGCTGTCCCTCCCGTGAGCGAGGTTGACCTGGCGTCTGCGAGCTCGTCGTCGTCGCCGTCGCATCCCTCGCGAGCTCGACGGGCTGCTCCTCCTCCGAGCCTCCAGTTGCCGGCCGCGTCCTCGTCTTCGCCTGCTCCCAAAGTGGCCCACTACCGGACCAACTCGATGTCGTCCGCCCACTCACCGATCGCTGGACCGTCGGTTCCCACCAAGCCTAGCCATCAGGTGTTGCCTGACCCTCCACTGTCGGCCGACTCGATGCCGTCCTATCCGCCTCCTCCGCCGCCAAAGACGAGACCGACCCCGCCCACACAGAGCAGTCTGATGGCGAGGAACCCAGAGAGGAAGCGGATGACCAAGAAGGAGGCCTACCTCGCACAAAAGAGCAGGCTCAACGGAGCAAAGGCCGACAAGCTCAACGAGGACGAGAAGGCAGGCCTGATCAACCAAGACGAGTGAGCTCACTCCCCATCATTCAGCTCCCTTGCGGTAGAGTGCGCACGAGGCTGACTTGACTCGTCTCTTTCTACCATCCAGCTCTCCGTCTCCGAACCCGTCCGACCTGACGACGACATGGTCCATCCAGGACGAGACCGCCTTCCTCGACCTCCCAAAGTCAATCATCCACCCACCCAGGCTGGACCCAAAGGTCGTGGAACCCTTCACCGTCCATGGTCAGTCCATCTCCCACCTCTCTCGACTCTCGGCCTCTTCCCTCTCGACCTCATTCTCGGAGAATAGGCGGACAGGAGCTGTTTGTGACGCGAGACACGACACCCCCCGCTGATCCATGCCCGAAACCTTACCCCGTCTCTCTCCTTTGTCGCTTCCGGTGGTCCGCTTCGACGTTGACAGGCATCCCGTCGCCGAAACTGATCTGGCAAGCTGGCATGTGTGAGGTCAAGGACGAGATGGGCATCTCGGTCAAGTTCAGGGACCTCATCTCCCGGGATCCGAAGCGGAGGACACTCGTACGTCGCCCGTCTTTCCTTCAAGCCTCTACCATCTGGCTAACCGCGAATGGTTCGATTTGCGATTCGACGAGCCAGGTCTTCTTCATCCGCCACACGTTCTGCGGCCAATGCCAGAACTTTGTCGACGCGTCGATCAGGGAGCTGGACCCTGTCGCGTTGAGCGAGGCCAACGTCGATGTGATTCTCATCTCGAACGGACACTGGGCCGTCTCCAAGAAGTACCGCGAGCTGTTTGACTGTCCGTTCCCGCTGTTCCAGGACTCGTCCCGGAAGCTGTACAACGTCAGTTCCCGTCTCGCCCTCCTTGCTTTGACACGCACCCTTGTTTCCTCGAGCTCTCTCATCAGCGTCTGACTTTGATGCCTTCCTTCGCCACCGAAAACAGTACCTCGGCATGACCCTCCTGAACAACGACTTTGGCTCGCTCAAACAAGCCGACCGAGCGCGGTACAACACCCAATCGGTCCCCTCCCAACTCGTGCACGGCATCGGCAACGGCCTCTTCAAGATGCCGCTCCGCGACCCGGGAAAACTCACCCAGCTCGGAGGCGAGTTTGTCTTTGGCCCGGCCTCGACCTGCCACTTCGCCCATCGGATGAAGCACACGTCGGATCACTGGGAGGCAATCGACGTGGCTGCCAAGGCTGGAGTGGACCCCGACGCGCATTTCAGGGATCGGCCGATGGGGTATGGGTTGGGTGGTGCGACAGGGGTGGTGGAAGTGAGTCAGCAGGTCAAGAGGACAAGGGAGGCGGCTGCGCGACTGAGGCAGGAGGCTGCCGATCGATTGGCGGAGGCGGAGGAGAGGGCAGAACAGGTCGATTGGGAGCTTCAGCGCGAGACGGAACTGGATCGGATCAGGAGGAAGAAGTTGCAGAGACGGGCGGGACATCTGAGGGCGGCGAGTATGGGTGGGGCGGCCTTGCCACCGATGTCGCCTTCCCCGCCGGTTAGTCCCATGGGCTCGGGGATGGAGTCGACGGACGACGTGCGGATGACTCGCGCGGAGTTTGAAGCGGAGCTGCGCCAGAAGGAGTTGGAGAAGCGGTGGGAGGAAGAGGAGCGGGAAGCGGAACTCAGGAGGAGGGTCGAGGAAGAGGTGGAGAAGCGCATGCGGGCGATGATGCTTGGGTCGGCGGTGCCCCCGCCGAGTCCACCGAACAGGGAGTACGGGGATGACGAGACGTTTGAGGATGAGGGAGAGGAGGGGGAAGAGTGGGATGGGGAGGAGGAGGGGGGGGAAGAGACGGATCAGGATCGGAGTCCACAGAGTGCGCATGCGCCGTTGAGGCGGGAGGGGGATCAGTGGAAGGGTGAGGAGAGGATGCGAGAGGTGCAAGGCGAGGTAAGGCACGTTGACAGGGGTGCATAGACATCGTTAGAAGTCGTCGGTTCCGGTTTCTATATATTTTTTCTTTCCTGTCTCGTCCGTTCGGTCTCTGCTTGCCTGTCCTATCGTTCTCCTTGTACTGAGTCCGCTTCTTTTCTCTTATCTATCTCCGTACTTTCGTCCATACCGCATCCGCTCCCTCCACTCATATCGTTGATCATTCTGCTTATCTATGGCCTCCTTCAGAGAGGATCGCCTTCTTGAGCTCTGCAGGAAGAAGAGGAGGAAACTTCATCGTCGAGAACTGGACGAGAGCTGACATCCCGAACGCTGAGCGTTATGGACGAGCTGGCGAGGTGATGGGGGTTCGCACGCAGCAAGCGAGGTGAGCTCATCTCCCCTCCTTGTTACCCTGCCTTCCGACGTCTATCATCCCCATCTCGCCAACCCTCGCCAACACCAAGCCCGCTTGACATGTCCTCCCACGCTCAGACGACCTTCTTCACTGCCGGTTTTGCCAACCTGCACCAGCTCGTGCTCCTCCAGCTCGCGGACAGCAAGACGGGCTCCCGACACCCGGTCCTTCCGCTCCTTGGGGTCTCCCGGTACTGGAGAGCGTTCGCTCGGGAATTTCTCCTCAAGCCATACCAGATGACCAAGGTCGACCCAAAGTCGTACAAGAAGCACGCCAAGCGCGGCTACCCCGACCAGCCGACCTTGACAAAGGGAGGAGCGTACCTCAAGGTGAGCTTTACTCTGCTTCATCCGCTCTTTTGCCCAGACAGCAGAGCTGACCGCGACTCTGTATTCTTCTGCTTGCCTTTCACTGACTTAGTTCTCTCTGACGTCGTACTGCATCATGGAGTCTCCGTTCCAGACGGACGACCCGCGCTACTTCTTCTCCAAGGAGGGCTCGGACATGCCGTCCATCTTCCTCCTCCTGTACGTCATCATCCATTTCTCTAGTTCTGGACCCGAAACACACAAGCATGCCGCTCACCGACTTGATCTCCCGTCTCTCTGATCTTCTCCATCGCATCCGACAGCCAATCCTGCGACCCCTCAACGCTCATGTGCACCTTCCTCCCCGCCGGCTCAGCCGACCACGACCCCAACCCGTTCGCAAGCTTCGGCTTCACCATCCAGTGCAACGAGGACAACAAGAGACCCTTCCCCGACGTGCCTCCTTCGTTCGCGCTCTCGCCGTCGACCTGGTTCGTCAAGGAGAGGAAGCGCGGGTCGGGTGTCTGGGGCCAGGACCTCGCCTTCGCGCCAGGGAAGTATCCCGAGCCTGGTCCGCTCGTGCTTTGTCCGGAGGTGGACGAGCCTGGAGCGGCTGCGGTGGTCGAGCCGAACGAGAAGTGCGGGTGGTCGACCGGTAAGTGCCCGCCAACGGTGCTCGACGTTTGATCCGAGACGTCCACCGACACTGAAGCCGCGCTTTTCTTGATATGTCGTCCTTTCGCAGACTTCAGCGTCGTTCGAATCGACGGCGACGACGAGTCTGACGAAGACGAGGAAGCTTCCGCCTTTGGATACGAGGCGCCGGCGGTGCTCGTGATGCGAACCGTCATGGCTCCTCTCGCAGGTCTCTATCGACCTTACAACATCTCGGACGACCAGCCTTTCGAGGACATGGACGACTACTAGGGACGCTTCCGCTTTCGCCGTTCAGTCTGAGCCGCCACACCGACGGCGTCTCCGCTTCTCGCTCGTTCTCATCACGATCTATGACCAGTCCTTCTGATCTATGACCAAGCTCGAAAGTGATCGTCAGCTCGAAAGTACTCGTGAACGAGGCACGTGGATGCGAAGGGGGAGAGGCAATTCTGAGAGGATCTCGGCACCCAAACGCGTCGAGCTCTTACGCGCATCGTCCGACCGACAAACTTGATCTTTCTCCCGATCTCAAAGCAGACTGTAGGCGGACGCATGTCATAGCACGCGTCGAAAAGCGCGAGTCAAAAGGTGGACAAATCAAAAGCGAAGGGTGGGTGGGGGACAAGGGGGCGCAAAAGGGTAGCTCAAAAGCTAGAGGGTGAAAATCGAGCCGGGTCGAGAACGAGCAACTAAGCTAGATACGCTTAGGCCCTCTCACCACGAAGTCTGCGTGCGAGTTGAAGGTCCTGTTGTTGCGATAGCGCCAAAAACGGGAGAGGAGGAGGGAAGAGTCGTGGGTGTCAAAGTCAGTCACGGTCTCGCGCCCATCTCATAGAGCACCAATCACAAAAAGCGTGTGCTGCTGACCTTAGGCTGGATGGTGACCCTCTTGGCGTGGATGGCGGCCAGGTTGGTGTCCTCGAAGAGGGAGACGAGGTAGGCCTCGGACGCCTCCTGGAGCGCCATGACGGCAGAGGACTGGAATCTGAGGTCGGTCTTGAAGTCCTGGGCAATCTCTCGGACGAGTCGCTGGAAGGGGAGCTTTCGGATCAGGAGCTCGGTCGACTACAAACACGAAAGGAGGGGAGGAGGGAAGGGGTCAGTGACTGGGTGGTGGCGAGGGAGGCTGGGAGCGAGGGAGGAGGGGGGGGGGGACGAGGCCTCACCTTCTGGTATCGCCTGATCTCACGGAGCGCGACCGTTCCGGGTCTGTATCGGTGGGGCTTCTTGACTCCTCCGGCGGCGGGGGCGGACTTTCGGGCAGCCTTGGTGGCGAGCTGCTTTCGGGGAGCCTGGAGCGACAAGAGGGAGGAGGGGGTGGTGAGCTCGCGTCGTCGAGGACGTGAGGCGAGGAGAGGGGGCTTACCTTTCCTCCGGTCGACTTTCGGGCGGTCTGCTTGGTTCGCGCCATGATGGACGAGTGGAGAGTAAAGAAGGGTAGGGTGGGAGGAGTAAAGTGGATGTGGTGGTTGGAGGGCAGACGAACGCGTCGACGTGGGGCAGTTGAGGCCGCGTCCACCGGCGACGTCGCCTATGTCACGTTACCTCCACCTCTTCAGATGGCTCTGTCGAGACTCGCGTCTGGAGACGAGACGGTTCTGCTCCGATACAGCTCCTCAACATATGGATTGTGATGGAACCCGGTTAGTAGCTGGCTTGAGGGAGAGGCCAGAGACCTGCGTCGTCGGATCACATGAAAGCGAGGTCCTTCCGGTGGTCCCGGCGAAACCGGGGGCGGAGTTTTCAAACTTGCGATTGTCGCGAAAAGCAGACTCGCCCAGAGCTCAAAATCAAGACTGGGAGCTGGGGCAGTAGCATCACAATCAGAATGTTGAGGAGATGAGCAGAGACGAGAGATTGCGCGACGTCAACACCGAGGACGCGCTCTGCCGCGTGGCTACTCACCCCAGCCTGCCAGAGGCGGACGCGTCAAAGGTCGTGCACCTCCCCACTTTCGATTCGACCTCCAACCACTACCTTCTCTTCTCTTCACTCTCCTCACCTCACCCACCCCCACTCCACTACTACTACTACATCATGTCTGGACGAGGAAAGGGAGGCAAGGGACTCGGAAAGGGTGGAGCCAAGCGACACCGAAAGGTCAGTTCAGCTGTCTCGAGCTCATCATCCCGCCTCCTCTGCCCTCGCACGTACTGACCCTCCCCTCTTCACCTCTCCAGATCCTTCGAGACAACATCCAGGGTATCACCAAGCCGGCGATCAGGCGTCTTGCACGAAGGGGTGGCGTGAAGCGAATCTCTGGACTGATCTACGAGGAGACCCGAGGTGTCCTCAAGCTGTTCCTCGAGAGTGAGTCTGCCCCGTCCTCTTTCTCGCCCCTCTCTGGCACTCGGGTGGTGGTGGCGAACTCCAAGATGAGCTCTCGACTCTTCCTGAAGACACGTAGCTGACACTGCTTTCCCTCATCCTCCCCTCCCCTTCCTCTAGACGTGATCCGAGACTCTGTCACCTACACCGAGCACTCGAAGAGGAAGACGGTCACCGCCCTCGACGTTGTCTACGCGCTCAAGCGACAGGGACGAACCCTCTACGGTTTCGGAAACTAGATACGCTAGCTCGTCTCGTCTCGTCTCGCTTCTGTGTACCCCCGCCCACCTCCCATCCATCCACCTTCTCTCACCCCGTCTACCCCTACTTCGTCTTTGTTCTTCACCCTTTATGCAATCCCCTTCGCACTCTGTGCACTTTCCTGGATCGTTCACCTGAAAGAGAGGCTGGGCTCGCGATCTGATGAGCTCGTCCTGATCGGGGTCCGCACGCGACCTAGAAGACAACCAGGGGACCATCTTCTTCTGCGTTATGAGCTCAAGTCAAGCGGGTGCAGCTATGCGGTATCCCTCGTGACTCTTCTCCATGATGCGACGTGGATGTCGCTCTTGTTGTCCCAGTAGATCTCCCCCTCCCTCCCTTCGTCATCGCCCTCCTCCGCTTCGAGACCCTCGCCTCGTCTCGCCTGGTCCCCTCCCTCCAACCCTCTCACCCCACCTCCCCTACTCCCCCCGTCCCATCACCCCAACCATGAAGGTCCTCTCGCTCTCCCTCTACACGTTCCCGACCTCTGGCACCGCCTCCCTCTTCTCGACCGCGTCGGACCTGTCAGACTACTCGTTCCTCACCAAAGGCTCCGTCCAGGAAGGCCTCAACTTCCTCGCCTCGACGGTCGCCTCCCGGACAGAGGATGGACAGAGGCAGTCCGTCCAGGAGGGGAACAACGCGGCGAGTGTGTATAGGAAAGGAGGGGTCGCTGGTGAGTTCAACGGAGAGAGAGTGAGCTCAAGAGGACAGGAGAGGGGAAGGGGGAGGAGGTGTTCTGAGAGGGGTGGACGCTCGGCCAGGTCACTAGGAGACGAGAGGATGGCGAAGGTTGGTCGGAGCGTATGCGTAGTCGAGGAGAAGGCTTGAGCGTCAGCTTAGGCCAGTGGAGTCAAGCCGGAGAAAGCAGGAGAGGTGGGACGGGTCCGGGCGTACTCGACCGAGGAGGGGGGAGGGGTGCATGCTGGCGGCCGTCCCAGCTGCTCCGCTCACACCAGCTGCGACGTTAGCTCGAACCAACCAAGACACGTACTGACTGCGTCGCTTGCTCACTCTCTACTCTCTCCGCTCTTCTACTCCTCGCCTCGCTGCCCACGCCTCCCGCCTCACACGACACACCCCCCTCCCTCGTCCATCCCCGGCGCCACCCTCTCAGCCGTGCTGATCACGACGACCGACTACCCTGTGCGTGTGTCGTTCTCTGTGCTGAACAAGGTGCTTGACGAGTACGCGTCCGAGTCGTGGTCCAAGGCGGTCGGGGACGCCAAGCTCGCAGAGTACGTCCGAAAGTACCAGGACCCCAAACAGGCAGACACCATCATGAAGGTCCAGCAGGAGTTGGACGAGACAAAGATCGTGCTGGTGAGTTCAGACTTGTCTTATCTGAGATCGAGGGTGGGTTGATGGGCGGGGTAGGGATGAGCGGGAAGGGTGGGCGTGAGCTTAGGCGGGCGCGAGTGGATGGGCCGACTGCCCGCTGGAGAGGGCTTGGGCCATACCGAGAGTCGGAGACTCGGTCAGACAGCTCGTCTGAGGTCCACTGCAGGCGCTTGGTCCCTCTGGCGCTGTTTCTGCGGGCGGAAGGGAACGCACACGCGGAGGAGGCCGCTCTCTGGCGGCGACGGTCTCCGCGACCCAACTTGCCTGCAAGGGCGTCACGCCTTGCGAGACCCTGGACGACCTGTGTCTGTCTACTCGGCGGCTTGCTAGCATCGACTTGTTTCGGACCTCGTGTGGTGTTGAATGCTGACAGTGTCTCCCCGAACTTTCGTTGTTTCTTCTCGCTTCCAGCACAAGACGATCGAGTCTGTCCTCGAGCGAGGAGAGAAGCTCGACAACCTCGTCGAGCGATCAAACGCACTCTCGGCCCAGTCAAAGATGTTCTACAAGACCGCAAAGAAGGTACGTCCTGGTCTCGTTCTCTCTCGGCGCGTCCCGATTTCTCGTCCCGGCTGCGATCCTGTCCTGACCCTTGCGCCGTCTTCGGCCTCCTTTGCAGCAAAACTCGTGCTGTGTCGTCGCCTAGATCTCTCATCTCGTCACTATTCCCTGATCCTTGACGCCTGTGTGTCGTACCTCCTCCCTTCGTCTTCTTTCACCATTGGCGTCTCTCACCCTTCGCGCACCTCAAACCCCCTTGCATGCCCCATCCGACCTCACCCTGCTTTTGCTTTCCCCATCTCTTTCATACGCTTCCTTCCTCCTCCTATCTTGGCGGCGTCGTTTGTCTAGTCTCTTAGTAATGTCCCTTTATCTCTTGCCCCGGTCCGAGTCGGGAGAAGCGGACGCGTCTTGCCTGCCCTGCCGACAGGAGGTGGAGCGGTCTTCCTTCGGTCGGATCCCGCCCAGCCTCGAGTGTCTTCCCAAACGCTCACCCCACCTGCTCTCTTCTCACCTCTTTCACCCTTCTACCCCTCATCTCGCCTCATAGCTCACCCTCCGACTCTGGATGTTCTCCAAGGTGCGTCCCTCGGGCTCCTCGGGTGTGGCGACAGGGGGACGACGACGGATGAGCCTGAGCCTGAGCTGACCCCCCCTCTGTCCGACTTCCTTCCGCGGGTTTGGTCGAACTTGACAGGCTGTCTCTGCCTCGCTCGCAAGGAAGGGAAAGTGAGTGGCTCGTCTCTCGTCTGGTCCAGCAGCGGGTGCAGCTTCGTAGTCGTCCGTCCAGGGGCGTGGACGACGAGATGTGGAGCTGACTTGCCCCTCGGCTGGACGCGACCCAGGTTCGGGATCCTCTGGTGCGTCTCTTTCTCTCTGTGGCCATTCCTCTCGGGCGTGTATAGCGCTCAGCTGATCTCGCATCGGGTCGACTGGCATACACCAGGCTGGCAGCCACGGTCGGATCGCACGTACGTCTGTCTCTCTCTCTCGCGTCTCGACGCGTGCCTGACCTGCAGGTCAGTCAGTCATCCGTCGACCAAAGCTCACTCCACCCGCATCCTTTCTTCTCCTCTCCACTCGTCACCTCCCAGGAACGCTCCCTCTCCAAGACGGAGCTGATCAAGATCAACCTGACCGAGGCATGCGAGCAGATTGTCGCTGCCGAACCTGGAGGAGCACCGCCTACGCCGTCGCCTTCAGCCTCGTCGTCCGAGATGTCGGACGAGGATGAGGACGATGCGACGAGGAGGAAGAGGAAGGCGAGGACCAAGAAGAAGAAGAAGACCAAGAGGAGGAGGGAGGAGGACGATGGGGAGAAGGTCGTGATCGGGTTGAGGCTGAGTGCCAACTTGATGCTCGGGGTTTGCAGGTCAGTCACGCTCTCTCGTTCTCTCATTCCCCTCAGTCCGTGTGCTGATGTGCGGTTTCCTCGTCGGTGTCGCAGAGTGTACGACCTCCAGGTCACGGTGACGAGGTCAGTCACAGCCTCGACTCTTTGCTCGCCTGCCTGTCGCGATGCTGACCATAACCTCCCTTCCCACAGCTCGGACGCGACCCAGCTCTTCCTTGGCCTGCGACCGATGCTGAACGAGTACAATCGAGGCGGGAAGGCGGGCGTCGCCGGAGGACCGAGACGGCTCGACATGGCGGACGACTTTGCCAGGTGAGTGCCCCCAGTCAAAGCCCCCAGCCCTCATCCCAGACTCGAGACAACACCAGTCGCTGAAGCGCTCCCTGCGTGCGCTCATGGTTCTAGACCAAACAACAGCAACCTCGACGCGCCCGAAGAGCCGGATCTCATGTTCGGGTACGCGCACGGCTTCGGCAACCCGGTGAGTCACCTTCGAACGACTCCGAGAGATGGAACGGGACAGGAGCGCTGTTGCTTACATGACTGGCTATCTTGGCGTATAGGAATGGGACATCCTCGAGCCTGTGCTCGTCTCGTCGCTCGGCAAGTCGACGACAATGAGCGGAAGCACGAGGACGGGAGAAGACGATATGGAGGAAGATGGTCAGTCTCGTCTGCTTGGTCTACTCTTTGATCCTCCTTGGCTGACCTATGCGCTATGATCTCGTCCCTAGATGTTACCGGCCAAGCTCGAGCGCGACAGAGGAGCATCATCGGCTCGCCATCTCGCATGTACGTCCAACGCCTGACCACCTTCAGTTGTCTCTGCGCTGACCTCAATCGCTTTCCTCTTCTTCCCACAGCAATCTGCACGAACCCCATCTCTTCGGATCAGACTACCTAGGCTCCCAGCCGCCCGAAGTGCCCGTCGAGTTTGACCCGGGCGTGGACGAAGGGCTCGGCCTGCTCGACGACAACATGATGATGGACGACCCAGCCGTCTCGGGCGTCGGAGGGAGACCCAGCAGCTCGGCGTTCCCGGTGGGCACCGGTATGGGAGGTGACGACTTCCAGTATCCCCAGGACGACGCGTTCAACTTTGACATGGGTGATGTGCAGCCGATGGATGTCGACCAGCAAGGCCAGGTTAGTCACGAGTCGCACGTTACCCCTCTCGTCGTCCTACTAACACTCTTTTCATCTCGTCTTGTAGCCGAGGGTCCCGTCGTCTGAAGACGTGACCGAGTCGAGCCTCTCGTCGATCCTCAAGGCGCCTGGAGCTGGACCAAAGAGGAAGAAGACGGTCAAGCTCGCAAAGATGGACGCCGAGCTGACGTACCCAGACTCGGAGATCAAGGACTGGAGAAAGACGTACGTCAAGAAGATGATCGACCAGGGCAACGCCGCGAAGGAGAAGCACGCAGAGAAGGACGCGAGGGACGCGGCCGTCGCCATCTTGCAGCAGGTTCCGGCCGTTATTGGAAGTGAGTCGGTCTTTGCAATTTCTAGCGGCGCCTCATCACCTGATTGACTGATCTCTTTCCATACTGCAGTCCAGGCGCCCGACATGGTCGACTTGTGCGTCTGGCAGGCTCATCCTTTGTGAGAAGCGTGACTAACGTGACCGATCGGGGTTTCTCTCAGCCTCCTGGGTCAGCAGAACAAGAAGAAGAACTACCTGACCAGTTAGTCGACCCGTCAACGTACTTGATGCGTCGGTCTCAAACCCTAACAATCTCTCTTTCCGTTTCTCTTCGCCTAGCGCCGAAAGCGCGAGCGAGGCGACCGAAGAAGCGCGTCGGGTCGCCCGAGCTCGAGGAGGACATCGAGGACGACGACCAGCGACCCGGAGATCAGTACCAGTACCCGATGGACAACGACAACTTTGACATGAACGACGTCCAGCCGATGGACGACGGTCCCGGATACGTCGACTACTCGATGTGTAAGTCCAGCTTGATCGCAGCTCAGAGCTCGAAGTGCACGCTGACTGATGCTAGCTCCCTGCCGCTCTTTCCAGCCATCAAGGGCGGCAACGATACGACCATGATCGACGGCGCAGGGGATGACGAAGGTGTGGAGATGGGCAGAGGAGGCAGCAGCAGGAAGAGCTCATCGGCTCCGGTCAGTCCCTGCTCGCCTGCTCGAGCTCGAGAAGCGAAGATTTGGGACTGATTCTTCCTCCCTCATTTTGCACAGTGGGACTCTGTCCTTCACCGAGGACCGAGGCAATCGTCCGTTGGATTCGGAGGAGGTCGATCATCTCGACTCCCCGATATGACGTCAAGTCGAGACTGACTCGTTGATCCCTCATCCATCTCGCAGACGCAAACAGGTTTGGCCCCGGATCTTCTTCCGTCGGCCGAGCCAGTACTGCGGGAAGGATGTCTCTGGCTGCCGACACGTACGTCCTCGAAGAGCATCGTCATGCCTCTCTGGATCTTCTCTGGACTGAATCGGCTTCCTTTGTGCTTTTTTACTGACAGCCTCCGTCGACACCAGCGCTCGGGCTCTCATATCTCGTCTGGAGGACGATCCGGCAGCGTCGACCGCTTTGCAAGGCCGTCGCAGAGGGGCGGGACGGACGACGACCTCGATGCGGGTAAGTACAGCCCCTGCGACCGCTCTTGCTGTGCTGCAGACTGACCAAACACTTGCTTCTAGCTTATCCCGGGGCGGACATGCTCCAGGATCCAGGCTACATCCAGGATGACGACGAGATCGTGTCGACGTTCTCGGTGAGTCTCTGCCCAACCCCGTCTGCGGTTCGTCCAGCTCGAGGCTGATCGTTATCTTCCCGTTCGTCTTGTTCAGCTCGAGGTCCGTACCCAGCTCTCCACTGCTTATTGAGTAGTGGCGGGCGGCTGACCTCGACTCACCTTCTCCAACAGAGGCAAAGCTACACCTTCCTCGAGTGAGTCTCACTCCTCGCTCGGCTACCGAGTGTTCGATGCTGATACGCGCTCCGCTTCACCTCAGATACTTGAAGCGAATGGTCTCTGATCTTCCGAGGCCGACACCCATCCTCAACTCTCAAGGCGAGGACGTGGCGGAGCCTTTGCGCACCATCACGTTCTCGACGCTCGCGCCAATCGAGAGGTGAGTCGTGTCTGCCCTGTCTCCTTCTGACCGTCGCCTTGTCCGCATCGCTGATCTTCTGCGCTCTCTAATGCACAGCTGCACCCCTTCGGCCGCCGCAAAGGGCTTCTACCAGATCCTCGTGCTCTGCACCAAGGACGTCGTCGCGCTCTCGCAGGAGGACGAGTTTGGCGAGATCGAGGTCAGGCTCAAGTGAAAGAGGGTTGTTTTGTTTGTGCTTCGATTTTGCTGCATCCTTCAGTCTCTCGCCTGTCATCTTCTCATCCTTCTGCTGTTTGGTCTCATGTGCTCTGTCATGCTTCGCCTCTTTCATGCGTCTTCCATGCTTTTCGCCTCTTTCATGCGTCTCATCACGTGATTAGGCATCGTAAACGAACGAACGGAAAGAAAGAGATGAGCGAAGCGAAAGCGTCTATGTACAGAGAAAAAAAGGCAAACTGAGTCGTGTACAACGAAAGATGAAAGACTAACAAGATCACGACTACTGCACTGCGGTACAACGCAAAAAACGACTGACCCCTAGCTAGTCTAGTCTACCCAATGATCAACCCATCATCCCTCCTCCCACTCACCGTCTCCCAAACGTTCCTCCCTTCCATCCTCTCCCACACATCTGCTCCTCCTTCATCCAACAACTCCCTCAACACCCTCTCATCCCTCCCACCCTTCTCGACCAACCTCCCACCTCCGACGAGCCGCCCGACTAAGACCATCCACTTGCACGCGTTCCCGACCGTCCAGAAATCCTCCGAGGTCCCCGTCACCTGATCCTCCCGCTCCCGCTCCCCATCCGCTAACTCCGTAAGCTTCTCCGCGAACTGCGGCGAAGGTCGACCGCCGCCGCCGATCTCGGGCAGTTTCGCAAACATGTCGGAAACGATGGAATTGGCGTACGCGTTCGGACTTTGCCCCTCGCTCTCCAACTGCCCGACCGCAGGGAGGGGACACCCCCCTTCCGCCAGCAGCAAATCCATCAAGTGGTCCGCCACACTCTCGTAATCATTCGGCTCTACAAGCCAACCGTTGACGCCCTCCTTGACTTGGAGGGGTATCCCCCCCGCCTTCGAAGCGATGATCGGCACCCGTTTGTGGATCGCCTCGGTGACCTTGACCTCGAAGCCTTCTTTTGTTGACAGCTGGGTGGCGCACCAGGCTCCTTGGAGGAGGGCGGAGAGGAGGCGATCGCACGGGGGGACGCGGACTACGGAGACTGTGGGTTGGGCCGGGCGGGTACGGGTGAGAGGCCGGGCGGGCAGGCGGACGGGCGGGCGGGAAGGTGGATGGGCGGGTGGATGTGGATGGGCGGGAAGGGGGGGGGGGGGAAGATGGAATGGGAGGGCGGGTAAAGCGGGTACGGGAGAGAATAAGGGGAAGTAGGGAGGGGGGGTCAGGAAGGGGCGAGGAAGTGAAGGGGAAACAAAGGGATGGGATGGGACAGGCAACTGACCGTCGTCTCGGATGGAGGCGTACGCTTCGGTGAGGAGCGTGCCGTGAATCTCTTCGAAGATGGGCTGGCCGTCTGCACAACCGTCCGGACAGAGAAAAAGATTCAGCGTCAGCACTCACGCCGAAAAACGCAAACCCAACACATCGCAAAGTTCGAAGAAAAGCACTCACCCGGATCATCCACGCTCCCATGCCCACAGATGACGAGCTGAGGCGTCTCCGACAGCGGCGGCGGGTCCGACATCGCACTCAGCTTCTGGCGAAGGAGCAGATACGCCGAGAGCAAACACGGGATCCCTTTCGACGGATCGAACCGGGCGACCTGGCAGATGTAGGGACGCGCCCAGTTGAGTGTGACGCCGCACTGTTGCTGTGAGAGACGGTCAAAGACCTGCTGGTAGGCGATCAGGTCCGCGTACCCGATCGGCTTGTTGAGTCCGTCGAGCGGGCTTATCAGGTTCGGTCGGTCAGAGATTCGGAAGATGTCAGTGCCTACCCTACGTTTGCGGGCAAAAAAACTCGCCGGGCCGGACGACTCACTCTGTCGACGGGGCCATGTACAGGAGCGGCATCTTGGACTCGCGCACGTTCTTGGGGACAAAGATCTTGACGGGGTGGGCGACAAAGACGTCTGCGCCCTTGATGTGGGACCAGAGGTAGTCCCACACCTTCTTGTGCAGTCCCTCGCCCTTCGACGCGTCGTCCGTGAGCGAGGTGTCGATCTGGATGTGCGAGCGGTAGATGATCTTGATCTCTGAACCGTATCGCTTGCGGATGAGTGGGATTAGGGCGGCGACTGTCGAGGATGAAGAGGCGAAAAGGGTCAGCGTGAGTGAGCGAGCCAGCGGCCGTTTCAGTGCGGTACTGACGCTGTGGATCATCGACGACGATGACTCGTTCTCTTCCCTCCTCGTAGATGGCGCCCTGGCTCCAGAAGGTGTCGAGGTTGGCCTCGGTCCATCTCTCAAACATCTCGGTCTCCTTGTCGGTGAGCTTCGTCCCTGGCGGGTTCACGCCTTGCAGAACGTTGTGGAAACGTTTCTTCGTGATGTCGAAGATCGCAGGATGGCCTGAGGAGAGCGCGGTAGGGGGAGTCAGCATCGTGAAGGGCGACCTGGGGAAGCGGGGAGAACGAGCTTCGCACCCTCGGGAGTGTACCAGTGCACGTCTACGCCCTGCAATGCCCAGAGACGTAGTAGAGCATGCCTCATGAGTGCGACACCTGTCACACGCAAAGCACGACAAGCATTCGTGGTCAGCGAGAGTAGAAGTCGAACCCGAAGGGCGGGTCAGAAAGGCTTGATCGGACGGACCTCCGCCTTGTGGTGTTGCAGAGAAAAAGGCGATCGAGATCTTGTTGGCGACGAGATGGTCTGAGAGGGCCTGGAACTTTGTCCACAGTTCCGGGCTGGTCGTGTGCTTGTAGTCGTCAAGTCCAGCAAGCTTGACCTCTCCCGCTCGGTCCACCTCGACCTCCATCTCCTCGCTCGTACATTCGACGCCCGTCGCGCTTCGGACAGAGACGGCGAGCTGCTGGATCGCGTGCTTGACCGCTCTCTGGGCGCGGTCCTCTCCCTCGGCTCGAGCCGTCTGCGGCGGGAGGAACGACAGGTCGAGGTGCTTGCGGACGGGGTGCTTGTGGTGTATCGAGCTTCGACGACTGGGAAGCGCGTGCGTCGGGGCAGATGGCGAGGTCGGGGGTCCGTCTTGGTTGGCGGTGGCGAGAGGAGAGAAGATGGGGATGCAGAATGGAATCGCCTGCGACAAGCAGATCGACGAGGGCTTCAATGACTGTCGGTCTCTCAAAGATGGGCGAGCTCGAACTCACGTCAAGCTTTTGCCAGATGGTCGGCAGCAGGAGGGGCTCCTGATGGAGGAAGCAGTGAGGCGCCGGAGAGGCGAGCGAGACGACTTGGATCTGAGCCAGGTAAAACCAGACACGGTCAGTCAGAGATGCCGCACCTTCCCTTGTGAGGTTCGAGATCTCACTGTGGACTGACCTTGTACCTCTGCGAGGTGGAGAACTCCCTCAATCGCTGGATCAATCGGCCGACAACCTCCTTGACTCCTCCTCCGCCCTCTCGCAGGTCGACACCCTTGATCTCGCCGCGCTCCGTGTTGATAATCCCGAATCCATCCTAAAACCGAGAAGAAAACCCGCGGCGTCAGCTCCGATCGAAGCTCGATTGCCTCTCGGACGCAGAGAGCCTTGATCCAAGGATGATAAGGACGAGGCGAGAGGACGAGCTCGACTGTGGGGCACTCACGCTGACTGCGACCGAGAACTTGACGTCCTCCTCCCCTGGGACGTCGTCCGACGAGTGAGCGACGAGGTCGAGACCGATAAAGATGTCTTGGAGGACCTTAGCTGCTCGGATAGACCAAGTGGTGGAGACAGAGGAGGGAGATGGAGACGTCAGTCCGGTCAAGTGCGGTCGCGAGAGACACCCAGACGGCCTGCTTGGCCCAGGCCGCTCACGATGGGTGGAGGGGTGGACGTACGGGTTCTATGGGTAGCGAACGAGAGTCTCCTCCGCGAGGGCGTTGCTGATCGCGAGATGGGTGGAGCTCGGCCGTTCGAGGTGAGATCGGCCACTCGTTGAGGCTTGAGGAACCCGTCGGCAGAGGGAGGCATCGCGGGCGGTCGAAGAACAGAGGTTGAGCTGGTGAGGTGAGGTGGAATCTGTGTGTGAGTGTGTGTGTGTGTTTGGCTGGGGAGGTGTGATGGTTGGCGCGAGCGGAAGCAACAGCTTGGGCTGAGTAGACCGAGGTCAGCAGGCAGAGAGAGAGGCCGAGCACGACCAGCGTCATCGGAACAGCACGAAGAATCACAACAAACGGCACAGACATGACATGACCAACTCGTCTGACTCCTTACGCGTGCATGTACACCGAACGATGCCAATAACATGATCGTGCGGCTGATGTGGTCGGTAGGGAACGCACGCCAGGAGGAATGAGCTCGGCCAAACTGGACTCGAGCTCGATCGACTCAGACTCCAACGCCGACTAGCCTGCCCTCCCGCCAAAGATGGGTATCAGCACCCTGCTGTTTCAGAGCTTCGCGATGGGAGTGTCGTCCTTCTTCATGGGCCTGTCTCCGTTGATGTTCTCGTCCGTCGCTTCCGGTAAGTACGAGCTCAGCTGCATCGAGCCCGACCCTCTGTCAGCCCGAAGCTCACCGTTCGTCACGTCCTCGCACTCATCCCCAGGCAAGCGACTCAAGATGGCCTCCATCTTTGGGATGGGTCTCTTGGTAGGAGCAGCCCTGATTGTGGTCATACCAGGTGTGTAGCTGCCCTGGCTTGTCGTTGCTAGAGCGGAGAGACGCAGCGCACCCCTTGGGTGAGCTCGACCGTTCCTCCCCCAGTCGCTGACCTCGCTCCTCTTCCTGTTTTCTGTCGCACAGAGGGCATCTCGACCATCTACTCTGCAACGCTCGACGTACAAGCGTCTACTTCCTCCCTCTCAAGCTCCTCTGTTCCTGCCGTGTTCAGCTCCACGGCCGAGCCCGTGATCGCGCAGGTCGTCCGTCGCGCGCTCACCGACTCGGACTCAGCAACCCCTCTGAACGCACCTGTGCACGCCACAGATAGCCACGACGACGATGATGACGACGACGACGATGACGACGAGCACGACGGTCATACGCACGGACACAAGACGATAGGCTCGGACCCGACAGAGGCGATCGGGCTGTCCCTCCTTTCAGGCTTCGTTCTGATGATGTTGTGAGTCCTGTGCAGTTCTTGCCGGAGCCGCAGAAGATGCACCTAGCTTTGCTTTCTCCGGCTGTCATGTGCGGTTTGGTAGGTGCCTAAACTCTGACTGACACCCTCTCGACCTGTCTCCTTTACCTCTCAGCATCGAACAATTCACGCACTCCTCTGCCTCGACCCACACCCACCATCCCCCTACCGACCTCAACACCTCCCCCACCGAATCCCGACCCATCTCCCCGCGTCATCTCTCTCCACCCTTACCTCCAACTCTCTCAACCCACACCTCCTCTGCGCCCCTCCTCCCGCCCAGCCGCGCCTCGTCCAGCAACGACCGGCCCTCGACCTGGCACTCTCTCCAGCGTCGGCCTTCAGAAGGGCCTGCGGTGGGGTCGGACGATGGTGTACGGGGAGAACACGAGGATGAGGAGAGGGACGGAGAGGGGGAGGGTCTGATCGGGAGAGCGGTCGATAAGGCCAAGGCTGCTGGACCAGCAGCGGACCAACATGCGAAGAGCTTCAGCGCGACGTTGGGGTTGGTGATTCATAGTGCGGCGGATGGGATTGCCCTGGGAGCAAGTGCGAGGAGTGGGAAGGCCGGTCTCGGACTCGTTGTCTTTCTGGCCATCTTGATCCATAAGAGTGCGTCCGTTGCTCCATCTTCATCTCCCTCTCCCTCCTAGGCTGCCTCTGTCTGGACGGTCGCTGACCCCCGTTCGTTTCGGTTTGTTTTGTTGCTCGAAATCGAAACGAAAACAGTCCCCGCCTCCTTGGGACTATGCACGACCCTCCTCTCGGACTCGCTCCCCCGCCACCTCATCCGCCAACGGATCGCGCTCTTCTCCTCGGCCGCACCGCTCGGAGCCGTGCTCACGTACTTCTTGGTCAACCTCCTCGCTGGGGGGGTAGAGCAAGCGCTGTTGATGTGGTGGACCGGGGTGGCGTTGCTTTTCTCGGTGCGTCCTTCTTCTTCTCCCTCCGCCTCGCCCGCCTGGGCTTCCCCGATCCGTCGCGCTGACCCCTGCCTTCCTTTTCATGTCAACGCATCGAACAGGGCGGGACCTTTCTCTACGTGATCGCTACCGTCCTCCAGGATCTCAACCCGAAAGAAGGCGAGGCGGCCGAGGCAGGCGGATTGGGCAAGAGGACAAGGATGGCGTTGGTCCTCGCGGGGATGGTCAGCCCGGTGTTTTTGTCGAGACTGGCGGGACATCATCACTAGATCGATCGTGCTTTCGGTTAGGTCGTGCTATCCTTTGTCTGTCTCTTTGGTCTCTTCTCTCTACTTGGATGTTTGTGCTTATGGCTTTCGTCTTCACTTCATCGATCTACATCGCGAGCGTTCATCGACATACCCCTCGGTTGCAACACCGAGTTTTTTCGCCTATCTATCCCCTCCCCACTCCCACAGGGACTAAGCGCCCCATCCTCCGTCGTCGCCGTTGCACGATCCGTTCTCGACCCCGGCATGCGTCGACCTCGGTGCAGGAGGTGCTGGCACCGACGCCTCCGGTGCCGGCGGCTCAAACCTGTTCCATCGCACCACCAACTCAGCCACCTCCCGCCCGTCCCGGTCTCGCTGGAACAGCTCCCACTCTTCTGGATCAAAATCCTCGTCCGGCGGTGTCGAAGGAGCAGGCACGTTCCCCCATCCACCCAAAGCCTGCCGAAACGCACAAACTCTGTCAGCTCCAGTCGTTCTCGGCCGGCAGGTGAACATGAACGGGCGCAACGCACCTGTACCAACGCCCTCCTCGACCCGCCACAAACGCCTCTCATCTCCCTCCACACCCCTCCACCCTCCAACCCAACTTCACCCACCTCCCAAGCCCTCATCACCCCTCTCAACGCCTCCCTGATCTCCTCCCCCGAGCTCGGTTTCCCCGCATCGGGCCTCGCCTCATACGCTCTCTTCGTAACTAACCGATGGTGCGTCTCTGGCGGCTTAACTTTTGCGTCCGTCCCCCCCGCCGAATGAAGGAAGGGGAGAGAGGACGTCCGGAACGAGCGCGGAGAACGAGAGGTGCGCCGAGAGGCGAGAGGGTTCAGCCGGAAGAGACAGGCGTTGGTTGCGTGGGTGGCGGTTGGGGTGGGTGCAGGGGGTGAGGGAGAAGAGGAGGAGGGAGCGCCGATGAGAGTTGGGTGGGAGGTGTAGCCGAATCTGGGTGGTGGGGTGGGTGTTGGGGG
>BTPH01000037.1:428257-715749 GCA_036245725.1 Mrakia hoshinonis
ACGGAAGCAAGGGGGGGGGGGGACGGAACTCGTCTGCGAGAGATTGACACCACGAGGAGAACTCTGAGGGGGTCCATTCGAACTGGATGGAAGCAGATAGATGAGAGAAAAGGTACCGTCAGTCGACGATCGGACCAAAAGTCAAAGCGTGTGTTGGAAGCGTTTGAGCCGAGCCGAGATCGCACCTTATGGTCGTCGTGTCTGCAACGCCACGCCAAAGAACGAAAAAAAGATCTCAGCACGACGCTTCCAATCCAACCCTGCTTTCCATCTGCGCCACTGACTGACCTGAACACCCTCTCCGTCCGCCCCGTCGGATCCTTCCATCCTTTTTGCTCCTCCCCTTCACGATCAAACCTCTGGTTGAAGTCATAGTCTTGTTCCCCGCCCATCAATCAGTTAGTCCAACATCGTGCCGCTGTCACTCGATGAACCGGGGCTCACTCGGCGTCGTGATCAACACCAAACTCGGTCTATACTCCCCTAACACGACCTCCCCAAACCGCTCGAGCGTCTTCTGCTCGAGATTCTCGATCACCTCGAGCGCGACCATGCACTGGTAGTCGTTCAGCTCTTCGTTGAACTAGATCGTAAGTCGATGCGGAGGGTCAGCTTTGGTCGCGGCGGAAAAACCGACCGCAGTGCAGGCGACGAGCACTGACCTGACGGAGATCTCCCTCCCAAAGATCGACCTCAAGCGGCGTCCATCGTTCGTCCGACTCGTTTGGTGGAAGGGTAATGGCGTTCAAAGCGTGAGGGTCGAGGTCGAGTCCGCCGAGGCGCTGCGAGCAACGGTGCCGGGACCGGAACCGGCCGGAGCCGTCAGCTTTCCTCTTCTCTGAGCGTACCATAGCAGAGGGACAGAAGAGATGATCAACCGACCTTGACGTGTAGGTACGAGTGCTTCTGTGCTTCCTCAGGTGAAGACGTGGAAGCGAGGACAGACTCCTCTTGGATCGTCGGCGAGGGGGAACAGAGCTGGGTACATGAGGACGCCGTCAAGAGACGAGGCCGGGGTGAGCGGTTCGCATCTTCCGGCACATGGACGAGAGCGGGCGTCGTCGCGGCAGGGGTATACTCACAGCTTGGATCAAGCTGCCTTGTGGACCAGAAGGCCAGCCGAGCAAAGAGGTGCGAAAAAGAGCAGAGAGCGTCAGCAGACCGCGCTTTGTCGCTGATGGTGAGCTCGGACGGTTGGTCCACCTGCTGTCTCCGCCGCTTCCGACAGATCCTGGAGCTGCTAGACTGACCTTCCCCGCACCCAATGTCCAACACGCTCGCCGCTCCTTCCGCTTGAAGGACACCTAGAGCCCAAGCCTGACAAAAGACGGGAGGGAGGTCAGCAGATCTCGCACCGCACCGCGCGGACGGAGCGTGAGCTCGCGCGTCTCCGGGGAGGGACACTGGTGCTCACCTGACGCTGGAGATGCAGAGGAGGCCAGAACGTGATCTTGTCTTCTGCTCCGGAATGGACCCACATGTCGGCGAGGGAGCAAAAGGGAGGTGATGGTCGTGAGCGGGGGGGACGCAACGACGAAACCAGGGTGGTGGGCCCTCTCGCCTCCTGCGCTCTCCGCTCACAGTCCGGGGCCGCCCGAAAGGAAGGCAAGGCTTCAGCCGTCTTCTGGTGTGTACTTCTGTTGGACCCTCGGTCAGAGAGAACAGACATCGTATCTAGAGATCAAGGGACCGAAACAACCTTTCTGATCAAACCAACTTTACCCCGCTCGCATCCTCCCAAACCCTCCCCATCAGCAACACCACCCCCTCCGTCCCCCCAACCTCATCATGCCCCCCCTTCCTCGTCTCCAACCAAACCACCTCCCCGCCACCTCCTCCTCCTCCTCTCACAAACCTCTTCACCACCCCCCACCCACCGACCCTCTCCCTCTTGACCACCTCCGCCTCCCTCCTCCCCCTCTCCTCCATCCCCTTCTTATGCCTCTCAATCGCCTCCAAACTCATCCCCCTACTCAAGATATCCTGCTTCTCCAACCCCAGCTCCTCGTTCAGCAACCCCGTGAAAAGCGCCCTCGAATGCGTGTGGGGGATCTCCCCGTCGTCCTTTGCGTGCACCATCAAGATCGACGTCCCCCCTCCCTTTCCCTCTCGAAGTCCAACAAGCGTCTCGAGCGAGTCAAACTGCGTCCTCAAGATCCTCGGGCTCGTGAGCGCCTTCTGCGCGTACGGCAGGGCTCGAAGCGGACTCAGGATGGGGAGCGTCCGGAGGAGCGAGTACGTCTCCAACAGACTCCTCAAGCTCTCAAACGGGCTCAACAGCGCCAACATTCTCGGTCCTTCCCTCCCTTCCTTCGCCAATTGCCCCACTAAGGCGCTCCCTACGCCAGTACCGAGACTCTGTCCGACGACGGCGATGCGTGAAGCGTCCCCGCCATTGTGAGCGAGGATCCAGTCGAACGCGGTGAGGGCGTCGGTGACGAGACCGGCCTCGGAGGGCGTACCGGTGGAGTCCCCGAAGCCACGGTAGTCGAGGGAGAGGACGTTGGTGTCTAGGTTGGAGGAGAGGGAGGAGGCGAGGAGGACGCGGCGGGAGAGGGCGCGGTTGCCGGCCTGAGGGAGGTGGGGGGCAAGGGTGTGGGAGAGGGATGGTGGTGGTCAGTTAGTGAGGAAATGGGATGGTATAGTGTAGGTACGGAAAGAGGAGATGGTGACGTACGTTTCCGTGCAAGAAGAGGACGGTCGGACGGTCGAGGAGGGCGGTGGTGTAGATGTCCTCGGCAAGGGTGGTGGTAGGCGGGTAGGTATCGACCGTCGCTGAGCGGTAGGCTGAGCTAGGACTGAGATGAAGGGATGATGGGGTCTGTCAGCAAAAAGGAAGACGTTGGACAGGGCCCGACGAGAGTAATCTGGGCGATGAAAGACGTACAGGATGTGCCATGCGCCAAGAGTCTCTCCATCCGGTGTGCTGAGCTTCAGGTTGCGCGTCTTGTGAGGAGCAAAGCCGTACAGCTCGGGCGTGGCGAAGTCGGCGCTGAAGGGGAAGTTGAGGTTGTGCATAAAGATGGCACTGGAGGGACACGGAGGAGAGCGAAGTCAGCCGTGTCAGTACGTACGCTGGATGTCATACGCCCAGGTCCTCCTTCCAGATCGAAGAGATGTCGATGTGTATCACGGTGGACGCTCATCGCGGCACGGCGGTGTCGACTGCCCCGAGCGGACGAGTCGCGGACGAGTTTGCCCGGAGGTTGATTGGAGGGAGACGACTCACTTTCTCTGCACGACGGGGATCGTGAGCGAGAGCACAAAGGTGACGTAGACTCCTCCTGCGATGATGAGCCAGTAGTGTGCCTTTGCGAACCAGCCCTTGTTGGGGTTGTCGTCTGCAAGGAGAGGTCAGGGCCGAGGCCGGCGGAGGTGAGCTCGCGTGTTCCGGACCTGCAAGCGAGATGGACGTAGACTGACTCTTGGACTCGTTGTCGACGGCTTTGATGTCTGCCATGATGATCTGATGACCGAGGGCTGGCCTTCCTTCTTGATGATCTATAGGCTTTGATGGATGGATCGGCCTGAAGGAGGGGGTGATGCAGTCGGAGGGAGAGGCGCTCGGCGGGGACTCTGGGTTCCCCTTCAACCAGCTCAGCGACCCCCTCCCCTCCTCAGCCTCGTCCTTTCTCCCTCGCTCGCACGATGGCGAGCTCTCCTGCATTTGCTGCCCTCCCTCTCGACTCGCCATCCCTCACCACCCAGCCGTTTGCGGCTGCGTACGCTGCTGGTTCATCGACGTCGGTTGAGCTCGAGGCTCCCGTGCCGGCCTCATCGTTCCCTCCTCTGCCCTCGTCAGGGCCCTCGACACCCTCCACCTCCCCACCACCCTCGCTTGCAGCTCAGACTCTCCCCGCCCGCGGATACACCCCTCTGAACGACCCTCATCTGCCCAAATCAGCCAAGGCCAAGGGCAAGGCACGGGCTGTCCAGCAGTCTGATGGCTGGGTCGATCTCGAGCGCGGCTCGCACAACCGGCTCGCCGAGGAGGACGAGCAGGACATGGTCAGGGAAGGGTGGGAGAGGGTGGAGGAGCTCACCGTAGACGACCGTGACCAGGCAGCGTACCCACCGCGGCTGAACGAAGAAGAGCAGGAAGAGAAGAGGATCGCCGACGTCAGTAGCCATCATCCCCCCCTCGCCCCCCTCTGGCCCCTCTTCCCGCACGGTCGTCTTCTGTCGCACATGAGCTGCACAGGCGGCTGATGATGCGAGTGGGAAGCCGGAGCTGCTTCACAGTGCACATCGTGACATCGCTGACGTTGTTGCTCGCGTCGGTCTCACAGACGCTTGCTCTCTGGAAGGAACGCGACCTCGCCCGGAGACGGGCGGCCAGAGAGTCAAAGCAGCTAAAGTCATCCTCGAGCGTGCGCTCGTCAGGCTCACTGAGCTCAATGCCGAGCATGCGACTGCCAGGAGGGGATTCGAACGGACCCAAGAAGCGTTGGTCGCTCTGGAGCGGAGGAGAGGTATGTTGACCTCTTTCGTTCGGCGGCGGTCACCTCATCCACCCGCCATCTGTATGTTTCCGCCCTCCGGAGCAGGTGACTGACCCTCTCATCCATCTTTTTATCCTTTCAGTCTCCTGGTCCCTCACCACCCAGCGCAACTACCTCCTTTGACCTGCCGTCACACGCCTCCTCGTCCCAATCGGCTCGCTCTCCGCCGCCGCCAGCCAAGGTCGACGTCCCTACCTCGTTCAGCTCCGCCTCGCCGCCCTCTGCCTTCCAGCCGGGTCACAAGCCATCCATGTCGACTGCGTCGGCTGACTACGAGTACCGAGGGAGGGAGTGGATGGGCGGCGCGACCAAGCGGCCGATACGCAGGAGGGACCTCGGCTTCTGGGAGAACCTCTGCGGGACGGGACGGAACGACCGAGCGCCGGGAGAGTTTACCGAGGAGGGAAGCGATGATGAGGATGGAGATCAGGTGAGTCGAGTCGTTGATGCGGATGGAGGATGGCAGGGTCATCAGGTGTAGATTCCGTGTGAACCTGACTGTACTCCTTTCGACTTTGTGCAGGCTGGACGAACGAACCCTTTCGAGTGACCATATCATCCCGCACGAACTTAGATTGCTCTGTTACCACGTGAGTACTCGATGGACGGAACGCACCAAGAGAAGAGGCTGGCTTGGCCGTTTGTCGCAGCAAACTAACTTTCCGCTGGTTGTCTTTTGTTGCGGCCTATCAGTTTATCATACACTTCGCCTTTGCATGTAGCGTCTCATGGACGTAGCCCCTCTACTTCTTTATAATTGCCTCGCGATCGATGCTTCCTTCCGATCTTCCAGTTTCCCCAGAAAGGTGAAGAAAAAAAGAGTCGTCGGTCGGAGGGGCGAGCTCAAACCTTCCCCATATCTGCTAGTCGACAGTGCTCCTGCAAGTGAGGCCAATGACATGACCACAGAGAGAGCAAGGTGGCGGTGATGACGAGCGGTGCTCGAGAGAGCGGAGGCAAAATTGGGGGTGCAACTTGAGCGCACGGCCAAAGCGAAAGGCGGCCCTCCCTCTCCCTTCTTCCACCACCCACTTCCTCCCTGTCCTTCTTTCTATCGCCCGTCCAGGAGTCGGGCTCGTCCTCACCAGCACCAGTCCCGCCGGATGTCAAGATGAACCAACGCTTTCGGCCTGCCCGTCAGCCCGTGGTCGTCTCTGTTCGGCTGTGACCCCGGTCTCTCCTCCCCACCCCCCTCCTTCCTTCGCCTTCGTCCTTCCCCCTCCGCGTCGTCGTCCTCTCTCGGACGCATCCACCGGCCTATCGACTCCGCCTCTGAGCAGTCTCACCGTCCCCGAACGAATCAACACTCTGTCGTATCTCCCCGAAGCACCAGCTCAGCGCTTTCTAGCCCGCCCGTTTGTATCCCCTCGTTGGCTCTCGTCCTTGGTCCTCCTCTCAGCCCAAGAGTAAGCATACGCCTTCCTCAGCTCGTCTGCCACCCCTTCTCGTCTGTACTTGTCTACACGCTACACCCACCCTTTGTTTTCGTCTTTTGTCTGTCTCTACGTCGTTCCCTCCCTTCCACCACCGCACAATCCTCCCTCTCTCTCACCTTCCTCTTCCGTACATCCGGACGCCCTCCACCCGCCTCTGTACACCCTCACCTCCCTCGTTCCCCTCCTTCTGCCCCCCACTACCTGTATCACCCCGAAGTATTCCCCCTCGTCCACCTCGGTGTGTCGTCTCCTTTTTGCTGTATCTCCTCACCCCGTTTGTCATCGCTCGCACTGCGGAAATCGGTATCGTTCCCTTCCCTTCCCCTACCTTTCCTTGTTTCACCTTCCCCTCTCTCACTTCGTCTGTGCGTTCCTGTGGCCCGAGAAATCGAAACGAAACTAGACCTGGTCTTCTTCTTTTCTTTCTTCGGCCCCAGTAACCTCATCGACGCTCGAGCCGAGAAGGGGAATCCGAAACGAGGTCAACCGGGGGAATCACGGTTCAGAGTCCACCTTCCATCAGCAGCCAGCAACAGACATTCGACCCGAGGAACAGCATCGACCCGAGGAACAGCATCGAGGACGACCACCGAGTCGGACGAGGAGGATCTGCACCGTGAGACAGGTTGGGCAGAAGAAGAGGAGCGGGACCCGTGGGTCGGAGACGAGGAGCGCGTTCGTACGGGGAGGAACGGTCGAGCAGAGTCGAGGAGGAGTGCACGTGGCAGGAGCGAGGGTCCGACGTCGGAGGTCGAGCCGAGTCGAGCGGGGGTCGCGCAGCGTCACGAGCACGGACGAGTCGGGTCGGCAGCGAGCTGGGACGATGTATGGGGCGTCCTGGAGGTCAAGCGAGGGTTCGAACGAGGGAGTCGGATCACCGGTCGTGTCTGGCGCGTCAAATGGGTCCGCTTCTCGTGCGATCGAGTGAGTAGTTGTTCTCCTGTCGAGGACCGTGGGACCGAGCTCGGAGCAGGAGTCGGTCGTCGAGGATGCTGTCCAGGAGGTCGGCGAGCGGCGGCGGAGTGCTCGCGTTCCTTGGAGTGGGGTGCCTGCGAGGGACGAGCGTGCTTCGAGTCTTCTCGAGCGCAAACGGTCCATCGAGGGTAGCCTCGGATGCTGTGACGAGTACTTTTCGCACAAGTGCTTACACCCTCCCCTCCCATCCCCCTTTGTCAGTCGACATCGTGTGCGCGCGCGTAAGGTATCCCCTCCCGAGGACTGGTGACGAGTCTCGGGAGTGTGGTCCTTCTTTGTTTCCCCCCGTTGGCTCTCTTCGAGAGGTAGTCGTCGCTGGACGCGCTACCTTTTCTCGAGGTACATCTGTCGAGGAAGTCCACCGAGGTCTTGACACGCATCTTCCCTCACACTTTTCATCAAGCAGAGCGAAGATGAACCCGTCTCGATCACTCTGTGCTTCTTCCTCCACTGGAACAACCTCAAACCAACCCCCCGAGTCTGTCCCCATCGTTGGCCTGAACGTCGTCCTTCTCCGGGAGGTCGGCGACGGTACGTTGATCTCTTGTGTCGGCGGTCGATCCGCGCGTTCTTCATCTGTCGAACGTGCTGTCTACCACTCTTCCCCCCACCCTCTGCCTTTGCTTTCGCGACAGGAGCTCTGGCTCGGGTCCGCGAGCTTCCTTCCACACCAGGAGGAGTGAGCGGGCCCAACCTTTTCCAGCGCGAGCCGCCTCGGTCGTCCGCCTTGTGCGGAGACGGGGTGCTCGTCTGGACCATGTCTCTCCTTTCTCATTCTGCCTTGCTCCTCTTCTGCCCTCGTTCACAGCCAGCCGATGTCATGAGATATACTACAGCCTCTCTGCTTATCGGGCGAAAGATGGTGCGCGATGGTCTTGATCGCGTCTCGGCCTATCTCCACCGAGACTCACCTGCAGCGGAAGTGTCTGTACAGATCCGTTCCGCTTTGCTGCAACTGTCGGACTCGAGCACCGAAGAGAGAAAGGAGGCAGTCCGTCCGGACCGCCTGCTGCCGTTCTTTGACTCGATCAGCTGGCTTGTCTTCCCTCGTTTGGCCGGGTACGATTGAGCCGTCCTGTCGGGCTTCCTTCGCGTGTCTTCTGTTTATCGATGCCTATTTCTTCCGAGATCCCAGCCGACCGTCATCTCGTGAAATTCTCGTCCTTTGTTTCCCAGCACCCACCCTCGAGTCATCGTCCGCTATCTCTGACCTGTCATCCAGATCGCGTCAACGAGGGAGACCCCACGCTCGTTCCCACTGCCGGCGGGAGAGAAATCTCGACCCCTCCCATCCGTCAACCACGCCTCTGCCCCCTGCCCTCCTACCTAGCGCATCCAGCTGGGCCCAGCAACCCGCCTATCTTGTCTTCCTCTCGACGACCCGAGCGCTGAAGGCGCACCCTCGCACTCGATCGACGTCAGCGCCAGCTTGTGAGGCGGAGATTACGAACGAGACCGAGCTCTCTCTTCGTGCCCTGCGTGCCTTCCTCCCCCCTCTTGCCGTTCCCGTTCTCAAACAGTTCCGTGAGTTGAACCAAACCCCTCATCACGTGCCACTTTGCTCTCCACCCTCTAACGTTGCCCTCCATCTTCCCTTTGCTACTGCTGTTGCTGTAGTCCACGACGACGGCTGTAGTGTCCCCCCCTCCCCCGTCGACCGACAACGTTCGTCGTCCTCGGCCTCGCCGGTCGTTCCTCTCGCTAGCGTCGCTTCTGATCCGTCGTCTCCCAAACAAATCGAGGACGATCCCGCTCAGACAGTTGTTCGACATGGACCCTCCATCAACCACCACCTCGTCCTCGTCTTTGGCTGTTGAGCTCGACAGTCAGCTCAAGCACGGTCTCGACATGAAGCAGGAGCTCGCAGCACACATCCACGTCCATCTCCTCTTCTCTCCCGGGCAGGTGAGCACCCTACACACTCTGCTATTTCAGTAGTCTGAGCTGACTGTATCGTTTGTTGTGCGCACGTGCAGGAGGAGACGTGGACGCTGCTCGAGAGGAAGGTCCGTGCTCTCCCCCGCCTCGTCCGCCCCTCTCTGTCGCCGGCGAGCTCTGCGCTGACCCACTTTCCCTCGTACCATCTCGTAGTTCCCCAAGGCGACCGAACAACAGTTCAACGCTGCCATCGGATATCTCGAAATGACCGTGAGTCCATCCTCTCATCCCTCACGAGCCCATCCAACAACAGGGCCGGACCCGTCCGCTCGCGTCAGCCCGGCCTTCCCGCCCGCCCGCCCTCAAAACACGCTGTTCTCGGTCAGACTTTGGCGCTCGCTGACTCTTTTTCCTGCATATCACGCCTTTCTTCTGTTGGGTTTTTGGTGATACTGCAACAGGACGTGATCACGATTGATCCGCACCCTCACTGCCTGGATGAGTTCCTGATCAAGGTCGACTACGAGAACATGGAGACGCCGCCGCCGATGCCTTGGCCGAGTGAGTCGCCCCAGCATCTATCTCCCCCCCTTTTCTTCTCTCCTTCCTTTCGGGCCCTTCTTTCCGTGCGCGTTCCATACTGACCCGCCCTTCCCGTTTCCGACTTGACAAAGGCTTCCGCTTCCCCGCCCTCGACACCCCCCTCGGCACCGGAACCGTCCTCTCGTCCGTCTCCGTCTCAGAGAACCACACCCCGCTCCGAGCGGTCCGGTTCGCCGCCTCCGCACAGAACCCCGCTGTTTCCACGTCTCGAGCGGCAACGGAAGAGCCGGACGATTTGGTCCACGGGGCATGGAGTCATACGCCCCCGAGACTGAGGGATGCGCTGGGGGAGGAGGACGAGTTGTTGGATTCGGATGAGCAGGAGCAGCAGGAGGGACAAGGGCAAGGGTGGGAGCAGGAGGAGAGGGTGGTGGAAGAAGAAGAGGGGCAGGATGGAGGTGGGGTGAAGGAGGTGGGGGCGGTAGGGATGGTTGGGGGTGGGGAGGTGCTGCCTAGGCAAGTTGGGGGGAACTAGGGAGATCAGCCGCATCTGGGTTTCGAACCGGACCGGAGCGGAGGGCATAGGCGAGAGGGGACGTCGAGCATCACAAGCGCGGGAATCATCAAGGCAGGGCAGACGGACCAACCCAGTCTTCGCTCGCGCCAAACCCCGGTCGCCCGCTCGACACAGTCAACTCCAACTCTCTTCTTCTCAATCTCCTGACGCACACCAGTCTCCCATACCACGCTCGAGGTTCTCAAACATCCACCACCCACGCTTTCACCTAGAGTTTCCTCTGCCTTTCCCTCACGATACCCCAAGCCTCCCTCTATCCTCTTCCACTTGCATCAGTCCTCACCCGACCATCTCTCCGCCTCACTAGCATCCTATCTCTACACACCGGCTTTTTGTTCCACTTTCTTGTGCTTCTCTGTCTCGATCTCTCTGACTACCCACGTTGTACTCCTCCCATCTTTACATGCCCTGCCTGCTTGCCTGCCTCGTTCTCGTTTCCCTTACCCTTTTCCCGCCTCGTTTTACCCTTGTTATGTCCTCTTTGTATCACGTTCCGCGACCTCAATCTACATCTCATGATCTTACCCTCTCACTGCTGAGCTCTCTCCAACCACGCTCTTTCGGTCTCCCCAGGAGCAGCAGAGCGTCGAGATTCGCAATCGAGCCCCGTCCCCGTCTCAAAAAGCAGGGGGCCGCACGACAATGACATCGCGGAAACATGAGAAATATCGTGTCAAACCTGGAACAAAATAGTATGAACAGAGCCCTCAGATCTCCTTGAGATACGCCGACGGGACGAGCCCCTCCCGGCCGGACTGCGGGTCCATCGCCTTCCACCAGTCGTCCGAGACTTTTTCGAGGATGAGGACGACGGCTTTGGCTTTGAGGGGAAGGTCGCCGGCTTCCTGTTGGGACCAGGTCGGGGACGAGAAGAGAAGGGCGGTCAGCATGGAGGGGGGTGAAAGACGTGGGTTGGGGGGGGGGGAAGCGGACGAACGTTGGAGGAGAAGTCATACACAGCTGTTCGAGTTCCATTCCAAGTGAGAAGCAGCGAGGCAAGGTCAGCCAAGAGGCGAAAACGGATGGGCTGGACGAGAGTGAGACTGAGACTGACCCTCGGCGTAATGCCCGTCGTCGACCTCTTGTTCTGGCTCTGGCTCGGGCGCAGCGGCGACGGGCGCGGAGGGTGCGACGCGGCGGGTGGGAGGAGGAGGGAGGTTGTTCTTGGGTTTCGCAAAGGCGGGAGGAGAGCCGGCTGCGGTGGTGTTGGTCGGTGGGGGGACGTAGGGGGCGGCTGGACGCAGGAGACACAGGACGACAGGGGGTCAGACAGAGGTTCAGAGGTCTGGAGCAGAGCGAGAGGAGAGCTCACGGGCTGCTTGCGGGTCTCTGCGAGGTGATCAATCGGGCAGGGTGGGTCAGCATGGTCATTCAGACGCTCGAGCGAGCCAACGAGAGGGAGACGCCTGCGAGACGGACGACTTCGACATCCGCGAGAGGAGACCGATAGAACTCACTTGAACATTGTCTTCATCGCTCCCATCTTTGAGCTCGTGTCCAGATGACCAAACGATCTCCCACTGACCAATCCACTGACCCCTTGCGCCCTCTGCTTGAGGTTGGACGAAGGCGCGGGAGGCGGCGGGGCCGAGCTCGCAGCGGGTGCTGGCGCCCCTCCTCCCGCCGCCAAATGGGACGCACCCATCTTGCCCAACGCACCAGACACCTTTGGGTTCGACAGCGCCCCGGACCATTTCGACTGTGGGTTGGCAGCTGCCTGGTTGCGGATGCCTGCTGAGATGGCGTTTTGGGTTGCTTCAGGGTGAGCGCGGGCAAACGACGAGGCGGCTGCTCCGGCCATGGACGAGACAGCGGCGCCATTGGAGGAGGACGAGGAGGATCCGTTGGAGAAGAGATTGGGACGGGCGGCAAAGTACTCGTCCATTCTGGAAAGGGACAGAGGCCGCAAGGTCAGGATGGCCAGAGATGGGAGGGGCATGCGAGCGGAGGTGGGCGAAGGCGTCCCAGTCTGATAGGGCGAGTGCGCTCACAGGTCAAAGAAGGCGAGGCGATCCTCGTACGTCATGTTGGCGAACGGCATGATAAATGACCTGAGAGGGATGTACGCGCGTTTGGATGAGGTGAGATGATGACGGTCGGGTGGTGAGCTCGACAGGAGAGACGAGCTCGCAGCTGTGGCCCTTGCGGCTGAAGCTCACATTTCGTCGCGAGCTCACCGTTGGGCAGCGAGTGAGGCTCAATCCTCGACCCTACGCGCCCAGACTTTGTCAGATCCAAGTCATGGCGTACACCTCTTTTGGATCTCCCGACCCGGAAGATTCTCGTCCCGAGGCGTCGAGCTCCAAGCTCAACGGAGCGTCGACCGCCCAAGCTGCTCCCTCGTCGTCCCAGCCCCCTCCGACGACCAACGGCACCTCTAAGAAGCGCCCACGCTCCCCCTCGTTGACGAACGGTGCTCTCGCGAACGGCCACGGCAAGGCTGCCGGTCAGCACACTGTGTCGTACCACCAGTCTGACGACGAGGACGAGGCCATGGCTGGACCGTCGACGTTCCAACAGCCAATGTCCAAGAAGCAGCGTCGCAAGGCAGAGGCCGCTCTCGCCAACGGGACAGAGACAGTTGCAGAGAAGGAGAAGCGGAGGAATGTGGCGGACAAGCTCAAGAAGGAGAGGATGGAGCTGCCCATCTGGTCAGGTAGGTCGAGACTCGACGGGCCTCCAGCTTTGAGCTCCGAGCTCACCTTGGCTCGCGAGCTCCTCCACCGCCAAACGCTGACCTTGATACTTTCCAAATTCGGGTTGGGCTGTGATCTATAGGTCAGGAAGCTATCAAGAAGGCTGTGATGGACAACGACACGATTGTCATTCTCGGAGAGACGGGAAGTGGAAAGACGACCCGTACGTGCTTCACTCCTCGTATCGTGCCTTTGTTATCAACGAGCCCTTGACACATAAGCTGACCATGCTCTCTGTCGCTCATACTCTCTCATGCCTTATCAATCGATCTACCTCGACCCTCCTTCTCCTCACCCGTCCTGTCGCTCGCCCACCTGCGCCCATCCATGCCGTCTACGACGACTTGTTGCCACATCAACAGAGGTCCCCCAGTTCCTCCTCAGCCTACCCAACTTGTCACCTATGAAGATTGCCATCACCCAGCCCCGTCGAGTTGCCGCTCTCACCCTGGCTCAGCGTGTCGCAGCTGAGCAGGGCACGTCTGTCGGAGCGCGCGTTGGACACTCCGTCCGTTTCGACACAAAGGTCAGCGCCATTACCAAGCTCGTCTATCTCACGGACGGTATGCTTGTCAGGGAACTGCTCGTGGATGAGAACCTGAGGTCAGTCTCATCCCCCGTGGTCGCGCTTGGCTGGCTGTGACTGACGGTCTTGACTCTCTCGCACGGCTTGCAGTCGGTACGGCTGCGTGATCGTCGATGAGGCGCACGAGCGTAACGTGTCGACGGATCTGCTGCTCGGTTCGCTCAAGCGGATACAGCGTGTGCGGAACTCGAAGAAGCCGGACGCGGATGGCAACCTGCCGGTCCCGCTCAAGGTGATCATCATGAGTGCCACCCTGGACGCCGAGCGGTTCTCGACCTTCTTCAACAAGGCTCCCATCCTCTACGTTCGCGGTCGTCAACACACCGTCAAGATCTACAACTCTATGTCGATGCCGGAAGACTACCAAGAAGCGGCCGTGCGGACGTTCTTCCAGATCCACCTCGACCAGCCGGCGGGCGACGTGCTCATCTTCCTCACCGGGCAGGACGACATCGACAGCGTTCAGCAACAGATCAAGTCGCTCGCCAGCCAGCTTCGTCCAAGTCAACTCCAAGTGACCATCTGCCCGTTCATGTCGTCCACCCTCGCCGCCCACCAAGCAAAGATCTTTGCTCCCGCTCCTGCCGGCACGCGCAAGGTCATCCTCGCCACCAACGTCGCCGAGACGTCCATCACCATCCCCGGCATCAAGTACGTCATCGACACTGGCCTCTGCAAGGAGAAGAACTACATCAACCGCCGAGGAACAGGAATCGAGACGCTCGAGGTCAAGCAGATCAGTCGGTCGGCCGCCCAGCAGAGGACGGGACGAGCCGGTCGAGAGGGACCTGGCTTCTGCTATCGGCTGTTCACCGAGAAGAGCTTCAAGCAGATGGAACTCTCGCCGAAACCCGAGATCCTGCGGACGAACCTCGCGCAGGTCGTTCTTCAGCTGAAGGAGCTCGGGATCCAGCAGCTCGATGAATTCGAGTTCCTCGACGCACCAGATCCAGAGATCCGTCAGTCCAGCCCTTCTTTACCCTTCTCCTGATCCTTCGACCCCTCTGACCGACGTCTTGTGTTCTTCTCTCATAGTGAACGAATCCCTCATGATCCTCCACGGCCTCGGCGCCCTCGACCACACGACCTCCATGACCTCCTTAGGCCACCAAATGCTCAAGTACCCTCTCGACCCCTCCCGCTCCCGCGTCCTCCTCGCCTCGATCGCTCGCTCCTGCACGCTCGACATCCTCGACATCCTCTCCTTATCCATCGAATCGCCCATCTTCCTCGAACCCCCCTCGACCACCGACCGAGACGAGGTCGCCCAGGCCCGCTCGGCGTTCACCCATCGGGACGGGGACCACATGACGATGCTGAATGTTCTTCGGAGCTACGAGGCGGTACCGAAGGGGGATGTGAAGGGGAGGAAGGAGTGGTGCAAGTCCAGGTGGGTGAACGAACGGGCGTTGAAGAAGGCGGTGCTGGCGAGGGATCAGATGAGGGGGATCTGTGAGAGGGAAGGGGTAGAGTGGAGGACGACGTGTGGGGATGATGCAGAGCCGGTGTTGAGGTGTTTGGTGGAGGGGTTGTTTACGAACACGGCGATATTGAGGGATGGGGAGTATAAGCAGACGGTGGGGAGCTCGGTGAGTCCTACCTCGAGTGGTATGCTGTTTGGCGGTGAGGTTTCTATCGCCTTACTGACGGTCTCTATTTGCTTCGTGGGTCGTGAACAGACGGTCAAGATCCACCCTTCGTCGGTCCTTCACGCCAAGAAAGCGGTCGCGATCATCTACGACGAGATCGTGCGTTTCAATCTTTTGTCACCTTCCTTTATCCTGCCGCTCGTCATACTGAACCCCCTCTTATGTCCTTTCTCTCTCCCAGGTCCACACCAAAGCCACCTACGCCCGCAACGTCTCTGCCGTCCACTTTGCCTGGATGGCCGAACAACCCATGTTCGCCACTCGCTCCGCAACCTCCCAACTTTGATCCCATTTGTTCCCTCTTTTGATCCTTCCTTCCCACGTCGCTCGCATCATCAATCCGGCCATCGTCCTAGCTAGACTCAGCTTGCTCTTTCTATAGAAGACAAGGTGAAAGCAGCGCCAGGCCGAGCGAGGAAGGGTCCAGGAATGAAGTGAGGGACCCGAGCGAGCGAGCGACCAGGGACAAGAACGGGGTTTCTGTCGGTCGGATCTAGATGATGAGAAAGTCGCATTGTATATCAAGCTAGGAACAAAGCAAGTGTAAACGCAGAGATTGGATCGTAAGAAGAAGTAAGCTACGTCAAGAAGGTGGAGCTCTAGCAAGGTACATAGGGTGGGTCCTGATCATGGTCATGGCTTTAGTCATCCGAAGAGATCGTCTTCCCCGGAACCGTAGTCCCGAAAACGCCCACGCCCACGCCTATGTCAGCGTTGAGCTTCTCCTCGACCGAGGCCGAGGGAGAAGCGGGCGAGGCAGGCGCGTCCTTCTTGAAGAAGACGATGATCATGATCATCTCGGCCCACATGACGCAGGCGGCGAAGATGAAGCCCTGCACGTCAAGAAGTCACAGTTTAGTGCGAGTCCGGATCGTCGCAAAAGAGGATGAAGAGGACAGCTCACGTATTTGTATCCCCGTGCAGACGGGAGGGACGGTCCCGGGTTCGCAGGGTAGGCGACCTCTGTGGAAAGGCAGGTCAGTCAGCGAGTGCGGCGGAGAAGGGCAGGTCGCCAAGGAGGGTGGACGAACGGATGGTGGTCTGGATGGCGATGAGCACAGCGATGCCGAGTTGTGCGGCAGACTGGATGATCGCTCCGGCGACACCAGATACCGCAGGCGGGACCGACTGCAGGAAGGAGACGTACGCGCCGACAAAGCCGGCGGAGTGGAAGGCTGCGAAGTAGCCAAGCAAAGCAGGTCAGCCTTGTTCTCGCCACGTTTCCCTCGGTCTCTCGTTCCCGATAGAGAAGGAAGGGTGTATACACTCACCAGATCCCACAGTGAATCCGACAAACAGGTGCGACCAGTACGTGCTTCGCGTGAACGAGAAGGCAAAGAGGATCATGGCGGCGCCAGAGACGAGCGGTCCGGCGATCAGTCGCGTCTTGAGCGAGATCTTGGACAGCGGGATCGCAGACGCGATCACCATGGCAACTAGAGAGTTGAAAACAAGCTCATTTTCAGCGATCGACGACCTCGGAGATTGTAGCGAAAAGAGAGATGTGTACTCACTGACTCCGGCGATTGACGACGGCAGGAAGCGGACCGCGGTCATGATGGCGCTCTCGGGAGGTGTCCACTGCTGCTGGAGGATGATGGAGAGCGGCACCTGAGAGGCAAAGTACCAGAAGACTAAGCGGGGCGAGAAGCAGGCAAAGAGGGATGAGCAAGAGTCGGATGGCAGCAAAGTGCCGAGCAGCTGACGAGGAAGGGTCCGATGGCTTGAGACTCACCCAGACTGAGCGCAAAGACGGTGATTTGCGGGAAGTTTGGGATCTGCCACATCTTTGGCGAGATCTGGGGATGGGAGGGAGGAGGATGGTCAGCTGGGGAACGTGTTGCGACTTATGTGACGAAAGACTGACCAGAGCGTCGACGGGGTTCATCCGAGTCTCCCTAACGAGCGAGATCGACCGACAAAGGACTCAAAGTCAGCACGTGCACCGCTATGAGTCGAAAGCGAGAGGCGGACATACCACCAGAAGAAGACGATGAAGAGCGACACTCCGATGACGACGGTCGAGATCGTTCCCGCCTCCTTCCAGCCTTTGGTGTTGGAGCTCGTGAGGCCGTACACGAGCAGCGCGATGGCCGAGATCTGGAAGAAGGTTCCTCCCCAGTCAAACTGGGCCTTCCTCTTGACGACGTGTCCGTCCTGGTCGGCGGCGGTTTCGTCGACAAAGATGGCCTCCTTTGGCTTGGGGATGATGAAGACGCACAGGAGCGAGAACGGCAGCGAGACGATGGCGATGAAGAGAAAGATCCTGAAGAGCAGAGAGCCTGGGTCAGTGGAGAGGAAGAGTGGGTACAAGATGACGCGTTTGTCCACTGACCAGGTGTAGTCGGCTTCGAGAAGAGCACCGCCAATGACGAGACCGAGGATGTTGGCGATCGCACTTGAGCCACCGAACAGCGTGATGGCGATCGTCTGCTCCTTCGGGTCCGGGAACAGATGGATGATCAGGTTGGTCGCCGCAGGGATGGTGAGACTCGCGCCGAACGCAGAGATGGCCCGGAGGAAGAGGAAGCCGTTGAGGTTGGCTGAGGGCAGAAGATGCAAGCAAGTCAGATCACGCGGATGACGCGAAAATAAACGCCTCTTCGGTACTCACTAACAAACCCGAGCGCCAGATTGAAGACGCCCAAAGCAGTGAACCCGGCGATGAACGTCCACTTTGAGGAGAAAATGTCAGCGACGCGACCTCCGGTGAGAAGCGTCGCAGCAAGCACGAGAGCGTAGCTGTAACAGATGATGGAGCAGATCAGAGGAAGACTCGGCGATGAGCAAACCTCGGCAAGGAGGTGTCAAACTCACGCGTTGACGACCCAAACTTCCTCGGACGGCTTCATCCCAGTCGCTCGAGCAATCGGGGCAAGAGCCAAAACAATGCTGGAGGCGCCGAAGATGTGTGCGAGAGGCGAGAGGTGCGAAAGCAAGTAGGTTAGGCGGTGAGGCGGATGGGAAGGCAAGTGGGGGAGACTTATCCATGAACCTGAGGGGGGGGGGGGGGATTCGATAAAGTTGTGTAAGCAAGATCCGACCGAAACGCGATCAGGACTATGGACGGAGTAGTGTCGTGGTGGGCAGAATGATGTGGGTGATGGCGGATGTTCCTGCCGGCGAGCGTTCCTCGCGCGCACTTTGGCAGAGCAAGCGAGATAGTCGTCCACAGCACGCCTAGGTCTCGCTTGAACGAGCTTAGACAGCAGCTGGGATGGAATACGAAGCTCTTTTGGCGGTGCGGGACCCACTGGGCAACGACCGTACGAGCCGATCTCGTCTCGTGGGGTCGTATGAGGTCGGGACCTTTCGCCGCCTTCGTCCCTCTGGCCGCCTTCGTGCCTCTTGGCGACGCGCTCAGACGAGCGCGTCGCCCGTCACTGAGCCTCGAACTGTGACGTTCCAACGCCCCCACTTCCTCCAGAGTGCCACTGGTCGTGGAGGTAGTCTTCCCAGCGCTAGACAACCCCGCATAGCGCGCGGCAAGTCTCTGCGTGTCCCGACTGGCAGAGATGAACCCAACCGAGCAGGCATCTCCCCAAGCCTGCCAACAGCACTCTTCGAGATCTTGGGCTGCATGCATGCCTCCCCCCATTTCCCAGCGCGGCAGACGTGCTTTGGACGAATCAACTTGCCGCCCATTACAGCAGAAGGCAGACTCACTGGGCGAGCGAGAACACGAAGAGCAAGAACCATTTGCCTGGAGACCGGAGGACGTGTCGAGCGAACGTGCGGTAGAAGGCGGAGCGAAGAAAGCAAGGGGGGTCGCATCGGGGTCAGAACCCTTGCGCGTGCATATCCGATGCAGCAAGCAATCTGTGCACTCACGGAAGCTCGAGATGGAGACCTCCTCGTGGACCTGAGCCTCTTGGTCGTTGTTCATTGTCGGCGAGCTGGAGAGAGTGGCAAGAGACGAGACAGAGTCAGGCAAGTCCAGAGAGTCGGGCGAGTCTGGACGGAGGCACAGTTGAGCTCAGCGGAGGGAGCGCGACCTACGGAGACAGTCGCGCAGCGGGCGTTTGGTTCGCAGTAGGAGAGGAAGACATCCCAAGTTCCGATGATGTTTGAGGTGTTGGTTAGATGAATAACTCCGACCTCGTACGGGCGTGCGACTTTCTATCATGCAGCAGAGGTGGGGTCCGGGCTCGAGGGCATGGGGAGGGAGAGAAGGCCGGTGGGCCTCGGGATGGCGTTCGTGAAGCCGACGGTTCCCCTCTGTTTCAGTCAGACCCCGGAAGGAGCATGAGTAAGGGTCGACAATCTCAAACACCGAACCAAGCAGAGGGGAACAGAGAGCGTATGTACAGTTCATCGTCCCGGCTCCGAAGGGCCATCTGCTACCGAATCCCGAGTCCTGGCGACGCCGACTGTCCATGAGGGCGATGGGTCCGAGCACGTCACCAAGATCAGCCGAAGAGCTCGGAGAGAGGCACAGAGCGCTCCGCGCTTACAGGCTTGCAGGGACGAGGACCGGGGCCAGGAACAAGCGGGGTGATGCTCGTTCCCGCGGGCATGGGCTGCTGGCGTTCTCGATGCCCGGAGGACGCTCAGCGGGGCTGCTCGAGCCCAAGCCGATCCTCGATCAGTCTGGGCTTGCTTTGACTGTCTAGTATGTAGGCACAGACGAGGCAGGTCAGTCGCCCATCGGAGAGCGAACACAGCTGAGCAACGGACTGACCCTTGGCGACCTCGTCCGTCTGCCGTCCTCCCGTCTGCCCGTCCGCCTGCCCGTCCGCTGACTGGCTCAAGAGCCAACCTCAGCAGTCGCACAGGCTACATGTCGAGTTCGGGCGAGATAACTCGAAGCCAAACGGGGATCCGACCCTGAAGGGACGCGAGGCGGCAGATGTTGGGTAGGGGTCGAAAGGTGTGAGCTCGACGGTTCCCTCCCTCCCTCCCAACCACGTCGAGACCTCACCTGCCCGCACGAAGTCGGCCTTGCTCCTGACGTCCGTTTGTCCCCGATGGAGTGGATTTCAACCTCGAAGACCTCGAGAGGAGTGACAAGTCGCTCGACGTTGTACCGAAGCCTGGCAGGAGGACCGTCGGTGCGGCCATAGCTTACGCTCACCACCGCTCTCGTCGTTGCTCTTCCCGTCCGTCCGACCAGCGAACCAACTACACGTACTCTTCGACGGTCGGCACATGTCATCCAGCACCGTCAACCTCGCCGCTGAGTCAACCGGCCGGTCCCACTGTCCTCGCGGCGCTCGACATGAGGACCTATCGCGTGGTCATATTTCTGCCAGACCAATGTGCCACCACCATCCAGATCGGTCTCCCATCGAAAGCGCAGGTCCTTCCCTCCTCTGCTGTACTCTCACTTCCCCTGTCCCAACCACCCCTTCGCCGTCTCCCCCCACCCCTTTGCCCCCTCCCCCCCACCTCCCCCACCTCCCCCACCTTCCCCCCTCTGCCCCTTCACCTCCTCCGTGATCATCCGATGCACGACCATCAACCCATCCGGATAGCTCAACTCCCCATTGTTCGCGTCCTCCACCAGCATGTTTGCAAACTCGACCTCGTTCCCATCCATGTTCTGTCTCGCCACGATCACCGGTAGATCCCTCCCTGCCAGCTGCGAGTGATGCGCGAGGAGGTTCCTCAGTTGCGTGGACAGCCTGGTCGGCAGACGAGGGAGGGCAGACATGCGTGTGTCGAGTTGGGAGAGGTCGTCCACTCCCCAAAGATCGTTGAGGAGTTGTGGGGAGATGGCCGCGCCGAGCCAGAGGATCGCGACCTCTCCGTTGATGAGCAAGTAACCCCCATGCGGCTCCATCCACGAGTACCCGCCTCGCATCAGAGGTGGCACACGGATCCGTCCGTTCGGACCGGGGAAGCCGTCTTCGTCGGAGAGCGCGTGGAACGCGAGCATCTTGGGGTAGAGGAACGTGAGCGTTGCAGAGACGCCGGCGGTCGAGAGATAGCGGAGGTAGGTGACGCGGACGTCCGAGATGACGTTGCCGCCTTTGAGGGCCTTGGACTTGATCATCGCGAGCGTGTAGACGGGGAGGAGCTTGAACGATTCGGGGAGGATGAGCTGCAAGAGGATGTGGAGGAGAGCAGTTAGGATCTGGACTTGTGGCTGTTCGAAGCAAAAAGGGTCTGGACTCACTTGGCCTGGTGGAGAGCCGAGAGCACAGTTCCGGCGGTACGAAGCGAGGAGCTTGACTGCTCGGCGGGTGAGGCCTTCTCGGACGAGAGGGAGCATCTTCTGGGTGGCGTCCGAGATGGCTGAGAGAGACGGACAGGACGTACTAAGTGAGCTGGTTCGCCGACTTGAGCGAGATGCTATCGTGCACGACTCACCTTCCTTCATCAGCAGCGTGACTGCTGCGTCGATGTCGGCGTACCTGAACACGTTCCCGATCAGACTCGTGACGGGCACCTGCAGGTTGATGCAACGCACGCGCCGTTCTCCGTCCGCCGAGGTGTGGAGGATGGCAGCCTGGAACGAGGCTGGTCTGCGCTCGTCGAGCGCGCCAGAGTGGGTCAGGTAGGCTGCGACAGCCTTGTCCGAGTCCATCGTTCCAAACTCGAGGTCCGTCAGGGACCGTTGGAGGAACGAGCCAAACTGGTCGCCGATGCGGAGGCCTATCGAGCGAAACCAGGACTGGGTCAGCTCGGACCGGCGGACAGCGAGGGATCAGACAGACTGACCTGTCGAGCATCGGATGATCATCGTCGCATTGAACACCGTCTCTCGCAAGAGAACTTGCTCCAGCGCGGCCTTCAGCCGTCCTCCCATCCGGACGGGGTCAAACTTGGGCAGGTAGAAGAGGTCGCCACCGGTGACAGCGGTGAGGATGCCGAGCGTGGCGACGTCGATGTATTGGTTCGGGAACAGGAACAGGTTGACTCCTACGCCGGCATCGACGCACTCCTCGGCCAGGTTCCGCCAGAAGATGTCTTGAGGGACGAAGAGCGTCTTCTCCCTGTCCGTGTGCTGGAGCTTGGTCTCGTCTCGAGGTTGGAGCGCTCCAGCACCAATCGATGGCAAGGACGTCTGGAACAGGTTGATCTGCCCGCCGATCCGAGCGAGCGAGAGGAGTGCTGCTTGCGTCGCCGGGCCGAGGGCTCCCGACGGGTGCTGCGTGTCGGCAAACACCTTTGGCAAGCTGGTGAGGAGCTGGATGATTTGCGACCGAGACTCGGCAGGGTCGACAAAGAACTGAGCCTTGTTGATGGGGAGGAAGACGTCGTCGAGATCCGACATGACCTGCATGGTCGCTTGCTCGCGAGACGACTGCGACCGAAACGAATCGAGCGGTCAGCCTACAAGCGGAATAGTTCGGGATGAATATACGAAGAAGCTCACCGTGAAGTCCCAGAAATGGATGCTCTGATCGAAGGTGATGAAGGCGATCTGCGTCCCTTTCGCCAGACGACACCCTCCGGTCGATCCAGCCTCGTCGCCCCCGACGACGACGACGCTTCCTTCACTTCCGTCCTCCTCGTCCGTGAAGAGCGATCTCTTGAGCCCTTCACACCACTCGGCGATCAGGCCGCTCTTTGCAGAGTTCCAGCTGACGTCGAGCACGAAGACGACCTTGAGACCCTCTGGCGTCCGCTCGACGCGCTTGGTCGACGCGTCTCCTGGTGCGAGGGCAAGTGTCGAGAGCAGTCCTGACGGCGCTTCACCAAAGTCTGGACGAGGAGCCGGCTCGTTGACGGGGTTTCCGTACGGCGACGGTGAGGATGCCCGAGTCGAGGATGAAGAAGCGGATGGCGGCTGCAGATGAGCTGCGCGAGAGGAGGAATGTTGCGAGAGCTGAGCGTTGAGGTCCGTCGGAGAGGTGACTGGAGGGTTCATAAAGTTGTACTCTGAAGGAACTGCAAGGTCGACAGTACCGTACAGGAGTTCTGGAAAGCGAAAAGTAGGATCGACATCAGATCGATCGAGGGTGGGTGAGAAGAAGAGGGTCGGGCGGACGCACCTGGACGCTCGTGGATGTCGTCCCTGACCTCGACACCGGTCATCTGGTCTTTGCGGACAGTCGAGTAGTACTCGCGGAAGACTGGAGAGCCAAATGAGTTCCAGTCAGACCCTATACAGCCCAGGATTGCTTGTCGTGCTCGCACTCACCTGGGTTGATCTTTCCGCAAAGATTGCACTGCCATCGCTCTCCTCCACCACTCCAGATACAGTGCACGTTGATGTACGCCCGGCAGTCCTTGCACCGCTCTGGTCCTCGCTCCCAGAAGCGTGCGACAGGCACAGGGTTCTCGTCGGGTCGGAGACGCGCGAACGGTTGGACGACCAGACCGAACGGGATCTGCGATGTCGTCGCGAGATCGCGCGAGGCAGGGATGTTGTACGTCGTCAGGCGCATGTGGGCGGGAGTGGCGTTGCCTGGATGGGTCCGGAGAATGAAGGGTCGTCAGTCAATAGGTCGGTCACGAGAGGGCCCGTTTGATAGAACCAGACGCTCGAAAGACGATTCGCTCCCACGAAGGCATGTCTCATCGGCACAGACTGTTCCATCCTGCTCCGGCATCGTCAGAGCAGAGGCCGGGGCGAGAGCCTCATGGTCGGCGTGGTCTCGACGACCGACGCTCGAGCTCACCGGCCTTGTCCTCCCATCACCTGGGCCCAGTCTCTGGAACCAAACTCACCTTCGTCTACTGCCCTGTAGTCTGTCCCTGAGCTTGGTACTACTCCGTTCATCTCCCTTCCGCAGACGAATGCCTCCCCTTCTTTGTCGTAGAACTCCTTCTCCTGCTCGAGCAGCATCACCGGAGACGGCACCTGCTCCGCCTCAATCTGACACGACATGCAGCAGACTTTCGATCAGCACAACGAGACATCGCACTTGCTAGTTCTTTCGGTGTCTACTTACCTTTGATCTCGGTCCCTTGAACTGCCTTCCCGAGCTGTGGGGTGGCTGGGGGATGTGGGACGCTGGCGGGGGTGTCCCTCGGTACTGCTCGTACGGAGGCTGCTGCTGGCCCTGCTGGTGAGCATACTGGTTCGGGTCCTGCCCGTACTGTTGACCCTGAGGATCGTATCCCTGCTGGGGCTGCTGGTGTTGCTGCTGGTTGTCATAGTAGGCTGGATCCTGCTGGCCATAGTGAGGACCCTGGGACGCGGACGGGTCGTAGTGCTGCTGGGGCTGGCCGCCATGACCGTCCTGCTGGTGCGGCTGGGACGGGTACGCGTCCGGGGGAGGAAGCAGGGACGGATCGATGGGTCGTGCTCTGCGTGGTGCCATGGTGGGCCGAGGGTGGTCGTTACGAGCTCGTGAGCTCGACGAGGACACGTCGGCTCCCCGACCTTCGAGTCCCCCGCAGGCTACGACGCGAGCTCACCTCCGACACCCCCTACACTCGCACTCGGCAATCAAGCAACCATGTCGGCGACAACAGCAAAGCAGTACAAGCAACTAGGAGTAAGTCACGCGTTCGTTTGATCCTCTCGAGCGCTAGCTGACCGATCCTCGCTTTCACCCGTAGGAGGACCTCTGGAAGACACGAGACAAGATGGTGAGCTTCACCGGCCCACCGACGTCACAGTGTGGCAGAGAACACCTAGGAATCAAGCTGATTGCTGTCGCGTCATCGCTCGCAGAATACCGAGATCTTTACGTTGACGTATGGTGCGCTGGTCGTCCAACTGATCAAGGACTATGAGGACTACGCCGAGGTCAACAAGCAGCTCGACAAGATGTAAGCACACCCATCTCGCACGCGTCTCTTCCGAGGCGGAATGATTTGGGACGATAGAGCTGCTGCTAGTACGATACCGGTCAAGGCGGAGCAGGCGAGCTCAGGCTCAGCATGGGAAGGGAGGGCCGAGCTCACATCGACGCGAGCTCAACTCGGCCATCCCAGACCTCGGTGGCTCCTCGACAATGCCCTCCCCTCGGCCGAAACGATCATCTTCTCGACCGTGAGATAGATCCGATTCCACGCGACCTTCCGAATAGCGCTGGAATTCATCGACCAACTCCCCCTACGGCCCCGCCCCGCCCACCTGTCCACCAACCGTTCCCTCTCGCCCGCTCGGTCCGTCACCTAGTCAAGCACTGACCCCACTCTCTTCTCCCCCTCCTCTTGCGTATTTGCAGGGGCTACAACATCGGCACCCGTCTCATCGAAGACTTTCTCTCCCGCACCACCCTCCCCCGATGCACCGACTTCACCACCCAAACCGCCGAGATCCTCTCCAAAGTCGGCTTCAAGGCCTTCCTCAACATCAGCCCTTCCATCACCTACCCTGCCCTCGCCCCGGGAGGACCACAAGAGTTTGGCCTGGTCTTGGAAGAGAACCCTCTGAGCGAGATGGTTGAGCTTCCGGGGGACGCGGTCGAAGGGGGGTTGTGGTTCAGTCAGGTGTTGTGTGGGGTTGTTAGGGGAGCACTGGAGATGGTGCAGTTGCAGGTGGAGAGTTTCTTTGTGAGTGATGTGTTGAGGGGGGATGAGACGACGGAGATGAGGGTGAGGCTGGTCAAGTTTGCGGATGAGGAGGTGCCGGTTTCGGATGAGTAGAGGGGAGATAGAGACGACGGCTGCCCTTAGTCGACCGGCCATGGAGGCAACGATATGTAATAGTACTTTTCTGGCGACCTCTAGTATGCATCTATCGGCAGTGCAAGGACAGAAGGCCTTCCTGTGCGATGTGGCCGCTCGTCCATCATGACGACTCTATAGCGGCACAGTGAGGACCATCTTCTGGTGCTCCGTCTCCTCCTGTTTCCATCCCACAATCGCAAAGGTCAGCGCGCGTCTGCCCAAGCCAAACGCGTCGAGAGATCTGCACAAACCTCCTGGAACCGCGGACCCACGGACTCGTACCCGAGCCTCGCGTAAAACGGAACGACGTAGGCCTGTACCGTTGCCAACCGGTCAAGATACCAAGCCGTCAGCGAACCGTCTGAGGTTTCCAACCGAAGCAGAAAGAGAGAAGCGGACCGACCTGAGAATGACACATCACCACCGCCTCCTTCGCCCCCTTCTTCCTCGCCTGCTCGACCGAGTAGTCACGCACGTGGTTCACCAGGCGAGCACCGAGCTTGTGCTTTCGGTACTCGGGGAGGACGGCTAGACGACCGAGCTGCCATATGCCCACCAAGACGGGACGAGGTGAGCTCGCGCTGGGCTGGGGGTGCACGAGAGGGAAGATAGAGACGGACCTTGTTCTTCTTCTCGAGCAGACGGACGTTCCCAGCTGGGATATTGGTGCCTGTTGAGGTCTCGTAGAGGAGGAAGTGGGCGCAGATGGGGTCGTCGCTATGGAAGAAGAAGGGAGGGGAAGTCAGACCGGCGGGCGTGTCCGACGACATCGGACCTCGTCGTTCACCGAAGGCAGGAGAGGCGAGATGGGACGTGAAGGGACTCACTCGTCTTGCTCTACGGAGGCATCATACTTTTGCTCCTCGACAAAGACTGCGCTCATCACCAGAGAGGGCAGAGAAGCGGGCAAAGAAGGGAAGGAGGAAAGACGAGGTGAGCTCGCACGATCTCCTATCGGGGCTGAAGGACGCTCTGTAAACGAGGACGAACGGACCTTTCATACGGACGGCCATACACTCGGCAAACTGCTCGGGTGTAGTCGCCTGGATGATGATAAACTCTGGGCTGGACATGTAGGGCTAGTAGGTTGAGAGGCGATGATGGTCGAAGGAAGCTCGGGCGGGGACCGGCAGCCGCGCGGACAAGCTCGGGGACAGTTGATGGGGCTGAGTTCCAGCTGGCAGGCTAGGACTCGGTGCAGTTGGGTTATGTCATGAGATAGCTAAGCAGAAGCAGAAATGTCCATTGCAAGTCTAGAGGAAGCGAGAAAGAGTCTGACAAAAATAAGCGAGGCAAAGGGGAAAGGGTAAGGGAACAGAGAGCGTCCTCCTCCAGTCAATCGCCCGACGTCTAACTAGTAACTACTCGGCGACCCTGTCGACTTCAGCGGCATGGAGTGACCCCTCGACTCCATATCCGACTGCCTGGACACAGACGAAATCGGTCGCGCGGCCCGAGCGCCGAGGTAGATCCCCGGGTAGATGGGCACGTAGACGAGCAGGGCGAGGAAAAGTGGGAGCGTATCGAGTGTGTAGAGCAATCCTTCCTTCAAACTTAGGGTGCCATGGTAGCCCTGAGCAAGTTCGATAGACCGGAAGACGGATCGGACGAGGAATCCGACGCAGGTGAGGAGGAGGGCGAAGTAGAGCTTCTTCCACGCGGTGTCGGATCCGTTGCGCCCGAACCAGAACGCGGGCTCGTCCCGGCGAAGCTTCCATCCCCAGTGAAGGGCAACAATAGTGAACAGGACGAAAGAGGCCAGTTGGGCGATGATTCTGTGGGGGGAAAGGGAAAGGCGTCGTGTGAGTACAGGCCACAGGGGGGTTCCGCGCTTCTTTTGTCTTCACCGTCACTGTCACACTCCTCCCAACTTCCCCTAGACCTCGTCCCAACGACAAAAGTGATAGAGGTACTTACCCAATGAGAGTGATGGTCGATCCGATCTTTGCGAGGCTGTCGACGGCGCCCATGCCGCCTCCGGAGACTTGCATGAAGAACGTGATGCAGTCCGATGTGACGAAGACCTTTGAGAGCCACGATTGACGGCTGTTAACGCGGAAGGAAGACAAGTTAGTCACGAGAAGACAGATCTAGAAGATCCGCATGCGAGGACATACAAGAGCGTGTGGTGACCCATTCCGGACTCGAGCGTGAGCCTCCCAAAGAGGACGTAGTCGAAGGCGATGAAGAAGCACGGCGACGCGATGACGAAGAGGTTGGAGATGATGAAGGCGCCGAACGAGTACGGGTTCGAGTGGAGAGGGATCCGGCAGGCGATACCAACGACGTAGGCGATCATTCCGCCGAGCACCCACCAGATTGGATTCCATCGGTATTGCGTCCATCGCCAGAGGAGAGCGCCAAAGAGGGCAGCATAGAGGATGCAGGCGATGACGGCTGGGGCGATAGCGGGGATGTAACCGAGGTCTGATCGCAGGGAAGGCAGCCGGGGACTCCGGAGGTCAGCGACTGAAACGCGGCGGCGCATGGAAGCGTCCTGCGATACCGAGCCGAGAGAGACAGGAGAGGAGGGACTCACAGTTGAACTTTTCTCCCTCGACACGAGCCTCAGCAGCGAGCGCGCAAGGCAGGTAGGAGGCGGAGGCGAGGAGGACGAGAGGGAGAGTTGAGCGAGGGGAGAGCATGTCGGAGGAGCGCGTCGAGAGGCAGGAAGGGTGCAGCAGGAGCTTGAGATGCGAGGTTGGTGCGAAGAGTAGGTGACTGGGTTGTCCTCGTTGACTTGGGATGGATGAGGATGTGGTTGTTGGTGAGCAGAAGGCAGCCCTGAGATGTTGACCTGAAAAGGGAGAGGGCAGCATGGCCCGGCTGCCTATGTATGCTGCGCTTTGCCTTCAGCCTGCCTAAGCATCCAGACGGTTGCCTGCTTGACAGATTGTCACACATGGTATGCACAGTCTGACAGGCTGTGCTGAAGGCTATCAGACAGCTTAAGCGAACCCACCAGCCAGAGAGACCGACTGAGAGAGGTCGAAAAGACAAGGGAGGCCGAGGAGAGGACAACTCAAAGGGCAGGTCAGTCAGGCGGATACAATCCAGTATCTGGTGACCGAAAGTCTTGTTCCAAGCTGAAGGATGTATGTTGACCCGTTGGAGAGCCCTTATGACGTGAGGGATAGCACTGAAAGGCCAGGAGACCGCTCAGATCAGGACGCCGGGCGGTCCGTCCAAGGCGCGATCATGGCCGGGTCACCCGAGGTCGTTTGCGACAGTGGAGTAGCGGTCGAGCGTTCTTGACGAGAATGATCCCTTATGGTCGCATGAGATCCTGGAGGCGTGCAGGAGCGAGGGTTGCTAGTAGAGGTTGGCAGCAAGCTCACTTCGCGAGCTCAGGCGGTCAGTCCGAGGGGGACTCGCTGGCCACGAGCTCGACAGCAGCTCAACGACCATCCGCCCTCACAGTCTTGATACTCCCACTCCTTCTCGTCGTTCCGCCACTCGCTTGTACGATGTCGACCTCGTCTCCTACGCTGCTGGGTGCTCAGACGGCTGCTCTGCTGTCGCTGCTGAACCTGAACGTCCCCTCCGCCGCCTCGTCCTCGTCCAACGGACGATCCTCGACCCCCGCCCCTCCACCGGCGAACGCGCCTGTATGGAAGGTGCTCGTGCTTGACGAGGCATCCAAGGACGTGCTCGCTACGACGTTGAGGGTCCAGGACCTTCGTGAGCAAGGGGTCACGTTGCACATGTGAGTCGGCACGCATCTCATCCGAGCTCATCGTCACCAGAACGAGAATCAAGGCGACCACGCGATCCCCTCGCCACACGCATGAGATGGGGTTCGCGCCGAGCAAGCCTAGCAAGCCGCTGTCAGCTCAAGCGGTTTGAAGAGCCTGCACAAGGACAGGAGGTCATCACGGTGAGCTCGCGTCCGAGCTCACCGTCTCCCACGTCCCTCGTCTGGGCACCGTGACGCTGCGTCTAGAGGTGCGGGCTCGGTCCCTCAGATCCCATCCTTTTTTGCATGCTCTACCCGACTCTGTCAGTCGGTCCCAGACCTCGCTGTGGTCGACGTTCTGGCGCCCCCGGTCTCTCTCCTCGTCGGCTCGCGTCCGATTCCCCTCACGACATCAACGGCTCTCCGCCGAGACAGCTCCTCCGACCGTAGCCCTGCCTTGTACTGATTCTGCCATGTTCTTCTCTCCTCTAATAGGCAGCTGCACTCGAATCGACCACCCCTGCCGGATGTGCCGGCCATCTACTTTATCTCCCCCACCCTCCCAAACATCCGCAGAGTCGCAGAGGTCAGCACCAAGCTCTTTAGACCGTCTGCTGAATTGTTACTGATTGCGCTGTCTCTCTCGTGATCACAGGACCTGAACCAAGGCTTGTACGAGTCTGTGCACCTCAACTTTACTTCGTCTCTGCCCCGAGCCCTGCTCGAGGAGCTTGCCGGCCTCGTCGCAAAGGACGGAACAGGAGAGCTCATCGAACAGGTAAGCCTAGCTCTCACCTGTCAGGTTTGCGCCGGTGCGTTGTTGCTGACGGGGTACCTTGCATCGTATGACAGGTCTACGACCAGCATCTCGACTTCATCGTTCCCTCGCAATCACTCTTCTCCCTCCTCCCTCGACTCCCGCCACCTTCAGCAGCCGTCAACGGCAACGCCTCGCAAACCACAGCAGCACCGACGGCTGATCTTCGACCGACGTACGCTGTCCTGAACGATCCCAAGGCTGGCGAGACCGAGATTGAGGCAGAGGTCGGACGAATCGCGAACGGGCTGTTTTCGGTTCTGGCCACCATGGGTACGTCGCTGCCCTCATCACGCAGACCGTCCACAGCGAGAGAGCTGATTCTATACCCTCTGTTCTCTTGACAGGCTCGATCCCGTTGATTCGGTCGCCGAGAGGGAACGCGGCTGAGATGGTGGCCCGCAAGCTCGATGCGAAGCTGCGAGACCACCTGCTCACATCATCTCGGTCCGGTGGAGGAGGAACTGGAGGGGGAGGGGGACTGTTTGCGGGTGGAGGAGGTGGAGGAGACGGGATCGGAGGGCTCCAACGGCCTCGTAAGTCGGTTCTGCATCAGCCAAGACAGGCTGAAAGTCAAGCTCACATTTCCTTCTTACTCTGCAGTGCTCGTCATCCTCGATCGTAACGTGGATCTTGTCCCGATGCTGTCGCACTCGTGGACGTATCAGGCGCTCGTACACGACGTGCTCGACATGAAGCTTAACCGAGTCACGGTCGAGGCTGCCGAGGCGGGCAAGCTGCAGAAGAAGTCGTACGACTTTGACTCAAAGGACTACTTCTGGGCAAAGAACGCGGCCAACCCGTTCCCTCAGGTGGCCGAGGACATTGACTCGGAGCTCAACCGGTACAAGACCGACGCCGCCGAGATCACCCGGTCGACGGGTATGAGCGACGTCAATGATGTCTCGCAGATGTGAGCCACTTTCGTTCGTTGTACAGGCGAGAACCAAGGGCTGATCTGTCTTTCGGTTCCTGCAGTGACTTCTCCTCGAACGCTGCGCACCTCAAGACGGCCATCAACCTGCTGCCCGAGCTGACCGCCCGCAAGCACACGCTCGACACCCACATGAACATCGCGACCGCTCTGCTGCAGGCGATCAAGTCGCGTGGACTCGACACGCTGTTCCAGACCGAGGAGGCCATCACAAAGACGACAAAGGCGGCCGTCCTGGACATCCTTCGCGACCGGGACGAGATGGCGTGCACGGACGACGACAAGCTTCGGCTGGTGCTCATCTACTTCCTCTCCATGCCCGACAACGCCGTCACCAAGGAGGACATGTCCGAGCTCGTGCTCGCTCTTAAGGCAAGCGGCGCAGACATGAGCGCGCTCGAGTACGTCAAGAAGTGAGTCGTGTCTTCCACACTCGAGTCAGATCGCCTTGCTTGATGCTGACGAGTGCCTTTGTCTTCTTTGCAGAGTGCGAGAGATCACGCGGATGACGATGCTGGCGACCGCTCCTGCCGCACCCGTCGCATCGGGTGCCGGAGGAGAGTTGTTCCGTGGCTTTGGAGTGCTCGGAAGCAGAGTGAGCACCATCTCTTCGTGTCGGATCTCTACATCGCCAATTCTCCTCCGCTGACTTATTCGCTCCCTCCCTCTTACTCGCTCGACTAGATCTCCGATCGTCTGAAGGAGAACGGTCTCCCCCTCGCCGGCGGCTTCGAGTCCCTCATCTCCGGGGTCAAGAACTTCCTCCCCGCTCAAAAGAACCTGACCCTCACCCGCCTCGTGGAAGCCCTCATGGAGCCTTCGACCGCCTCGACCCAAGCGCTCCAGGACACCGACGACTACCTCTTCTTCGACCCTCGCTCTGCCCGTGCGTCCTCTGGTCTGGGCCGAGGCGGACCGGGCAAGAACAGACACGTGTTTGGAGAGGCGGTCGTGTTTGTTGTCGGTGGAGGTGGGTACGTGGAGTACACGAACCTGTTGGAGTGGAGCGAACGGGCGAGTGCGAGTGCGGCGGCGGGGAGTGCAGGCGGAGGAGGAGCAAAGAAGATCACGTATGGAAGTACGGAGATCTTGACGCCGGTGGAGTTTTTGAAGACGTTGGGGTCGCTGGCGCAGGTGTAGAGGGGAGGATGCGCAGTGCGCTTGGGTGGAGGGGCAGTGGAGGCCGGGATGGTGGCGGCTCGTAGGACTGATGTCTGCTTCGCTTCGCGACTTACGATATGGTGATGCTATCATAGACTTGAGTGTTTTAACCGTCTATGTACCACATCGAGTTCTCCTCCGTCCGAACTGCGATCCCTTTGATGCCCCTGTCGACGCGCCTCCGCGAGCTCGCTTCGACGAGCACTCGACGATGATGGACCAACTACCACGCACCTGACCATGCCGCCGCGCAAACGAACCGTCAAGGAGGAGCCTGACCTCTCGGGAGATGAAGGGCTAGCCGTACCAGCAGCGAAGAGGCGCTCTGGTCGAGGAGCGAAGAAGGAGGAGGAGGACGTCGAGGTTGAGCTCAAGGTCGAGCCGAAGGCGGAGGAGCTCGACGTGTTCGTCAAGCACGAGGAGCAAGAAGGGGCTCGACTCGCGTGCTTCCCAGCTGCAGTGTTCAACTTGTGAGTCCGAGGCATGCGGTCGTTGGTCCGAGGGCAGGGAGAGCAGAGGTAGTGTCCGGAGGTGGACGTGGTGAGCTCGAGCTGATCTCGTCGCGTCTGGTTACAGGATCGCCTCGGTCGACTCAAACCTCGAGCTACGTGATCATCTTGCTCTCTCTGCAGTGTGTCGGACGTTCCGAACCGCGTACCGCGACGGTGAGTTCCTGCGAGTAGACCGCTTGGCTGCTATCAATCGCTGACGACGGTTTGTTCCCGCGATCCAACGCTAGTCGTCTTTGAGGTATGGATTAACACCCAATCTACCAGTAGGATCGATCTCCGCTGACTCAGCCTGCGATTCGACCATGACCAGGGAGTTGTTCGACAGATGGAGCGGGAAGAGTGGAAGACCTTCAAACGGAGAGATAGACGTCCCCATGGACCCGACCGACCAAAAGCACCGGCTCGCAACATCTTCAGCTCGTCAGAACGCCACTGGAACGGATGGGGCGTTCCTAACCACGTCTGGCATGCCTCCGAGGAGGGGAAGCAGGCAGCAGTCGATCTCATCGCTCTTAAGAGAATGATCCTATAGGAGAAGGCGGATCAGCACGGCAAAGAGGAGCAACGGATAAAGGAGGTCATAGAAAAGACCAACGCAGGCTTTGAGGCCAAGATGGAGATCTACGACGCCAAGGAGGCCAGAGATAAAGCGGCTGGGGTCAAGTCTGACACGCGAATGAAGCCTCGTCTGGAGAACCGCCACAGTTACTGGATCCCCAACTACAGGGACGGCTCTAGATATCTTGGCGAACGTCTACTGATCGTTTACGGACGCGAGTGAGTTGTCTTGAGTCACCGGTCGCGGCGAAAGTCGTGGTCAGACTGACTTATCTCGTCTGTTTGCAGGGCCAATCTGCCGATCGTGTGAGGAACCCTCTCTGTCCGGCATCGCAGATGAGGCATACACCCTTGGTCTGATCATCCCTGTGTCTCTAGTTTCAAGCCGTCCAAAGCCATCCCGACCGAGCCTGTCCGCGACCCTTGGGCGTCCGAGTGGAGAGCCGTGGCAGCCAGGATCGTCAATGGACCGAGGATCAGTACGACAGTGCGTCCACTCTTCTTGCCTGTTCAAATGATCAATGCTGACATACTCTCTGCTTTCGCAAGGTTGCCAAATCGGAGTACAAGCTCACTGACAAGCAGTTGCAGACTCTCAAGCTCGTTCCTCCGGTGCGTGTTTGCTTTCTTTGGCGTTTGGGTTCCATCTCGTTGACCCATCTTGCGATACTTTTCATATCATCTGCAGCTCGTCACACCAAAGTCCAGACCAAGATTGTGAGCACCGTCTCCTTCGAGCAAGGCGGATCGCACGTAGTGTTCCCCACTGACATTGGTCTCACTCGACGACGCCGCAGCCTCATCACCGCCGGAGTCGAAGCTCTCGCCCTCCGCGTTTACGGTGGACCGGCCGGTTACGAAGCACGCTTGTACGTTCTGCCCCATCGTCTTTCGTTCCCGTCCCCTTGCCAGTGTGACTCAAGCGCGCGCTTCATCTGTGTGTGTGCAGGGGACATGCGCCACCCAAGGAGAAGAGGGAGGAGCCGACCTGGGGCAGTCTGGTCATGGCTTCACGTGGGTTTGCGTGACATGTCGGATCACTTCAATCATCACATCGGGAGAAGAGTGAAGGACCGAAAGGAAGGAGAGAGAGAGAAAGGAAAGGAATTGTCGAACAGCGGAACAAGCCCATCTACTCTCGTCGAGGTTTCCCCACCTCGCACCGTGAGGCATGAGGTAGGGAAAGGCGAGGGACGGATCAGAAGTGCTTTCGTATCGATCTTCCCCCGTATAGGAGACCGTCACAGGATTTGGCGAGCTGCCTCCGGAGAGGGAGGGAGCTCGGCCTGCGACGGGACGAAAGAGTGTCGGACCTCCCGACTTGCGAAGGGGGGTCGAGGGACTCTTTGGTCGGGGGGTTGTGTGTTGAGGGGTGGAGAGAGAAAGAAGGGAGGAGTGGAGGGAAGAGAGAAGGGAGCAGAGAAGAGAAAGGCAAACCTTGAGGACTTGCTGTGTCGGAAGAAGGGGTCGTGGGCAGTATCATGCATCATCTTTTGCGCCAAAAAATGAGAGCGTCAGCATCGCCTGGGATTCGTCAAGCCCAGCCGACCGACTCACAAAGGTCTAGTTCCCGATCTCGATGTTGACCATGACCACGTCCTCGAACGGCTTGTCCGTCTTGTCGCACCGCACGTCCTCGATCGCATGGATCACGTCCAGGCCGGCGATTGCGCGGCCGAAGACGCTGGTAGCACGGAGGAAGAATGAGGCGTCAGCTGCGTCGTTGGAGGGATGTGAGAGGACGAGAACGACTCACGTGTGCTTGTCGTCCAGCCAGGGTGTCGGGACAGTGGTGATGAAGAACTGCGAGCATCGCGAGGATGAAAAGGTTTCAGCCAGAGACAAGAGGGCGAACATAGAGAGGAGAGCAACTCACCTGCGATCCGTTCGTCTTCGGTCCCGCGTTCGCCATACTGAGCGTATACGGCCGATCATGCCTGAGCGCCGAATCAAACTCGTCCTCAAACTCCTTGCCCCAGATCGACTCTCCGCCCGTTCCGTCTCCAAGCGGGTCTCCGGTTTGCAGCATCTGAACATATACGATAAAGCGTCAGCGAGGGACAACGCACGAGGCACAAGGGAGAGAGGACGCGGGCACTCACAAACTTCTTGATGATCCGGTGGAAGATGATGCCGTTGTAGTAGCCGTCCTTGGAGTGCGTGCAGAAGTTCTCGACAGCCTTCGGCGCAGAGTCGGGGTACAGGCGGAAGTGCTGCAGCAGTGGAGGAGGAGCGCATCGTCAGATCTCACAAGGATGAGCGAGAGAGGCCGACAGAACGTACAATGTCTCCCTTCGTGGTGTGGATGACGGCAGTCGTCCCAAGCTTTGCGGTCTGCTTGAGCGGCTGGGCAAGGGCGACCGACTGCTCCTCTCTTGTCGGCTTCTCGTTGAACACGTCTCGGTCGCCGCCCTTGGTGTCCTCCGGCTCCAGACGTGAGAACAGATAGAAACGCTGCTTCTTGTACGCCGTGCAGAACAGCGTCGGGTCCCGCACTTCGCGATCGGCGAGCAGAGGGTTGGCGGACGCGGCCATGGCCTGTCAAACGGGCAAAGTGGAGAAGTGAGGTCAGCGCTCAGGACCAAGCGCCGGCCACGATCGAGGTCAGAAGAGAACGTACGATGGTCGAGATACCCTTCTTTGACGGTGCGCCCTGGTAGAGGGCGAGGTTCATCCACCGTGATGTCTCGTCCTTGCCCAGCACTCGGACGACTCGGTTCGACACCGTGTTGACGACTAGCGAGGCCAAGGTCGTGTCAGTCATACGCTCAACGAGCGGAGCAGAGAGATGGAGACTCACCCTTGATACCCAGCATCGTCGGGTAGAGCAGGAACCCTCCCGTCTCGTCCCAAGCAGTCGTCCCGATCCCGCCTCCGACCTTCTCCAGCTCCCTCTCGACAGCCAACCGCCTCCCAAACTCCATGTCGTCCACCCTGAACACGGCCGTCCCAGCCTGCTGCATCTCCTGGATCGCCTGCAGACTCTCGTCGTACTGCCGCGTCTTCTTGCCCGTCAGGAACGAGAAGATTCGCACTTGACGGTCCGGCAGCGAGAGCGTCGAGAAGTGGGTCGAGTTTGGCGAGAAGGTGAGCGAGGTCGGGATCGACTTTGCCTTCTTGAACTCGTATAGGTCTGTGGCAGACTTGAACTCCCACATGCCTGCGACTCCTGTGGGTGCCTCCCAGGGCTCTGTCGGCTGCCAGTACTCGATGAAGCCGGCCTCGTCGGCCGAGACGACCGTGTCGTACCGCTCGTTGTAGACCATTAGGTGGACGGGGTGCTTGTGCAGCTTGTCGATCGTGTACAGGGGCTTGCCGTCACCGCGACCGTCGTAGATTCGGATGACGTTGGTGCCTTGCTCGGAGCTGAAGCGAGGATGAGGAGTACGGTGAGGTCAGCTTGGACGCGTCGGAAGCGAGGACGGAAGGGGGGAAGCCGGCTCACATGGCGAGCAGCGACTGAGCCTGTCCTGACCGATGGACCCAGCAGCACGTCTTTGGTACAAAGCCGAGCTTGATGATGTTGATCATGTCTGATCAGAGCAAGCAACACAGAGGCCGGACAAGCAACGGTCAGCCCTCAGTCTCGTTCCGTCCACTGAGCCTGGCTGGAGCGCGACTGGCCTCAGACAGCGGGACTCACCAAAGTTGACGACGTCGAAGACCTTGCACCCATCCTCTCCCACTGTCGCGAACACTGTCCCGTCCGAGGAGGCACCCACGGCTGTGACGGGTCCGAGGTGAGCTCGGTAGTGCTTTACAAACTCGATCCCTGTCGCCTGCTTCTTCCACAGCTTCAGGTGACCGTCCATCGAGGTGGTGAGCACAAAGTCGGTCTTTGTGACCGAGATGGTGTTGACGACGTCTCGGTGCATGAACGACTTGTAGTACCGGTCCGCACTCGGGAGGTCTGGAGGGACAGGGCGGCGCTATGTCAACGGGAGTAAGACGGAGAAGACGCGCGATGGTTCGGTGGACGTACGATCGAGGAAGAGCTTCTCATGAGCGAGCACTGAGAAGGAAGGTTGACAAGACAACAGCAGACGGATGGTTGAGCTCGGACGGTCGGGAAGGAGGGAGCGAGTGATGCGAAGCTCAACAACGACCGAGCTCACCCTTTCTCTTCTTCTTCTTCTTTTGAGTCTCAGACAGAGAGGGTCCGTCCTCGTCGTCGCTTTCAGGTACAGGCATAGGTCCTGTATGGGCAAGGATGAACCAGGAAGGTCAGCATGCAGGATCGCGACCGAAGGAAGGAGCGAGGCGTGAGCTCGACCGACTCACCAATGTCGTCCTCAGACTCGTCCTCCTCGACCGGAGCAGCACCTGCAGACTCTGCAACAGGCGAGTCCTCTCGTTGACGTTTCGACGCAGGAGGTGGAGGAGAAGCAGACATGACTGGCAGGTGGAAGGGTCGAGATGGTTAGGCGGTGAGCTCGACGAGGCCAGATTCGGACGAGTTCGCGTCTTGCCGTCGCCAGCGGCTGGCGTCTTCAGCGCGTCAAAACAGGGACTTTGAGACCACATGAGTCGTTGAGCATGATTAGATTGTTATCGCTGGGCATAAAGTAAGTCGAGCAAAATCGAAAACGAAACGTGATTGTGGCCTCGGCCCTTCCCTCCCCCCTCATATCCCCGACCTTGCGGAGCTCATCCTACGGAGACGTTGAGCATGTCGTCGTCCTCGATCTCGAAGTCCTTGACCATCGCCTCTCGGTCCATGTCCTCCCCGTCCGGGTCCTCGAGCTTGAGCTGCAGGATGACCTCGGGAGAGAGCTCGTGCTTCTTGCCGTAGTGGTTGAGCAGCTTGGCGATCGTGTGCGTCGGCTTGGCCTGGATCTTGGCCTCTCCGTGCGGTCCTCGGAGCGTCAGCTTCAGCTTCGTCTCGGTCGGCGCGGATGCTTGTGCTGGCGCAGGACGCGGTGAGTGGGACGGGACCGCACGAGCGTCTCCTGCGTCGACGTCCGCCTGACCGTGATCGCTGTAGCCGTCGTCCGATCCGGGAGGAGGAACCGCTTCTTGCTGAGCCTTCGCGGCTTCTTCGGCGGCGTACGAGGCGATCCGAGCCTGGTCTTGCGTCTTCTTCTCGGCTTGTACCTTTTCGTAGACGTCCTTCCGATAGCCGACTAGGACACGCGAGCAAGTCAAGGATCAGCCTGGTGATACGCACGACAGATGGTTCGTTGAAGACTACTTACCGACTTCGGCCTCTGCCCAGATGTTGAGGGTGTCGATGACGGTCGACCGAAAGATGCGCTTGCCGTCCATCGTCAGGACAACGTCCGCAAGAGGGTAGCCTGTCCGCTCGGCGAAACTTGAGAACACCTGATCGAACGTGTTCATCTGTACGGACAGTAACAAAGTTGAGCGACCGCACGCTCGGACTGCCGTGGACGCTGGGAGAGATGAGGCGAGAATGTTGACTGACCCTGTCTACTTTGCTGATCGTCTGCGGCCTCTCGAACTGCATCTTGGCACGGGCGCTGGCTTGGGTATCCGGTAGATGCGAGACTATCTTGATCTTGATCGTGATCTCCGTGGGTGCATCGAACGTCTTTGCGTTTCGCGTCCTGACGGGAGCGGTTCGGACAGGAGCGACTTCCGCCTCGTCCGACGAGTCCTCGATCGCGATGACCTCGGACGACTTGGACGGACCGGCCTGACCATTCGCTCGGCGAGATGCTGGGGGAGCCGCACGGCGGCCTCGAGATGGTGGAGGTGGCGGTGGTGAGTGCGGGACAGTGAAGTCGTAATCGTCCGTGTCCGAGACCGGTTCCGGGTTGTGATCCCCGCGGACGAGCGGATTCTCTTCCTCGGGCGCAAGAGCATTTCTGAGATCAGGAAGAGAGGGCAGCAGAGTATGGTCAGCAAGCTGCCGCACGCGGGGAGGTCCATCTGGAACTCGCACGCACCGGACGGTCGTGTTGACTCTGCGGAGGATGGCCTCGTCGACCTCGGGCGGAGGCGTCAGACTGAGCGACCGTTCTCGCTGTTGCGCCTTGTTCTTCCCTTTCGTCCCATTCGTCTTGACCCTCTTGGAGGAGCCGCTCCCAATGATCTCGAGGTCGCTGTCCGAGTCGGATCTGGGTAAACAGGCAGGCGCGAGACAGGCGGTCAGCCGGGCTTAGCGGGGCAGGCGCATACATGAAGCCTGACGACTCGATCAGCACTCACTCGGCCTTCTTCGCTGGTTTTGTTGTCCAGTCGTGCACGAGCTTGCGTTTCTTCTCGACCTTGGCGGTCTGGGTCTTCTTCTTGCGGGCGGATCGATCGACGTCCGAGTCTGAGCTTCCGGCGGGCTCATTCAGGTCGGCCATGTCCTCATCGTCTTCGTCGTCATCATCGATAGAGATCTCCTCGGTGGCTGTGGTGGACGAGCGTACGAGGACACGCGAGAGGCGATCGGGGTCAGCTCAAGGTGCATGCGAGCTCACGCGGTCTAGACCGAGCTCACCTTTGCCCTTGCCCTTTGCGGGACTACCGCCTGCTGCTCTGCCGTTCGTGGGTTGTGCTGGTCGAGGTTTCTTCTGGAAGAGTGCGTTGAACCTGTCGTCGTCTGCCCTCTGGCGTTGGCGTGCGATCCTCTGGTCCTCCTCCCTTTGTCGCTGGCTCCGGTCCCGCTCCTCCTTCGCCGCCGCCTGACTCGCCTGACGACTAGCCGACAGCTCTGAGCTGCTGCTTTCCTCGATGATGTCGTCAATCTCGTCCTCGTCTGCGTCGTCGTTGAGTGCTGCCCAGGTGGGGTTGTCTCCTGACTCTGCTCGCTTCAGTGGCGAGGCCGTCGGACGTGAGCTTCGACGAACGACCGGCTCCGGCTTGACCACGACAGCCCTCGCTTGGCTCGATGACGACCCGACAGCGTTCTCTGGAGGCGGTGACGAGGACGAGAGTACGATGGGCGTGGTGCTCGAGGATGTGCGGGATCGGTGGGGTTGGGATGCTGGGGCGGACGGGCTCCGGGAGGGAGGTCCTGCCGACGCTCGCACGTTCAGGCGGCTCCCACCAGACACATCCGTAGGAGGAGCGAGTCGAGCCTTGGGCTTGGGACGAGCCTTCTTCGGCGTAGGAGGAGGAGACTCGGACATGGCGGATGTGTAGAAAGGCGAGTGGAGGACGTGGGCGGGGGACAACCGAACCGGCGAGCTCACGTCGAAGGTGAAAGCGAGCTCAACAGGGGCGCCTCGCTCTGCTTCCGGGCCCGTCCATCTCGCCACCATCTCACAGACCTCATGGATGGCGTCATCCGACACGTCAGCTATATCTTCGTCGTACTGAAGCTTTCAACGAGAAAGTGCATGCGAGACGAAATCCATATGATCCTGCGGACCCGCCTGTGCGCTCGTGCCCGCTCGAGTTCGAACCTGGCTACTTCTTCTTTCCCTCCTTTCTCTGGATCGTCTCGTCGTTTCTGCAAAAAGTCAAGATTCAGAACACAAGCAGATCAGTACGTCGCGCCGGGAGGGTGGTTTGACGTGATCGCAAGGCGTACACAAAGATTCCCTGGAGGCGACAGCCAAGGGAGGATGAACGGTCAGCTTCGTCCTCTCGCTCGGCGGCCTGTCTGGTCCTGGTCCATGCAAGAGCAGGTCAAGATGTGCTCACCTTTCCTCTGTAAGGTTCTGGTGGCCTCCACTTTCTGATCTGTGCTGCGAACGCGAACACCTGCTGCTTGTCCACGCTCGAGAGGATGAACTTTGTCGGCAAGGGTACCTCGACGGTGATGCCGTCTGGGATCTGGATCAACACCGGGTGCGACATGCCGAGCTTGAGGTTGAGCCTCTTCTTGCCGACCCAGTCTTTGGGGTCTGCTCCGATCGGGACGGGGCAGTCCTCCATCGCCCCTCGATAACCGACGCCGACCATCTTGATGGGCACCCGGTAGCCCTCGGTGATGCCCTCGACCGCGTTCGCAATCAGCGTGCGCGTCGTCCCCCACATGTTCTTGTGAAAGTCCTTTGTCTGGTCGTCGACTGCGACCTCGAGCCTGCCGTCGTCGAGCTCGGTCGCGGGCGGGGTGTGGAACAGACGGACAAAGTCGTGGATGAACACCGTCTGCTCCCCGAGAGGCCCACGCAGCACCAGGTTCGACTCGGGCGTAGACGTGAGCTTGACGGACGACGGGTACAGGATCGGCGCCTTTCCGATGTAGCCGAGAGAGATGGGAGAGGAAGAGAACGACCGAGACGAGGACGAGGCAAGGGAGGGAAGGGCAGACGAGGAGGGAGACGCGAGTTTGGAACTCGTCACGCACGCTCGACGGAGCGAGGACGCCATAGTGGAAAGGGAAGAGGAGGAAGGGTGCGAGCGGGCCTGTCCAGACGAGTAGTGTAGTGGGCGATGGGGTGGTCGGCCAGGCAGGCGCTAGGTCGTGGGTTGAAGGGAGCTCGGACGGTGAGCTCTTTCGCGCGAGCTCACCGCTCGACTTGTTGGGCGCTCTCGTTTCGAGGAGCCTTTCAGCTGTCATGTGACATGCATGCTTCTTCTGACAGTCGGAAGACTTGTAATGCGATGAAAAATGTAGACCTTGTCCAAAGTGGGACGTGTCGTTCATTGAACACCAAGGCTACGCTCGGGCGTGGGCGATCGTCCTCGTCCGAAGCGGACGCCGCCTTCACCCTCATGGCAGCAGTCAGGTCAGAACTGTTTTGCATCAGCAGTGAACATGTAGAACAAATCTGGACATAAGGTCATGCAATCATGTACGACTGTGACGGCATGCTTCTCGCGCTCGCGACGCGCTCGCACAGAGACTTCGGACCCCACACAAGATTGACTAATTCCAGTTATATTGCGTACAAGATGATAACAATACAGTCCAGATGCATGCGAGAGGAGTCGGCAGTCTTCTGTACGAGATCTAAGCAGGCCGGTTGTGTGGCGTTCGACTGAGCTGTGCTGGTTTCGAGGCCAGCTTTTGGGTCGCGGGCTGGCCAGGGAGGTGAGCCCAACTACACCCCCCCTCACCATGTCTGCCCTCACCCACCTGCTGTACGAGTCCGCGTCGGGGTACGCCCTGTTCGAGGTCAAGCTGCACGATGAGATCGCCAACTCTACCAAGCAGTTCCAGGACTCGCTCGCCGAGCTCAACACGTTTGGAAAGATGGTCCAGCTCAAGTCGTTCGCCCCCTTCACCTCGGCAGCCCACGCACTCGAGAACGCCAACGACGTATCAGAAGGTGAGCACATTATCTTATCCAGAGTATACGCCGGGTCCCTACTCGTGGCATCCTCGTCGAGGGTCGGCCATGACCCTGTTCTGTGCGAGCTTGACGTTGAGCTGACTTTTTCCCGTGCGCCCTTCGCCGTTGGTGTCGTCTAGGTATCCTGAACCCTCACCTCGCGTCTCTGCTCGAGCTCAACCTCGCCAAGTCGTCCTCCAAGGGCGCATCCTCGTCCGCCGCCACCTCGGTCCTGCTCGGATGTGAGGAGAAGAACCTGGCTGGGTCGATCAAGTCTGAGCTCGGAATCGACTGTGACGCCGGAACGTCTGCGCTCGAGCTCATCCGAGGAGTCCGTCTCCACGCCGAGAAGATGCTCAAGGGCATGGAGGCAGGAGACGTGTTCAAGGCCCAGCTCGGTCTCGGTCACTCGTACTCGCGAGCAAAGGTGAAGGTACGTACTCCCAGTCCAGCCTCTCCACGAGTTTTCCGAGACGGTCAAGCTCACCCTTTCTCCATCTGTGCTGCTCTAGTTCAACGTGAACCGATCGGACAACATGATCATCCAGGCGATCGCTCTGTCTGACCAGCTCGACAAGGACGTCAACACGTTTGCGATGCGAGTGCGCGAGTGGTACGGATGGCACTACCCCGAGCTCGTCAAGCTCGTGCCCGACAACCACCAGTACGCTCGCATGGCAAAGTTCATCGGGGACAAGTCGCGTCTCTCGGAGGCCGACCTCGAGGAGATGCAGGAGATCCTCGACGACGACGAGGTTCGGGCCAAGAACGTCCTCGACGGAGCGCGAGCGTCCATGGGATCCGACATTGCCCCGATCGACCTGATCAACATCTCAAACTTTGCCGACCGAGTCGTTCACCTGGCCGACTACCGAAAGGCACTCAAGGCCTACCTGATCGAGAAGATGCACCTCGTCGCGCCCAACCTGTCGGCCCTGCTCGGAGAGACGATCGGAGCGCGACTCATCTCGCACGCCGGTTCGCTCACCAACCTCGCAAAGTACCCCGCCTCGACCGTTCAGATCCTCGGAGCCGAGAAGGCCCTTTTCCGAGCGCTCAAGACCAAGGGAAACACGCCCAAGTACGGTCTCATCTACCACTCGACCTTCATCGGACGAGCCGGGGCCAAGCACAAGGGACGCATCTCGCGATTCCTCGCCAACAAGTGCTCGATCGCCGCTCGAATCGACTGCTTCTCGGACGTGCCCACCAACAAGTTTGGAGAGGCCCTCCGCGCTCAGGTCGAGGAGCGACTCGCGTTCTACGAGTCGGGCACCGCCGTCTCCAAGAACGCCGACGCCATGCAGAAGGCGCTCGACGCCATCGCCGCCGACATTGACGAGGACGACGAGGACGTTGACGAGGACGAGGAGAAGCTCGAGGTCGTCGAGGCTGTCGCCCAGATCGAGGAGGACGAGAAGAAGCGAGCCAAGAAGGAGAAGAAGAGCAAGGGACTGCCCGTGCTGGCCGAGGTTGCCGCCCTCGTCGGTGGCGAAATCGAGACTGTCGTAAAGGTCGACAAGAAGAAGAAGCGCAAGTCCGAGGCCGCCGCTATGGATGTTGACGCGCCTGCGCCAGCAGAGGAGGAGAAGAAGGAGAAGAAGGAGAAGAAGAAGAGCCGCAAGTCGGAGGTTGTGAGTAGCCATTTGCTGCCTCTGACCCGAAACCGCCGAACGCTGACTGTAGCTTCTACCACTCTTCGATCAGGTTGATGGAGAGACTGCGGAGCCGTCACCCAAGAAGAGCAAGAAGGACAAGAAGGAGAAGAAGTCTAAGGCCGAATAGATGTTCGCCTTCGCTTCTTCCTTCCCGCTCGTTCATCTCTGCCTCTCTCTGCATCTCTGGTCCATCCCCCCCTCATCTGGCCTCCCTTCATCTCTTCTCGGCACCATCCTCGTCTCTGTTCGCTTTTCACTCTGCTGGTCTATGTCTTCCCATGCACCTTCATCAACCCCCTACCACTTTATTTGGCTTTCTCTCTCTCCCTTTTTTTTTGCTGCTTCGCTCTTCTCGGATATCACGGCTACGTGTAGATATGTATGACATATCAGTCTCAACCTCAATCCTCTTCTGCTCTGGCAAAGAAGCAACTGGCGGTCGATCTCGCCTTCATGGGATGATCTGTTGCCGCGACCGACCCCTGTGCCCGCGAGAGAGGGGCGCATTCGAGCGTTCTCCAGGAGCCTTCCTTCAACCACAGCAAACCCAAACACTCGTTCTCTCAGGATCCCTCTCGCCTTCGCCATCTCTTCTTTCTCTTGTAGACCCTCCGGCTGGCCGTACGACCCGCACACGACCTCCTTAGCGCTTGGCTTCTCTCGCCGACTGAACAACAGCTCGTCCGACCTCGCCCGTTCCCTTCCTCTCCACCTCGCCCTCCCGATTCCTTCCCTCCACCGATGGCCACTGCCGCCTACAGCATGCCTGGCTCTCCTACCGGTGGGCTGTACTCTACCGGTCTTCCTGGAGGGTCGAACAAGGCGATGTCCAGGCAGACGATGAACAGGATATCCGTCTCCGCCGTACGTGCCTGAGCTCACCGTCGCCTCCGACCCTCTCGGCCCCAGACCCGAGCTCATACCCACCCTGGCTTATTTGTGTGATGGCTTAGATGTACTCTATGGCTGCTGAGGCGGATGTGGAGGTGGATGATGATCTGGCGAAAGGTCCGTGCCTGCTCTCTCTGGTTGAGCTCGGTGGGCTGCTCGCCTTGCTCGGCTGCCCTCTCGACCGACATGAGCTCACTCGATCGCTTCATCGTATGACTCGTTTCACGTTACAGCCCAGAAGCGTCTCCGTGATCTCAAGTCCAAGATCTCGTCCCAGTCCAAGAAGAACTTTGTGCTCGAACGAGGTCGGTCCCCGTCCCACCCGTCTGGCCTTGCCGACCAGTTCCCTCGTGCCCCGCCCCAGCTCGGCCAAAGTCGCGTAACCTAGCACTGACTACTGAACCCCATGCTCGACTGTAGATGTGCGGTACCTCGACTCTCGGATTGCGCTGTTGATCCAGAACCGGATGGCTGCCGACGAGGTGCGTTCATGCGATCAGCTTGGGCGGAGCCGGAACGGTGAGACCACAGCTCGGGCACGGAGGCTGATCGTCCCTTGTCCATTCGACGTCGTCCCTTCTCAATAACAGGAGCAAAAGGTTCAGGAGCATCTCGATGAGGTAGACACCCAGGACGGACAGCATCTCGACGACAAGAAGATGACGGTCAGTTCAACCGTCGAGCGAGCTCGCACCCCTCGTTGATAACCGTCAGAGCTGACTCGTCCACTTCGCTTTGGCTCTGCTCTTGTCCAGGCCTACGGAAACCTCTTCTTCCTGTTGCAAGCGGAGCCTCGGCACATTGCGTCGCTCTGCCGGTTGATCTCGATGGCCGAGATTGACATCCTCCTTCAGACGGTCATGTTCACCCTCTACGGAAACCAGTACGAGTCACGCGAAGAGCACTTGCTGCTCACGATGTTCCAGGTACGCTTCATCATCTTTTCCTCATCAGTCTGATGCGCACGGCGGACTGAGAACTGATGAGCTCGTCTGTGTCCTCCTCCAGTCGGTGCTGTCCGCCCAGTTCGAGACGTCGACCGAGTTTGGATCGCTCCTCCGTGCAAACACGCCCGTGTCGCGGATGATGACGACGTACACACGTCGAGGACCCGGGCAGAGCTACCTCAAGAGCGTGCTGTCTGAGCGGATCAACAGTCTGATCGAGCACAAGGACCTCAACCTCGAGATCAACCCGCTCAAGGTGTACGAGCAGATGATCAACCAGATCGAGGAGGACAGGACAGAACTTCCGGCCAACCTCCCTCGCGGAGTCTCGCCAGAGGTCGCCGCTGCCAACCTGGACGTGCAGGGCATCATCCGCCCGAGGTTGACGATGCTCATGGAGATCGCCGACAGCTTCCTCTCGACCATCATCGACGCGATGGAGACGGTTCCGTACGGGATCAGGTGGATCTGCAAGCAGATCAGGAGTCTCACAAGGGTCAGTCTGAATGCGATCGGGACGTTTGATGTGCATCGGAACGCTGACTCGCATGCTGTCCTTCTCGACGGTCCCTTCAGCGGAAGTACCCGGACGCGACCGACTTTGCGCTCTGCTCCCTCATCGGGGGCTTCTTCTTCCTTCGTTTCATCAACCCGGCCATCGTCACCCCGCAAGCGTACATGCTCGTCGATGGAGTGCCCAACAAGCACCCCCGTCGGACGCTCACTCTCGTTAGTTCGTTACGAGGTCGGTCAGCTCTCGTCTAACTATCTGACCGCGGTTCTCCGTTATGTCGCTCGACAGATTGCCAAGATGCTGCAGAACCTGGCCAACAAGCCGTCGTACTCGAAGGAGGCGTACATGTCTTCGCTGAACCCGTTTGTGGAGAACAACAAGAAGCGGATCAACGAGTTTCTCAACAACCTGTGCGACGTTGGCGACTTCTACGACAACCTCGAGATGGACCAGTACATGACCCTCTCAAAGCGAGACTTCAAGATCAACATCACCCTCAACGAGCTTTACGTCACCCAGGACTACCTGCTCAAGCACATCGACACCCTCGTCAGTCCGAGCGTCCAGACTACCCTGACTGAGACGGCGCTGACCTTTCGCTCTCGGTCCCTTCTCTCCAGGCTCCGAGCGACAAGCACCACCTTCGACTCTGCCTTGCCGAGCTCGGTCCCGCTCCTGTGCAGGTACCGCGGAAGGAGAATCGAGCGATCGATCTCCCAATCTTCTCCCGGTGGGAGACACCCGTGCAGGACATCACCGCGCAGCTCATGTCGGACAACAATGTGACAAAGAACGACATCCTCTTCCAGGAGACAAAGTCAATCTTCGTCCAGCTCATCCGATCGATCCCGCAACTGGCCGACCGCCGTCCGATCAACCTGGCCAACCTCGCCGAGCGTGCAGCGACGGCCAAGGACGCGATGCTCGTCCGCAAGGGGATCAAGGTCAAGGAGATGCTTCGCGAGCTCGAGGAGCTTCGGGTGGTCGACTCGCGCGACAACTACAAGCTGATGCAGGAGGAGGTGTCTGCAGAGCTCGTCCACCTCGGCAACATGAAGGAGAAGGTCAATCACGAGGCAAAGAGCTTGGAGAGCGTGTTCAAGACGATCGGAGACCACAACAAGTACGTCGAGAGTCTTTCCTCCGTCTCTCTATCTTCAACCTTACTGATTCCGTCGCTCTTCTGTCTTCTGTCGCCTCAGCTACCTCCGCTCCCAGCTCGAGCAGTACAAGAACTACCTTCAGAACGTCCGAGCGACCTCGAGCTCAAAGGACAAGGGCTCCACGCCCGTCGGGGTCACCGCGGTCGGCGGCAAGGAGAAGAAGCCGACCAAGTCTGCCGTCCTCGGACCGTACCGGTTCACGCACGCGCAGTTGGAGAAGGAGGGCATCATCATGGAGAGCAACGTACCAGACAACAGGAGGGCAAACATCTACTTCAACATCACGAGCCCGTCGCCGGGGACGTTCATTATTGGGCTGCACTACAAGGGGAGGGACAAGGCGATCTTGGAGATGGATCTGGGGTTGGATGATCTGCTCGAGAAGGTTCGTCTGGCCTGCTTGTCTTTCAGCCAAGCTTGCGAGGCGGTCTGCTGACCTGTCTATGTTCCCCTCGTCCCTTTTTGGACCTGCAGCAAAAGGACAACAACGTCTACCTCGACCTCGAGTACGTCCAGCTCAACGTACCAAAGGTGCTCGCCCTTCTCTCGCGCGTGTTTGGAAAGAGGCGATAGACGACTTCTTCCTCTTCCTTTCTCCCATCCTTTACTCGACCCGCCTCTCCTCCACACGACTGTACTGCCCTCCGTCCTCCCTCTCTTATCCGCCCGTCCTACGTCTCCCTCCGTCACGAACCCTCTAGCAACGTTCTTGGTCTCTTTGCTGTCTCTTTCCTTCCCTGCTCGCTGGCTCTTCTCTTTTCCCTCTCTCTTTTTTGGCACACGTACCGGCTACAACGCTCTCGCTTCGTCTACTTACTCTACTTGATACCCCGCCCTAATCGCCCTCTTTTCTCTTCTACGTTCCTTCTTTTGGCACGTTGGTTCGGTATCGCTTTTCTCTCGGCTTGATGCTTCTTCTTCACTTACACTCGCGTTTTCTGGATGTATCGCGTTCTCTCTCATCCTCTCTCTCTCTCTCGTCGCCGCACGCACACACTAACGTCTAGCGAAAGCATTCCAATCCTAAGCCTTCGTCTCCCCCGCTCCCTTCGGCGCCCCCTTCACCCTCCTCGAATCCCCCCCACCCTCCTTCCCCCCACCACTCTTCTTCTCCCTCTCCCCCCACCCCTTATCAGCCGGCTTCATCTCCGCCGCCTTCCTCGCCCGTCCTTCGGCAGTCCGCTTCTTTGCCTCCTCCTCCGTCATTCCTCCACCCTTACTCTTGGCCTTCCCTGCCCCACCTCCTCCACCTCTCCTATTCACAGGCTTCCCCCCACCCTCCGCCTTCGCAGCCAACTTGCTCCTCTTCACCGGCTTCGGAGGTCCAATCGCATCCTGATCCGGCTCCGGTTCTCCCCTTGCTGCACGAGCCTCCTTCCTCGCCTCGATCTTCCGCGCGATGCTCAGCTCCCTACGGGCCTGCTTCTTTTGTTGCGTCTTGGAGGGTTCGGTCTTGTTATCGCCGTCCTTCTTCGATTTGGGCTGGGCGGACTTGCGCAGGTCCTTCTTGGGAGCTTTGGTGACGGGGAGGGGGTTGCCCTCGGCGTCGAGAGCTGGGGGAGGGGCAGGGGCAGAGGCGGCCTTCAGGGCGCGTTTCGCGAGTCGGGCGGCTTTGGCGGCGGAGGCTTTGTCTTTGGATTTGTTCTTCTGCTCGAGGGGCGAGGGCGAGGGGAGGAGAGAGGCCAGGCGCAGGGACGTTCAGAGTAAAGTAAGTGGACGGTTCAAATCAAGGCGCGACGAAAGGCGGAGGGGGATGAGCGGGAACGTACGATCTCTGCGTCGTACATCTCCTTCATCCGGGCGAGCTTCTTGGTGTCCTTCTCGAGCTTGTCGTTGATCTCCTGGACGATGAGACGGCCGTCCTCGGTCCCGGGGTCGCCCTTGGCGAGGTGCTCGATGAACCGGGTGAGGGCGCGCTTGTGGATCTGAGAGGAAGAGACACGCGTCAGACGAACGAGACCAGTCAGCTCAAAGCGTCTGGGTTGCAAGACTAGGATAGGGCTGACCTTTGAGCTGAGGTGAGCCTCTGCCATGACCTGGTTCTTGAGCACTCGGGTCGGGCAGAGGATGCATGCCTGGTAGGCGGGGTTGGAAGGGTCGGGGTACAGAGGGGCGGAGGCGATCTTGTTGAGAGGGACGGGTATAGGGCCTAGAGCGTGCAGCATGGTCAAGATGAGCTCAGCTAGGCGATGCGAGTGCGGAAGGGAGAGCAAAGGGACTGACTGTCGAACGTGGCTGCCTCTTCGTCCTCAGCCGAAGGCTCGTCCTCCTCCATGTCCTCGTCAGAGCCATCCTCTGAGGGTCATCGAAGACAGTAACGGATCGTCAGTGAGTCTGGGGCCAGTGCTGACCTCGCCCAGGGCGAGCTCCGGGGGGTGCGACCTCTGTTTAACAAGGGAAAGAGGGGAGCAGAAACTCGAGCTCACCTTCGTCCTCGTCCTCCTCGCCTGACGCTCCCTCCTCACCGTCCTCCTCCTCGTCGTCTGATGAGTCGTCGTCGTCGTCATCTGACTCTGAGTCTGACTCTCCCGAGATCTCGTCCTCTCCTCCCATTCCGAGGATCTCCTTGATCTCCTTCATGCCGGACGCCTCGTCGTCCTCCTCGCGCTCCCTCTTCTTTGCCAGTCGCTTGAACATCAGAAGCAAGGGACCGGTTGGGGAACGATAGGAAAGTGAAGATGGAGGACTCTGCTGAGTATCGAGAGAGCTACGCGTCGAGCTCTTAAGTAGTGTTTGTGGATGAGTGTGACAGTTGGAGTCGTCTGCGGTGAGCTCTCGGAAATCTGGGAGGCCGACCGGGGGCTCCGAGCTCAACGAGAGCCTCCCTCCATCCGTCACTCGACAGCACATTCCAACTCGCCCTCGGTCGACATCGTCCTCTCCGCATCAATTGGACACGTCGCCTGCCAACCTTCCTCGCGCTCTCGACGCGTGCTCCACCCCAAGGTCAGCCAGAGCTCGCAACGACGTGCCTGCCGAACCCGCCATCGTCCTCGTGTGTCCGCTCTCCTCGAGCTGCAGAGAAGCGTCTAGCTGCCGAAACACACTGGCCTCTCAGAACGCGCAACAGCTGGTGCTTGGTCTTGTCTGATCTGCAGAGATGTCTGGGCAGGTGGCCGACAATCTGGTCAGTCGAGCTCCGTCCACCTCGCCAACCTCTCGAGCTCACCGGAACCACATGGCTGACCCTTCCTGTCTCGGCTCTCTGTCCGCCGCCTCGCCCCCCAGAGCGTCATCATCAACTACAGGGCTAGCCTCGAAACTCATCTTGGAATAGTGCTCGATAACGTCAGTCCAAACACGACCCGAGACGTCGCCTGTGGAAGCCCTCGGAGAGACTCGTCCGCCGCCACTGACCCCTCCTCGTGCTTCCGTCCTCGACCATCCGTCAGTTGCTCAAATGGGCCGCGCTACCTGGGTCCTTCACCGAGCCTCAAGTGAACGATGTCCTGATTGAGCTTACCATCGTACGTAGGCAGGCCGGTCATCTCACCGGGAACGAGATGAGCTGACATTGTGCTCTTTCCGACGTCAGGACATGCTCGCTCGCGTCCATGCCTCTGTCGAGCTTGGCCCACCACTGCCAACAAAGTCGCTGATGCTCGCCAAGACGTGGGGGAAGGCGATGTTTGATCGAGATGCGGACCTCCGGCAACTGCTGCTGTCCAACGGACGCGACGTGTCTAGGCTCAAGCGTGAGTCCCTTCACTTCTACCAAAACTGGGCTGGAGCTCAGAGTGACATACACAGATCTTGACATATCTATCCCTCTAGTCATGTTCCAGACAATGTACGAGGTTGCGCCCTTGATGAAGAGTGGGTCGTTCGTTCCGCCACCTCCTCCCTCGGCGTCACAAAGATCGTCGACCAGTGCTTTCGGACACCCTGGTTCATCACGTCCCAACGGGCAGCCCGTACCATCTCAGTTATCGACTCAGGCTGCACCCGGGTGGGATCACGTCGGCTCGACCGAGTTTCCGCTGCCGTCAAGGTCTGAGTTTCTTCCGGTCGGTGGGTGGACGCCAGCGGTCACGGCGTCTGCACGATCGAGTGGCTACCCTCTGGGCGCGCAACCCGGGCTCGTCGACCGCCCTATCGTTGCGCAAGCGTCGGGACCAGCCGCTCAACCCTCAGTCGTTCCCATCAGCAAAGCCATCAGAAGGGACGCACCTCACTCGAGTTCTCCGCAGCCGTCCGCTCCTAAAGCACACGGTCGACAAGTCTCGGCACAGAGTGGTATCCCGTCGACACCTCGGTCGGTCTCGCGGTCGGTCTCGAACCAGAGTCGGCCAGTGGTACCAGTTTCGAGAGCGGGACCGTCTTCGCCCGCGACGGTGTATCAACGCCGGTGGTCCTCCAAGAGCCTGCAATCATCCCTCGACAGCTCAACATCCACCCCAGTGCAATCGACGCCTCTTCCACCTCCGGCGCGCCCTTCCACCAGCCTGCCGCACTCTGTCCGGCCTGTCGCTGCTGCCAGTCGCCGTCCTTCAAAGCCGCAACCTTTGCCGACTCCGACCATCGATGCTCTCCGGTACCTCAGGCTCGACCGACTCGTCGGTCAGATCATGCTCTCTCGGTACTTTGACGGAACGGACACCGACAAGGAGGAACGGTTCCGGGCTTTGATGGCGGTCCTCGACAAGATGGAGTCGACTGAACCCGCAGGAGAGCAGCAGGTGGCGCATCCTTCAGGATCGCCGCCACGTTCAGGCACGGCCGCGGTGGAAAGCAACATGGCGTCAGACCAGCAGCCGCGCCCGCCGTCGGCTACACCTGCTGCGACCAACCTGCCGATCAGCGCGGACTCGTCACTCGCTGGTTCAGGCTCCTTCTGTCGTACGATCCATTCTGACCAGCCCGAGCCGATCCTGACGCCGTCCGCCACCCCTTCACCTCGAGACGACTCCCTCCCTCCTCGCCCGACGGAAGTCGAGAACGCAGCTGTGTCTGGATCATCGCCTCCTGTAGCTCGATACATCGGCCCAAAGCGGACGCTCAAGCTCAAGTTCAGACGACCGACTCCCGTCGTACCTGCCGTGCGGCCAAGATCGGCGAGCGAGCCAGATCCGAACGACACAGGCCTGGAGCAGTCGTCATCAAGAAAGAAGCGACGCACGTCCTCTCAGACGTCCACGTCACTTACGGACGCCGCTGTGGAGAGCGAAGAATCCGCACCATCTGAGCTGGCCTTGCTGAGAGACACCGATCCCATGCTTCTGGAGGACCGGTGCCGCCTGTTGTCCGCCCTCTCTATCGGACGAGAATCGCTGCCGTCTTCCCGGTCTCGCTCACCGGCACCGAGGATCCAATCCCGCTCGACGGCCCCATCGCAGGCAAGAGCCATCTCTCAGCCCGTCGAGCCCCGGGGAGATGCTGCCGGCCCAGCGCGATCCCCCAGTCCGACGCAGGCAGCCTCGCCGTCGCAAGGCGGACCGGATTCGGCAGCCGAACCCGAGGCGAGCGCAGTCTCGTCTGCAGTCGCGCAAGAAGAGCTCATCATGCTCGACATCGCTCAATCCGATGTCTCGTCGACCCAGCCGACGTCTCAGCCACAGCCGGAGGCCGCCGTGGTGTCGCTGTCGAGGCAAAGGAGCCCGTCACCCGTTCTGGTGACAGAGATGTCACTCGCACCCAAGCAGCAGCCCGGTCAGTCGGTGGACAGCGCCGAGACAGGCGCAGACCCAGTGATTGCGGTCGTCCTCGACGCGTCTCGCCCAGGAGCGCCCGTCGGAGAGGTTGCTCTGGCGGCTCCAGACAAACCGGTCGAGACGGAGCCAGAAGCGGATCCAAACGAGGAACCCATCTCGATCAAGGTCGACGAGCCAGTACCGCCGCACCCTGCCGTCCAACTTCCGACAAGGGACTCGCCGCCTCCCGATCCACGCTCGCCGTCGCCTTCAGCTGGGCAAGACCTCGCCACGCGACCAGGCGACCAAGACGTCTCCGTCGTCGTTCGACCGGAAGCGGACTCAGTAGACGTCTCCACGCTCATCACTGAGGAGCCCGAACCATCGCTCCTAATCATGCAGGCGCCTCCATCGACGGGATCGGAGGACGACACCGTCCCTTCGTTTGCCAAGCCTCCCCATCTCGCTCCAACCTCGCACTCACCTTCGTCTCTCTCAAGCTCGATCCAAGCCGTCTCGGAAGTTCTTGGGCCGCCTCGAACCGAAACCGAGGAGGAGGACGAGTCAATGGACATTGATGACGACTCCGCTTCACATCGCTCGCAAACGCCTCCGCCGGTCCGGCCCGCGCCGTCACATCTTCAACCAGAAGAGCCAGCGACGCGGGCTCCGTTCATCCCACCGCCGAAAGCGTATCAGATCCCGCCGAGGTCGTTCATGTCGTCGGGTTTTGTTCCGTTGGACGCGAGCCTGCTCCAGTCGGGAGCGGGTGCGGAAGCCTCACAGGAAAGGATCGACGCGCTGTTTGGGAAGTGGGGCGTCGAAGCTGGAGAGGATTTGGTCGGGCCAGTGGATCTGGGATGGGTCTGGGAGAAGTGATGCTGAGCAAAATTGTCAGGACTGGGGAGATGGCTGTCATGGTCCGGCTTGGGTCGCAGGGGCTTTTGATGTTTTTGATGTCGACTTTGATGTGCTTTGAAGGGACGGACAGAACGGAAAGCAGGAAGAGAGAGAGAGATGTCATGAGATCCGGGACGCGGGAATTAGGTAGAAGAGGAAAAGAAAGAGGAAAGGAAGAAGGAAAGAAGGAAAGAAAAGTCGGCAAGAATGGTAGCGAAAGCGAACCGAGAGAGTGAGAGAAGAGAGAGGTATGGACGAGAAGGAGGTATACACAACGGCAGAGCGAGATCAAGAAAACCCGAAGGCAGAAAGAGAAGAGGATCAAGACAAAGGACAGGCGCAACCCTACTTCCTCGACCTCGTCGCCCTCGTCACCTTCACCTCCTCCTGCACCGCAGCCGCAACCGCAGGGGCCCTCCTCGTCGCCACCTTGCTTGCACTCGCCGTCGCCGTCGCAGTCTTGCTCACAGCAGCCTTCGCCCTCGTCGCCTTCGGTACCACCACAGGCGCCGCATTCTCCTTGTCCTCCTCCTCTGCACCCCTCGCAGCCGCCGCCCGTCGCGTCTTTGGCACAGGAACAACCTCCATCTCCTTCGTCGCGCTCGCAGCAACCTTGCTCGCGCTCAGAGCGTTCCTCGATCGGGTCGAGCTCGTGGAGAGGGTCGGCTCTTCGACTGCTGGCTCGGGCTTGGCCTTGGGGGGTCTGCCTCGCTTAGCGGGAGCAGGCGCGGGTGCGGGCGCCTCCTCAACCTCTTTGGAAGCGACTCTTCGACGAGCAGCGCGAGTAGGCTGGGCAGGAGTGGTAGGCTCGTCAGGACCGATCGAGTCGATGGGGTCCTCAACTTCTTGCTCCTCCTCCTCTTCCGGGGCCAGCGATGGAGTTCGAGCGACTCGCTTGGTCGTCCGGGTCGCCTTCGTGGGCTTAGGCGCGGGAGGAGGGGTCGACTCGACCTTTGCAGCACGGCTTCGGCGAGCGGGAGCAGGGGCAGGAGCGTCCTCGACGGCTGCTCGACGGGTGGCGCGCGCTTTCGGAGCCGGAGCCGGAGCAGGCTCCTCCTCGTCTTCCTCGGTAGCGGAGTCCTCGACGACGGGTGCAGCCTTCTTGGGTGCAGGAGCGGCGGCCTTGCGTCCTCGAGTGGCTTTGGGAGCAGGAGCGACCTCCTCCTCGACGACGTCCTCCTCCTCCTCGGCCTTGGGGGTGACGGCCTTCCTACCTCGAGCGGCTCGAGGCTTGGGAGCGGGCGCGGCCTCCTCATCGGGTACAGAGCTGGTGGACGACTTGAGAGCCGTTCGGCTGCGTCGAGCGGGCGCAGGTGCAAGCGCGGGTGCAGGAGCAGGCTCAGCCTTTGCTCGCCTGGACGTAGTTGCGGCTGCCTTGGTGGCGCGAGCGGGTCGCTTGGGCGAAATCTCGACAACGACCTCCTCCTCCTCCTCCTCCTCTTCCTCGGCAGCCTCCTCCTCCTCCTGAGGCATGACAATCATCTCCTCGTCATCGGTTGCCTCATCGACGGCTTCCTGCTCCTCCTCCTCCTCGATGGGAGCCTCCTCCTGCTGCTCCTCTACCTCGTCGTCGTACATGTCCTCAGGCACATGCGACTCCTCCTCCTGCTGGAGCTCAGCAGCGAATCCGACTCCCTCGACGCCAAGGTCGGTCGCAGAGAGAGCAGCAGAAGGCGACTGAGGGTCCTCCTTGATCGGCGACGGTCGAGCGAACAGGGATCCGACCCCAGTGAAGTGGGCATCGAGCGACGAAGGCTGCTGGTAAGGTGTCTGCATGACGTCCAGGAAGCCCTTGAGGTTGGGAGTGGCCTTGGGCTCGTTGATGGCGTACCAGTGCTTGAGGTCGGCCAGGTTGGGCGTCGCGGGAGCAAGTCGCGCAGTTGACGAAGACGCAACCGGCTTGGGAGCGACGGGTGCCTCCTGCTCGAAGGTGGCGGTGTCCTCGACGACGGCTTGGGTCGAGATCTGGCTGAGCGAGACAGTCACAGGCGCAGTCGAGGCGAGACCGACCGACTTGCGACTGGGTGTGCCGAGCCGGAAAGGCGACGAGTCGACGAGGAACGGGGTGGTGACTTTCTTGGGAGTGTCGGAGGCGAGCTGGTCGTTACCGAGGCTCTGTCGGGCCATGCTCTTGCGGCGCAGGTTCTCAATCTTCTTGGACAGACCCTCGAGAGGGGTCGCAGCTTCCGAGTCGACGCTCGCCTGGGCCATGAGCTTGCGCGGGGACGAGTAAAGCGCGGTGAAGTCGACAGAGGACGGCATCTCGAGCTGGCGAGGAGCGGCAGCCAGGATCTGAGCGACAGACTCGCGGCGGGAGGCCTCGGTCATCTCAGGCGCAGTCTCCTGCTCCTCTTCGGACGCAGACTCGTCGCTCTCCTCGCGGCGCTCCTGCTCGACGATGGGAGTCTTGGGAGCTCGGATGGGCATGCCGAGACTGGGTCGAGGTCGACCAGCTGAAGCAGGCGCCATGCGGATGGGCGGGCCCATCGTTCGGCTGAGGCGCTCTCGGTCGAGCGAGGACTGAGCGGCCTGTTGGGGAGTATACCACGCCTTGGAGGCGACAGGGGCAGACTGGAAACAGAGCGCAGATGAGTGTGAGCGATCGCAAGAGGCAAGAATGGAAGGGAAAAGAACGTACCTTGGGGGTAGAGGGCGCCTGAACGGGCTCGTTGATCTGCTCCTCCTCGTCCTCCTCCTCCTGCTCGAGTTCCTCCTCTTGTTCCAGCTCGTGGTCCTCCTCCTCCTCCTCCTCCATGCTCTCGTCCTCATCGACAAGGTCGTCCTCGTGGATGAGGCTTCGCTCGACCTCCTCGTCATCCTCCTCGCTGCCAGACAGGCTCTCCGACGCGGGCACGGCTGGAGACCGGTTGGACATGGCGGTGAAAGCGGACGGGGACATCGAGTTGGCAGTGTTGTGCTGGACGACAGGCGTCATGGGCGTCCCAGGCATGGACGGAGGAAGAGCGATGCTGGCCGGGTCGATGGCGTCCTCGTCCTCGCTCGAGACCTCGTCCTCGTAGTCACCCTCCTCCGCGATCTCCTGCTGCTCAATCATCTCCTCGTCCTCGAGTTCCTCCTCACTGTCCGAGTCGACGACATTGTCGAACACGGGAGCGGCAGGTCGCGAGATCGGAGAGGCGGCAGGGGAGGCGACATGCTGAGCGGGAGTTGCAGCTTGAGGAGTGTACTGGAGAGACGTAGAGAGCGAACAGAGGTCAGTCCAGTGAATTGCAGAGCCAAAGGGAGGACGAGAAGATGACTTACCCCGCCCACCATCGGTGATTCGGGGAGCGCTACACAAGCAGGGTCCACGTCAAGTTCTTCCTCGTCCTCCTCTCGCTGTCGGGCAATCTCCTCCCGCCTCTTCTCCTCGACCATCACCTTCCTCGCACTCCTCATCAGGATCGCCTTCCTCAGCGAGCTCACACCTCCCTTGCGCACCGACGCGACCACCTTGGGCGTCGGCTGCTGCTGGGCAACGACAGCCCGCTTGGGAGTCGCAGCCGCAGGAGCGTGGTATGGCGTCTGAGACGCAGGAGGGAGAGGGACGGATCGAGGAGTCGTCTGGACGGGGGAGGGAGGGGCCTGGTGCTGCTGGGCGACCGGGGTCGACGGCAGGGCGGCGGCGTAGGGAGTGTCGGCTGACGGAGGAAGAGCGACCGACTTGGGTGTCTTTGCCGCGTACGGAGTGGCGGGTTCCTTGGCTCGAGGTGTCGAAGACCCGACCGGGGTAGAGGCGGCGAAGTTGACGGTTATTCGGGCGGGCGTCTTGCCGTACGGCGTTCGGCCGTCCGACGGAGGGAGAGGCACCGACGAGGGGGTCGAGTTGCACAGACGGGCAACCTTCTTGGTCGTGTAGGGTGTGTCGCTCGAAGCCGGCAGGGCGACAGAGCGAGGTGTCCGAGGAGCCTCGTCCTGCTCTTGCTCGACGTCCTCATACTCCTCGGACGCCTCGGCGGCCTCGTCAATCTCCTCAGCCTGCTCCTCGAGATCCTCCTCCTCAGACTCGCTCGCAGAAGCCTCGTCGACCTCGGCAGCCTGAGCTACTACGGGCGACTCGATGACCTGCTTGGGAGGCTGCTGGAACCTCTGAGGCTGCATGCCAGGTCGGATGCCCGTCTGCGCTCCTCGGGCCGGCTTGCCAGACTTGTCGGCCACAGCCTGAGGGGTCAGGTAGCCTCGCAGAATGGGAGCAGCGGACTGATTGGACACAAGAGGCGATCGTTAGTCGAGCGAAGGATGTGGCACGAGCAGAGCGGGCTGCAGACGTACCTTTGTCGGGGTGGTGCTCCTCGAGGAGGACGCGACGGGGACATTCTCCTTCTCCTCTTGGTCCTCGAGCTCAGACTCCTGCTCAGACTCCTCCTCAGAGTCATCAGCACAAGCAGCCTCCTGAACGGGCATGTTCTCCTGCTCGACGGGCTCGTCCCCGTCCTGCTCGTCCTCGGATGACGCCTGAGGCTCCGCGGCGGCCAGGCGAGAGGACGGCATCGGCGAGCCCGGGAGACGGGTCGACTTTGACGGGCTGCTGATGAGCAGCTGCTGGGCGTCGAGCGCATCCTGCTTGGCGTACGGTGACTGAACGAGATCCCGAGGGAGGAGAGAGAACCGGTGGGACGGGCGAGCTCGTCGAGGGGTGCTGACCTGCAAAAGGAGAGGAGGGGAGGGGGCAAACGTCAACAACGGATGGGTCCTTCGTTCAACATCCCTTCCGCACCTCGTCACATCACGGACAGACACCGAACGCAAGCTAGAGATGAGCGGAATGTGCTTACCTCTGCGTGGATGTACTTTATCTTTTCCTGCTCTGAGGGGAAGTTGATCATGAAGCGCTTCTTCCTGATCTCGATCGTGTCTCCCTCGGCGAGGTCGCACTCCCCACCCTCAGCCAACAGCTGACCGTTGATCTCGAGACCACGCTTGCCGAGCACTCGGAGGTGAGCCTGAACATACGAGACGCGTGCACAAGCCAGAAGGGGTCAGCTTCTACGTATCTGGACGCCCTCTGGAGGTGAACAGGAGAGGAGGGAGCTCGCGTCCGGCTCACCTTGCGGTCCGCATCGAACTTGACCTCGGCATGCACGCGAGACACATCAGAGTAGTACAGCCGGACCTGCACAGAACAACCAAGACCATCAGCTCTCGTTACTGGCAGGAAAGGCGCGCAACCCTCGTACGTACATCGTTGGACACATCCCTGCCGACGAACCGAAGCCGAACCGTAAACAACCCAGTGTGAGCTCACTCTTCCTTTCCACACCCAATCCCCCACTCCCAGCCCACGTATCCAAGCAGGAGACAAGACTCACCTTCCAAATGTAAACATCTCCCCATCGATAGGGTATCTCTGGATCTCTGACCCGTCTGCCTTTCGAATGAGCCGGAGCGTGCAGAACGAGCCGACCTGCTCGAGGTCCTCGGGAGCGGGAGACGACTCGGACTCCATCATGCCAGCAAATCGAGTCGAGCGAGCGATAGGGCGATAAAGGAGAAAGGAAGAGACCTGGGGGGGTTGGCGAGCGCGAGTGGGTAGAGGGGGGAAGGAGGAAGGGGGAGGAAGGGAGTGGGGGGTAGGGGGGAGGTCGTGTTGTGATTTCGAGCGAGCGTGGGGAGGGGCCGTCGATGACCGTCTGTTTCTTGGAAACGTCTAATATATCTTCCGCTGCTGCTTTGGTCCGAGCTGGCTCTGTGGCGGTTTCATGGTGTACAGCGTATCTTAAAAGGGTCTAAAACATCGAGACGCAGCAGGTCTACTCAGTCTACATCCCCTACCTGCCTCGTTTTTTTCGTCCGCCAGACCCTTTTGAGCGCCCGTAGCTTCCTCCGGACCGTTCGCCGCGCGACCACCGATGGTCTGAGAGGTATGCGCTTCCATGGAAGACCAGCTGAGCCTCCGTCGGCCGAGCGAACCGGTCGGAGCTGCTCGTCCTTTCAACGAGACTGCCCTCCATCACTCGTGTCGTCCGGACTGGACAGCTCCGAACAACCCAACAAGTCACGGCCCTTGACTTTTCCTCTCTGCGAGTCGGCTTCAATTCGTCTAGCCTCCTCTACGGTCGCATCCCGACTCATCGTGCAGCTCCCGACAGGGGATCGAGCAGATCCACTCTCCGCACCTAGGGCAAGCGTACGCTCCGATGTAGCCGCAAGGGAGGCACAGCTTCCGAGGTGGCGGGACGGGTGGTAGGGAGACGGCGGAGAGGTAGGGTTCGTAGGGCTGATGGCGAGGATGAAGCAAGGGCGGAGGACGCGTGTCAGTCGGACAGTCAAGTAGGCTCTGGCCGATCTCTCGTACAAAGCCGGACAGAGCTCTTCCAAGCGCGTCCGAGTGAGTGGCAGGGAACGAGATGCTTACGTTCTCGTCCAGGAGGGCTGCGAGTGTCTTTCTGTACTGGGGTGTGAGGAGCGTGCGGACGTTTGGGGTCGGCTTCTTGCCCGTCTGTCGGTGCTTGGGAGGCAGCACAGTCGCTGACGATCCCTTGGGCAGGCCGTCCTCGTCCAGGTTCGAGTTGGCGACCGTCGAGGGGTCGGTGTAGTTGGTTCGCTAGAGGGACCGAGAGAGCGACCGAGAGCGTGGGGGTGAGCTCGAGCTGTAACCACCGACGGCTCTGTCGCTGGCTCTCGTTGTGTGGCTGATCAGTCAAAGACTCACCTCTAGGTCGTCTAGCTTTCTCTTGAGTCTCTTCTTCCCTGCCTCGATGCCGCCCTTTGAGGTTGCCCTGATTGCCGAGAGCTCTACGCCCGAGAAGATGGCCGCGTTCGCGTGGGTCGCAGACTGGGCAGCCTGCCGGACAGCTGACAGAGCACAGCAAGCAAAGTCACAATCAGTAACAAGTCATGGTCAAGCATGATTCAGCCGAGACTAAGCGCACGTTGGGAACGAGCCGACTTCATGTTGGTGTATGACGTCCCGACGTGGTTGGAGGGAGGGAGGAAGCGTCGAGCTCACCTCTTTCGACCCCTGCCCAGCATCTGCCTCTCGCGTCCCTTCAGGGTCGCATCCTCGTGTGCTTTCGTGACATCTCGCCCGAACTCGACATGTAGCCTGTGCGACTGTTGAGGCTGGCTCTTGAGTCAGTCAGCGGCTGGGCAGGCTGACGAGCAGACAGGACGACAGCAGCACACGGACAAGGTCGCCAAGGTGAGTCGACTGCCCAGCTGCCCCATCGTCACTTCCGCCGCTGACTGATCTCCAGACTCTGTCTTTGCTTACTCAGGGGAAGCCCTCACCGGTTGAGCAGCGGCTTGGGCTCGAGCAGCCGCGCTGAGCGTCTCCCGGGCATCGAGTTGGCCAGCAGCCCATGCCCGGGCGGGCACGACCTCGCTCGTACCTGGCCCCGCCCCTCATGTCTGTGAGTTGGCAATGTGTACCGGTTCTCGCTGAGCTCTCCTCTGGTCGTGGTATCTTGCTCGTGTCTTGCGCGCTGGGGAATGGCGGTCGGACTCGTCAAACGTCGGTATCAAACGGCCCTTCGGAGCCGGCTCGATGTGTACGCTCGTCGGTTTCTCCTTTGCTTGGGATTGTATTGGAAATCGACGGTCCTTACTCATGCTCTTCCAGGATCTGATTGAGACCGAGCAACAGGGCGTCGGCTTGTCCAACCGTTCCTCGAAGCCTCGCTGGAACGCCCGGCCATTTCACTCCCCAAGCCCTCGAGGCCGGACCCCGCATCTGCTGCCTGCCATAAAGTCGTACTTCCCTCCGACTGGACGTGTCTGTCCAACATCCACCATCAACACCTCGATCATCAACGGAACTTGAGATGTCTACCTCTCCTACTGCCAACCGAACGCCCGCTGCGCGACTGTCTCCGTAGGTCGCGCTCCCTCCGCCTGAGCTCAACTCTGCCTTCATCCGGACCCGCCCGACTCTCTTGACTTGCCTGACTCTGTCCCGTCCGTGGCCTCTCACTACAGCTCGCCAACGATGAACAACGACCAAGAGGCTCAGTCCCACGAGGAGGTCTCCATCTCCAAGTTCCGTGAGCGCACCTGTCCTGCTGCTTCGAATCTACGCGGAAGTGTACCGACCCCGACGCGACCCCCTTGCTTCTCCGCTCCGCCTTCCACCGCACGTTCCTTCCTCCTTGCCTTCAATCCACAGGCAAGTGGTTCTTGCTCTTTGTGTTCTCCCTCGCACAATTCCTCGATATTTTTGCGGCTAGCAGCGTGGTCTTGGCACTGGGACCGATTGCTCGAGCGACTGGAATGAAGCCCTCCGAGGAAGTTTGGGTCGTCAACGCGTGAGTCTCTGCCGTGCTCACCGCTCCATGTTCCATCCTCGAGACCGACTCCGGTTCGTTTCGCTTACAGGTACGCGCTCGTGCTTTCCGCCACGCTGCTCACCGGTGGTCGGGTTGCGGATATATTTTCGTCCAAATGGACCTTCATCGCCGGATTCACCACCTTGGGCGTCTTTAACATCCTTCTTGGGTTCGTGAGTAAGTACTCCAGAACCCCTACCGTCGCGTCTGTGCGTCACCTCCGTGAGCTGACTTGCTCGCGCTCGTGCCCCCTAGCCAACCTCAACGGCTTCCTCTTCCTGCGGGCCGTCTCCGCCTTTGGAGCGAGTCTGACCATCCCTGCCGCCGTCAACCTGATCATCCACCTGTTCCCGGACCCGAAGGAGCAGGCCATCGCCATCGCCCTCTTTGGTGGGAGCGGGGCGATCGCCAACATCCTCGGTCTCGTCATCGGCGGTGCTCTTCTTGTCGCCGATTACACCTGGTAAGCGGACGATGACTCGACTCATCGCTCGCCTTCCGCCACGCACTGACCACCGCGTTTTTCTTACCAGGATCTTTTTCTTCATGGCCATCATCGCCCTCCCGTTCTCCCTCCTTTGCGTCTTCATCATCCCCAAGCCAAAGGAGGCCGTCTTCGTCGACGAGACCGCCGCTGGCAAGGAGGGCCACGTCGTCGCCCGCAAGGCCAAGTTCGACTGGGGAGGAACCTTCTTCCAGATCGCTGGTATTGCTCTCCTCGTGTACGGCCTGACGAGCTCCAACACCAAAGGCTGGAAGGAGGCGGGAACGATCTCGACCGTCATCATCGGCGTTCTGCTCATCGGCGTGTTCTTCTGGTGGTGCGTGCACCGTCTGTCCTGTGCCGAGACATTCAAACGTTTGCTCACTCCTCTTGTCCATCTGATTACATCCAGGGAGACGCGCGTGCACCCGATCGACGCTCTCGTAGGTCCTGCTCTCCTTCTGACCAGCCGCTCCGTCTCTGACGACCACTTCTTTAACTTGTCCGTCTGGCCTCGTTCAGATCCGCCCCGCGATCTGGAAGATTCCCGGCTTCACCCAGATCACGATCTTCGCCCTTGGTCTCGCGTTCTGGGTGAGTCCGCGATGGCCTTCTTCCGCCAGTCTAGTGAGGCTCATAGCTGACCGTAGCCTTCCACCCCCTTCACGGTTCTCCCTGTCTATACAGTACTTCGCCTCTCAAGTGTCGCTGTCGATCATTCTCCAGCAGCAATGGGTGCCAACGGAGAGCGCCATCATGACCGCGGTTCGCTTCCTGCCGTCGTCGATCGCCGGAGTCAGTGAGTACACATTCGGTTCTCTACTACATCATCCGAGTATCCGAGTTCATTATCGCTGACCTCTGACTCTGTTTGGTTTCTTTAGTCGCCATGGTCATCGCCTCCGCCATCCCGCTCTCCAAGGTATCGCTCAAGATGCGTCTGATCGTCGGCCCGCTCGTTTCCGGAGCCGCTATGATCCTCTTCGCTTTCTCGTTCACTCGCGCAGACTACTGGCCTAAGGCAGGTCGACCTTCACTTTCCACGCGCGAGCCGGGCGGCCGACAGGAGTCGAGCGAGCTAACCGTGCCTGTCCTCTCTCTGTCTTGATGTGTCTGCTCCATCATTTAGATCTTCACCGGGTTTGTTCTGGGGTCCGGTAAGTCTGTTCATCATTCCTTCCCATCAGGAAAGTGGCGGGAACGAGGCTGACCCGCTTTCTCCCCTGTGTCCGCAGCCTTCCAGTCCGCCGCGTTCGTCGGCGCGTACGTCTCGTTCCTGCAATCGGTGCCTCCTGAGGTCTCTGGAGTCGCCGGAGCTATCATTCAGTCCGCAGCCCAACTCGGAGTCGCCGCACTGATCGCCATCCAGACTACCATCCGTTCGTCCCACTTCCTCGCAGCGCGCCTGCTTCGTCGCACGACGCTGATCTGCCTTGCATCTTTATAACACAGAGGTTGCCTACCCTGCCAACCCTGGACCTTCTCTTCCGTCAGCGAAGGGGTACAAATACGTCAGTCCTTTCTCCTCTCATCTTCTGGTCTTTTGATTCGTGCTGACTGGCTGTTCATTTCTCTGCAGGGGTTCATCTTCTGCGCCTGCGTTATGTGGGCCGAGATGATCATGATCATCGTCTTCTTCAAGAACGACAAGTCCATCTCGCCCGAGGTCGAGGAGAAGCTCAAGGCGGACGTCGGCGCGAACGAGGCCGTCCCGGCGAAGACCATCGCGGACGACAAGGCGTAAGCGCGATGACCACAACCTACCCGACTTGTTAGAGCTTCAATTCTTCTCCTTTACGTAGCGACCGTTCTCTCCTTTTTTTTCTGCACGACTGCTTCTGATTCGATATACGATACGGCTTTCTTTTTTCGACACCGACTCGAAGCGCCGACGGGCAAAGAAAAGGGAGGGCCTGTCGCGACCTGCTCGTGTATCGCTTCATATCTCCTGAGGCATTGGTATGACTATGACCAAACTGACGTGTATCAAATATAATCCTGCAAGACCTACGAACCATCCAAAGTAACCCAATGACGACCATCGCTCTGCCCTCCTGGTCACAACCCGACCTGGAACGCACCTCTCGACCCGCTTTCATCGACCTCCCTTACTCCCTCTCTTCCCAACACTCCCGACCTTACTCCACATTCCACCCCCGCTCGACGGACTCCTCACCCTGGCCAAGCCAACTCCTCCGACGGCGCCACCTTCGCCTTCGTCCGCTGCGGCCGACGAGCTGTCCGAGCTCATCCGCCTGCGGATCTTCTTGAAGTTCTTCCGCCATGTCCCAGTCAGGCCTAACACGCTTCCACCTGGACTGGTGGGCGAACCGACATCAGATCCGTCCCGCGCCGAGTGTTGTACGCGAGCGACGTCGACCAGACTTGCTGGCAGTCCGGCTGGAGTGAGAGGTGGTGGCGTTGATGAAGAGCCGGACGAGTGCTGGCGATGCTTGTTCGCTTGCTCCGGTCCAGGTCCTAAAGAGAGAGCGCTCTCCGCTTGAGTTTCGAGAGCGACCAGTCTCGCCAACGAGTTTTCCCTCTCAGTTTCCCGCCTCCTTCGGTCTTGCTCGTCTTCCTCCCTCGCCCGCTCCCGCTTGATCTTCTCCACCTCCCATCCTCTCTTCTCCTCCGCCCATTTCTCTCGATCCCTTCGCCACTCTGCCCGCTCTGTCTCCCATATCTGGACTTCTTTGGCCTGCGCCGCTTTCGCCTCCTCTGTGCGACGGGCCGTCATCTTTAGAGCTCGCGAAGATAGTCGGATCGACTCTTCCAGCATCTCCCGCCCTGCACGATGAAGGATGTGCGACTGCTCGAGGAGTTTGGCTGGGTCGTCGGTTCCCTTTTCTGACGTGGCGAGGTTGACCGTGCTCGACGAGAGAAGTCGGCTTTGCTCCCGCATCACCTCCGTCGCGTCCGCGAGGTCTTTGGCGCGTTTGGAGAGGTCCGAAGCGGTCGTATCGAGCGTGCTCGCATAATTGGTCAAGATCGCCGATGCAAGAAGGACCGAAGCGGGAGTCTTTGACGGCGACACCGGTAAAGAGGACGGCCGAGCACGAGGTGGGGTCGTCCCTGGGCTGGCTCCGTTGGTCGGTCTGACGGTCTTGATGGTCGAGGCGGAGTTCGATGCTGACGGTAGAGGAGGGAGATCGCGGTCGAAAGATGAGGTCCGAGCATGGGTCGGGCTGAGGAGGTCCCCGGAAGGCGGCGAGACCATCAAGGCCGGACGAGGAGGAGGTGAAACGTCTGCAGCATCGGTTCGTGAGACCTGGACGTTCCCATCGCCAGCCGGCGCGACAGCTGTGGCTGGAGGCAGCGCCGACATGGGCGATGCTGCTCGGAGCTCTTCCCCACGAGCTTGGGCGATGATGGCTTGGGCGGGGGACAGTCTGCGACCTTCTGACGAGAGTGGACGGGGTTCGTCGAGAGACGGCCGCGAAACAGGTGGGAGTGGGAAGTCGCCACCAGCGATGGCAGATGAGTGATCGATCGAAGATGAGGCAGAGCTCCGAGTCTCTGGAGTGGCGTCTGGCGAGTAGAAAATGGTGTCCCTGTTGTCTGCTGCCGGTCCGAGGTTTGACGAGTGTTCTTGGACGTGGTCCTCGGCCTCCTCTGGCATGCCGATCAGACTGCCAGGTGTTGCGGGCATGACGCTGCTGACGATCGTTTGCCGTCCGCCTCCTCCGGCTTCCCATCCGGCGCCAGAGAACGTCGAGCTTCTCGCTCCTTCGCTCGATCGACTGGGGGCGACACTCGAGCCAGCGACGCTGTTTGTCCTCGTGGTGGCCGACATGCGCGACGACCGCTCCTCCGAGATGGTCGTCAGATCAGATGACCGCTGATCAAAGTCTCGGCTGTGATCCCCGCCATGATTGCTGAGGAGCGAGGGTAGCAGGACCGGCTCAAAGTCGTCTCCTTGGCTGTCCTGATCTTGCGAGTCTAGCGAGTCAGTGCCGCTCAAAGGGCGAGTGTGGCCGTCCTCGTCATCGTCGGGGAAGTTGCGCCGGTCCTCCTGAGAGTGAGAAGGTACATTGGACGGTCTCGATGTCGATGATGTCTCGCCTGGACTGGGGTGGCTCGACAGCGTCGGCGATTGCGCCGGAAACGCATACGCAGGACCGGTCTGCCCTGCTGGCCGCCGAGCAGCATCAGCCGGGTGCTCTAGCGGAGACAGGTCAAATCCGTGGAACTCGTCTCGAGGCGACAGTTGGGACTCGACGAAGGATGTGCCGGCAGGAGAGGAGGGCACGCTGCTGTGTCGAGCGAGAGGGGGACGCGAGTGCGACTGTTTCCGGTTCGGTGAGGGCGCGATTCCTTGGCTGGACGCGAGCGAGGGCGTCCCACGGATCGTATTGTCGTCTACTGATGTTGCGCGTGAGACGAGGGACGAGGTCGAGTTCTTCTCAAAGGGAAGGCCCATGGTCAAACAGGCGGAGTCCATCGTCAGCGATCCTGTCTGACGTCCGTCATTCCTCTCGACATGACTGTGTGTTGCGGAAGCAAACACGGGAGATGAGCTCGACCTACCCTGTCCCATCCTGCCCATAGTCCAGCCTGTCTCGCTCTGTCCGAGGACGAGGACTGGATCGAGTCGCGTCTGTCGAGCTCGTTGGATCGGCGGCGGACGACGTCGCCCTCCCTCCTGTCTGCCTCGCTGCCTCCATCCTCAGCTCGGAACCGGTCTCGCAGCGAAGGCGGCGGGATAAGGTCCGGAGAGTCGAGGGGAGGGGCGCCCAAAGAAGGAAAGGGAGTCGTCCTCGGTGCGGTGGTTGAGTTGAGAGGGGTCTGTTGACGAAGATACATGGTGATGAACAGCAGACGTCCTCCTCGTCCAAGAGTCGAGATGCGAGGGCTGGATCGTCGTTGGAGGAGAGGGAGGAAGCATCAGGAAGAGCGGAGTTGCGAGCTCGTCGGTCAGACCCAGAGAGGGGGAGACGAAAGTCGACAGGAGAGGGAGCGTCATGGCTGGAGGGTGGGTCGGAGCTCGACAGCCTGCCAAAGCGAGCGGAGAGGAGAGACGGCCCTCGATCTCTTCATTCTTCTCTTCATCTCCGGGTCCTTTCCACACCTTGGCGATGCCGAGCGTAGATAAGAACCGATCCAAGATGACAGTGGCAATTCCAAAACGCGTCTGGTGGGAAGTCAGGGCAGGCCAGGCCTTTGGGTCGGTCTTAAGGCCGAGAGGGAGGGCGAGCGAGAAATGTCCCTCGGCTCGACGCTTCTCCTCCATCCTCGATCACGCCGATCGTCCTTGCAACGGCAAACCCCCGACAGAGCGAGCGAAAGATGGCCTCCCAGCTAGACCAGTCCTCACAAGCACAGGTCAAGAAGGAGCACAACTCGGGTCCCTCCTCGCCTACGACCACCAACGACCAGCAGCCGTCCGAGCAGGACGCTCCCTCGGTCGCCCCTCCCGTCGTCGAGCGGTCCGACTCCATCGATGAGTACAGGCCCGACCTCTCGGCTGCAGGCAGGGTGCTCGGGGAGGACGAGCACTCGCTCATCCCAAAGCTAGGCAAAGTCAGATGCTGTAAGTCCAACCTGGCTGAGCTCATCCCTGCCTTCTCCCGTGTGCGGGTCGCCATCGGGCGAGGGCTCGTCGACCCTGCCGCCGTCGAGCTCGCCCATCCGCCTCCTACGACGCGAGCTCGCGTTTGCATGAGCTGACTCGGACGCGTGCCTCTCTTTTCCCACACTTGTCGCGTCTGTCAGACTGGTAAGTCATCGCCATACGCGCGTCGCGGTGTGTGACCTCGGGCTGACCTTGCTCCCTTCTGCCTGCGTCGGCCAGGTCTCTGCTCACGAGCGACCTCGAGTTTCTCTACCTCGACCCGGTCCTTCAGCACCACATGGGAGCTCAGCACCACTCGATGCTCGGAACGTCCCTCTTCAGCTACCTCCATCGTGCGTGCCCCTTCCCTCGCTGGCTTTGGCGCCTCTGCCCGAGCTCAGCCCAGGGCCAGCCCTTCGCGGGTCCATCTTCCTGCCCGACCGACCCGTCCTGACCCGACACCCCGCATCTCCCTCTCTCGTCTCCCTCTCCTGCAGCCGAGGAGCTCGAGCAAGCAAAGAACGACCTCAAGGGCATCGTAGACAGCGGAACCCTGTTTGGAAGTGTGACGAGGTAAGCTCGCCTCGGGAACGCTCACGCGACAGGTCGGCGAGCCGAAGCTGACCATACCGTCTGCCTTGCCTCTCCTCCATCGTGTCGCGTCGTGCCACCTTTGTAACAGAGTTCGGTTTGCCCGTCTTCCTCGGATCAGGGAAATTCTCGGGTGCGAGGACCCAGAGTTTGCAGCGTGAGTCCGACGATCCCGGCTCTGTTTGGCTTGCAGTTGCGCCCCCCGACTGACACTCTCGCCCGTGTACGTCTTACATCTAAAGGGACGCCAACCTGTTCGTCGCGGACGAGCACTATCTCGCCCTCGATCTTGTCTTGAACGCAGCCGGAGAGGGCCTCATCCTTGCCTTCTTCCACGCCATCGTCGGTGAGTCTGCTCTTCCCGCCTGCTTCTGCTTGAAAGCCAACACGATTGCCCAAGACTGACTTCATATTGTTTCGTACTCCAGACAAAAACGAGGACCAAGACCGGGATGAGAAGAAGAAGAGCGAGTGGACAAACTGGTGCGGAACACCCTTCATCACCACAGATGTAAGTGTCGCTCTTTGTTTTCGCATGCCCCTTCGCTCTTTCGCGCACCTTTCTTACCCTCGCGTCGATCGTGTCAGATGGTCAAACTCCTCTGGGACCAGGTCGATACCGTTCCCCGAGCCCCTCCGCCCATGGGACTCGCTTTCCGTAAGTCTGCACGTCCGTGCGTGCTCTTCTAGTACGAGCTGGGCTGACTCGTTTCTTTGTGTTTGCTCTTGGGTGTCTCAGCTCCCTCGCGTGTGTTCCAGGTGCTGATGGCGTCCTCGGAGCACGAGGTCCTGCTCTCTCACCCGCCTCCGAGGGAGCCTGATGCGGACCGGTCGATCGCAAAGTGCGACGGAGGCTACGTCGAGGAGGAGTTTCAGAAGCTGCTCCTCGAGATCTCGCTCAACCCGCAGGGAGGAAGTCAGTTCGCGGAGGCAAAGACGACGTGCACTCGTCGATTCAGGGCAAAGCACACCCTCATGACCGAGGGTTGCTTCAGGACGATCGAGAGTGTCTTCATCCCTTACGGTCAGTCCCTTGCCTTGCTGTCCGATCCTTCGCGGTGTCATGAGCTGACGTTTCTATGTGAGTGGTTTTACAGGGACGTTGATCTTTGCGTGCTTCCAGACGATCAACCAGCAGTGGCTTCCCCCTCCGAATCGGCCTCAAGTTGGACTGGCCCTGCCTGCGCCTCCGTACATTGATCCTGCGCTGTCAGCGGTGCATCATCAGCCTCAGCAGCAGATGCCCAACACGTTCCCGCAGCCGCCCGTCCACCCTGGCGGATGGGCCAACGGAGCTCCTCCTGGCCTCGGCCCTCAGCACTCTGGGCCGTACCCAGGCTGGCAGGGACCTCCCTCTCCGCACAACCCGTACGGTCACCCTCAGCCTCCCGGCGGATACGCCCCTGCTCCTCCGCACGCGTACGCTCACCCACCGACGGCGCCCACCACGGACGGCTACACGCACGACCGGTTCGAGTCTACCTCGCCGACGGGATCGAGGTCGGACTCACCTCCGCTCAAAAAGAGGAAGACGCCCGACCCGTTTGCGCCTTCCGTCCCCCTCGTGAGACCCAAGAAGACTCAGCGAGGAGGATCAGGTGGAGGCAGCCTGAGCGCTTCGGGCGTGCCCAAGGACCCGAGCCAGCTCAGGAACGGAGGCAAGCCGCCAAAGGGCGTCAAGGAGTGCCAGAGCTGCGGACTCAAGGACAGTCCAGAGTGGAGGAAGGGAGAGAGCGGAGAAAAGGACCTCTGCAACGCTGTCAGTACCCATGTTGTCGCTCTTCCGACCAATTCGACCGTCCACTGACTTGCCATATCTTTGCCACAGTGCGGTCTTCGATACGCTCGACTGGTCGCCAAGCAGAACGGCAAGGTTCGCTCGCGCAAGAAGAAGAGCAAGGCCGGAGACGATGCGTCTGCCGATGACTCTGGCTCCGCTCCTCCCGGCGAGGACGGAGGACCGTCAAAGAAGAAGAAGGCAAAGAAGGAGACAAAGTCGCTTCCTTCCGACTCTCACAACACGCCCGCCAAGCACTCGACCGCCAGCGGATCCTCAAGCGGAGGCGGACCTGGCCCATCCTCGCAGCATCGCTCGCCTGCGATGTCGCACCCACCTCCTCCATCGCTTCAACACCATCACCAGCACCAGTCGTCGGCGACTCGCTCTCCGCCGCGACACCCTCACCCGTCTTCCTACCCTGGCGGAGGGCCTCCATCCGGCTACCCTCCCCTCTCCTATCCACCTGCGCCTCCTCTTCACCATCAGCAGCACCACCAAGGCGGCCCACAGGACTACTACAAGAACTCTGCTCCTCCTTACCATCCGCGCAACCCAGGACCTCCTCAAGGCTACCTCCCGCCTCAGCACCAGCACCAACAGCCAATGTACGGCAACAATGGCGGCGGACCGGGACCGGGACCGGGCTACACGAGCTACCCTCCTCAGCCGCCGTCAGGGTCGTACCTTCCGTCGTACGGCGGGCAGCAGGACCAGCAGCAGAATGGAGGAGGATACTATGCTCAGGGAGGCCCGCCACCTCAGCATGGAGCGCCTTATCAGCAGCAGCAGCCGTACGCGGGCTACGGAGGAGGAGGGCAGGGTCCTGTCGGAGGGTACCCTGGACCGGGGGCGGGACCTGGACAGGGACCAGGACCGGGACCCAGAGGAGGGTATGAGCCTCAGCAGCAGCAGCAGCAGCAGCAGCAGAACGGCGGGGATGGGGGACGAGACTAAGTCTAGTTGTCTTGCTTGCTCTTCCCTCTGAGTCAACTGGATCGGTCTTTGTCCATGCTCCCATATGTGTTTGTCCTATCTATCCGCTCCGCTTTCTCTTCCACCTCTCTATGTCCTTTGCGTTAGCCATTTCTATTCGCGCGTTTTCCTTCGTAGACTGCTCTCCGCCGCGCGTCGTCGCTCTGTCCCTGTCTCTAACATAAGCTCCGCTCCTTTTTCTCTCGAGCTCGTATGAGTATGTACTACCACTCTTATGCTTTGTGAGTGTCGGGCAAGAGAACAAAGAGGCATCGCGATTAGGTGTCAGGAAAGAAAGGTGAACGTGAGGCGAGAAGAAGGAAAGTCTAGGTAAGGTACGTGAAAGAGAAAAGGCAATCGGGCGCTTCAAGCGTGTAGGCTGTGGACTAGGCAGTCTCCTCCCCCTCAGCATGGTGCTTGTGCTGCTTCGTCGACTCGATCCGGTGCAGCTCTTCTGTCGAGGTTGTCGCGCCGCTCTTGAAGAACACGACCACCAACATCGTCTCCGCCAACATCACCGCCATCGAGAACAAGAACGAGTACTTGTATCCCTTTGCGCTTGGCAGCGAGGGGCCGGTCGGGTTCTCCGGGTAGGCGACCTCGATGGTCGTCTTGATGCTGAGGAGAGCGGCGACTCCGAGCTGGGCGATCGATTGAAGGATGGCTCCGGCGACGCCGGAGACTTCGGGCGGGACAGACTGGAGGAAGTTGACGTAGGCAGACACAAAGGCGGAGGAGTTTCCGGCGGATCCCACGACGAATGCAGGGAACAAAAGTCGCCTGGGGGAAGACAGACGTGAGGGAGGGCATCAGCTTCGGGCGGTCCAAAACATCCGGTCGAGCCGGAGGGTCGCGAGGGAGAGGGGACTTACCAGTACCAGTACCTCTCGAAGGCGAACGCCATCATGAGCATCGCCATTCCAGCGAGGAACGATCCACCGATGAGTCGAGGCTTGAGACCGAGCTTCGAGATGGGAATGCCCTGCATCACGACCATGGCGACTGAAGACCCCGAAGAGACAAAAGCGAGGCGTCATGGTCAGACAGAGCTGGAGAAGCGGGATCGATAGAGTGACACTGGAACAGGTAAGGCTTTGAACTCACGGACTCCGGCGATGGAACTGGGCAGGAAACGGACAGCGGTCATGATGGCCGAGACCTTGGGCTCCCACTGCTCCTGCATGATGATGGAGAACGAGACCTGGCCGGCGAAGTACTGAAGCGGATAAGAAATTCGGTCAGCCACAATTCCGTTACGAAGGGCAGGGTCGAGGACGTGAAGACTCACCCAGAAGGCGAGCGCGAGGGCGAAGATCGAGATGAGGGTGAAGTTCTGGATCCGCCACATCGAGGGCCGGATCTAGATGCGTGTGACCAGAAGACACAGGGTCAGCAAGACATCCCGATTGACACAGGCCAGCCGGACGTAAACTCACGAGCGCGTCGATCGGATCCATCCTCGCCTCCCAAAGGAAGAACACTGGGAAGAGCGCGATCCCGATGATGAGCGGAGCGAGAGTCTCGGCCTTCTTCCTGCAAAGTGGAGAAAGCGTCGGAAGTCCAAAGTCAGTATCGTCCTTTCCGCGGGTTGTTTCGGTTGTCCGGGACGTCTGATGACTCACCATCCCTTGTAGTTGGCCGACGTGAGACCGTAGACGGTGAGCGCGATCGAGGCGATCTGGAGGAAGGTTCCTCCCCAGTCGAACCGAGCCTTTCGGGTGATGAGCGTCGTGCCGTCCGACTCTTTGCCGTTGACGGGGACAGAGAAGACAGCCTGTGGCGCAGAAGGTGCAGCTGGTCAGCGGTCGCGTACACACTTGGGAGGATGGACGGCGACTCACCTCCTGGGGCTTAGGAATGATGAAGACGCAAAGCAGGGCGAAAGGGAGGGAAACGATCGAGATGAACCAGAAGATCTGTTCGGATCAAGACGTGGAAGTTAGCGACAGCGCTCGAGCACGGTGTGGCAACGCGAGGCACTCACCCATCGATAGTCGGCAATCAGGAGCGCTCCTCCGACAATCAGTCCGATGATGTTGGCGATGGCACCGGATCCTCCAAAGAGGGCGATGGCGATGGCCTGCTTGTCCGGCTCGGGGAACAGGTGGATGATCAAGTTTGTCGCGGCCGGGATCGTCAACGCAGCACCCAAAGCGCTGAGGGCTCGAAGGAAGAGGAAGCCCGTCTTGTTGGCTGGCGAAGAGGGAAAGCCAAGGAGGCGAATGGGTCAGTTTCGCTTCGCGTACGGGCCGAGAGGGAAAGTGCGGGGACTGACTGATGAACGGGATGATGAGCGACATGATTCCCAGGAACCCGAAACCGCCGACAAATACCCATTTTGCACTCCAGATATCTGCAAGTCGCCCGCCAGTGAGGAGTGTAGCGGCGAGGACGAGTGCGTAGCTGATCAATGAAAGCCGAAGGCGGGGTCAGTAACCTCAGGGAGAACGACAAGTACCTTCTCGAGACTCACGCATTGACGATCCAGACCTCCTCTCCCGGAACCATGTTGAGCGCCTTTGAGATATCCGTGAGCGCCAGGACTGCAGAGGCGCGACGGAAGGAAGGGAGAGTCAGTTCGGAGGGACGGCTCGAGACGGAGGGCTGATCGCAAAGTGCTGTCGCACGCCTCCTCGATCTCGCGAACAAGAGAAAATAGCTCCAAACTCACTAACAGCAGAGGCGGCAAAAATCTTTGGGGGGTAGAGAATGAGGTAAAGAGAGTAAGTATAAAAGTCAAAGGAGTGATTATCAAGCGAGACGACTCAGGGAGGGCTGAGCTCACATCCAGGAACCTGAGGGGCCGCGATCACCAAAGGTCAGTCTCGGCAGAGGTACAAGAGCAGAAGGAAAATGGAGCGGACGTACTGGGCCAGAGAGAAGACGAAGAGAAGGAAATATCGTCCTATGTGATGAAAGTGCAAGTCGAACAGGAAGGAAGGAGGAGAGCTGTCATTCATGCACCGAGGGACCCCACTCCAAGCCATCTTCCTTCCCTCCCTTCCCTTCCTTCAGCCAATATTTCTGCGGATGCCAGAGTACGTACGGAAGTTGGAGATGGTAGGCGCAGCATGCTGAGCCTCCGTGTTGTTGAACGTCGTCGTCCTACAGCAACGCAGTGGCGAAGCGGGAGGGACAAGATCGAGGCATGAGCTCCAGCCTTCCAGACAGAGATCAACCAAACAGCTCACGGCGAAAGACGAGCAGCGTTCGCATGATCTTGGCTGGCTGGAGAGGACATTTTCGATGAGGCGAAGATGTGTGGATGTGGTTTGAGAGGGAAAGGAAGTAAGCCGACTGCAAGGAAGGGGCGCAAGGAAGCCACGGACGGACGGGCAGGGCATCAGAGGCACGCTCGACCGAGCCCACACACGCCTCGGTGATATCCCGGACCGTCCGGAGCAAACAACAGACCCGTCACGCGAAGCCGGAGAACGGCAGAGAGAGTCGTCAGCAAGCGGGCTCAAACTCGGACGAGCAGGACTCGACCGTGCTTACAGAGGGCGGGTGTGCGCCAAGGGGGTCCGGATGGGGCAGGAGGGCAAGGAGGGAAGGGCAAGGAGGGAAGGGCAAGGAGGGAGGGAGAGAGCCTCGGCGAGGAAGGGGAGAAGGCCGAGCTCCTTCCGGTGGGCGCAGTCGATGCCCGGACGGACCATGGGGAGCGATCGAAGGAAGCCAAATGAGTTACGGCCCAGGTTCTGGAATGGCCTCGAGGAGGGCGCGAGGAGACATGTAGTGAAGGAGATGGGTGACGAGCGCGGAGGGGAGAAGGCAACGAGGTGGTCAGCTTGGGAGTACGACTGCGAGAGACATGCCTGCGGACTGACCTTTGACCACGCGACTTCAGCACACACCATCAGACTAACACACACGCAACAACCTTCTTGCGAGGACTGCCGACCGCTCGTCCACATCCATCGCCATCATCCTGTCCGCTACTTTGCCCTGCTATCCCTCCTCGCACCCTCCGTATGCCCACGGCCAGCTTCTGGTCGCATGCGAGTCAGCAGCGGTTGAAAGCATGGAGCATACTTATCGAGGATCGTATCAACCGACGACCGTGCCAGTCAGCCTAGTTGCCCTCCTCGTAGTCTCCCTCTCCCTCAGAGTACTCCCCTTCGCCTTCAGAGTACTCTCCCTCGTCCCACTCCTCCTCCTCATCAAACTCCTCTCCCTCCTCCTCTTCTCCCTCCCCATCTTCGTCCTCTTCCTCGTCTGCGGGCACGGATGCAACGGGTGGTGGCGTCGCGGCAGCAGGCGGGGCGAAGAAGCTAGGCGTGGCAGCCGCCTTCTTGACTGGGACCGGTGCTTGGAGGCTGTAAGAGGCAGACCAGGTATGTCAGCTCGAGCTCGGAAACACTTGCTTAGTCATTGATGTGCTCACCCTGCAAAGCTGAACATCCCGCTCGGCTTGACTGCACCTCCGGGCGCGGGTGGAGGAGGGCCAAAGCTGAACCCTCCCGCCGCTGGAGCAGGAGGAACGACCGCTGTCGTGCTGGGCGACCTCTTTGGCGCGCTCGAGTGGGCTGATCCCTTTGCTCGTCGTCTCGTCTCAAAGTCCCTGCCCGACGCCAACGGGACAAACTCGTCCGGCAGGGGCGAGAACGTCGGCGCAGACGTGACGGGCGTAGGAGTGCCAAACACGGACGTCTGTCCCCACGAGGACGACGGAGTGACGTTCGATTGGGAAGGGAACGACGCTCCGAACGTAGCGGTCGTGGAAGGCGCAAGAGGGGTCGAGGCGGACGCCTTGGACGAGGACGCGACGGCCGACGGGCCAGGCGCAGTCGCTCGTCGAGGAGAAGGCAGCGCCTCAAACTTGATCGGTCCAGCTCGCGAGAGCAGGAGCTCGCTACTTGCTGAGCGTGACGAGGAAGCGGCGGCCTCCTTGGTGGCCATCGACCGGTTGAGGAGCGGCTCCTTTCGCGCCGAGAGGAGCGCAGCCTTGACCTGGAACGACTTTCGCTCGTCGTTGAGCGCTCGAGCGGCGATCGAAGCGACCTTCGGGTTGACCGCAGACCGGTTGAGAGCGGACCGGAGAGGAGAAGTTGTGTTGGCCGTGTCGGACAAGGGTTGCTTGCGAGACGGCGTGCCAGCAGAGGTGGACGGTCCGGTGTGCTTTGACGTGAGCCGGAGGACGTCCAGTCGGAGCTCGAGGTCGTCGATCTCGTACGTCTTTTCGTTGACGGCGACGGTGATGTTGCGCATCGTGCGGGCGATCGTGTCGAGCGAAGGAGCCTTCATCGGGTGCGAGCCCGTCTTCTCGTGCTCGATCCGCTTCTTGAGGGTGGCGAGGTAGGCTTCCATCTGCGACACTCGCTCTCGGACGACCTGAGTCGTCTTCCTCAGCTTCTGCTGGTTCTCGGTGTGCTCCGGTCCAAGCTGGCGGACCTTGATCATCTGTAGAAACAGATAGGTCAAGAGACCATCAGGCTGGTCAGCCAGGAGAGGCAGTGGCCGGACTCGCTCAGGATGATGCTCACCTTTGCAAAGCCAGGGTCGTCCTTTGCCCTCAAGAACCGAGAGCACTCCTCCATCTTGGTGTCGGCTGTACGAATAGGAGAAAAGAGGTCAGTGTCGATTCTGGTCAAGGGCCGCGAGGCGGAAGAATCGGTCAGACGAACCTTTAAGCATCAGGCTTTGCAGCTCTGCGATCTTTCGCTTCATCGCAAAGCTCTCGCCGGTGAGGCTGAGCGTATCCTCCTCCTTCTTCTTCGCGAGCGTCTTGAGTCGCTGGAGATCGCCGAGCGTCCACGTCGGCTGGGTGTCGAGGTCTCCGGCCTGGGGACTCGGCTTGCCAGCCTCGCGTTGAAACTCGGCGGAAGCGCGAGCAGCGGTTTGCAGCTTATCCGAGAACGAGGGTTGTCAAAGTCAGCAGGTTGTGGTCAACAAACCAAGATGGAGCAGAGTCTGCTCACATCTGCGATCTCCAGGTTCAGAAGGAGGTAAGCCTTGAGGAACTCGCCCGCCAGGCCTGTCTCCTTGACCTCGACCGGCGCAGCGTTCGTGCTCTTTCCGAGACTCGAGGTCGACGTCCGTTGCGGGAACGCAGGCTTGGCGGGAGAATCGACCTTAGGCGTCGAAGACCCGGACGCAGACGGAGGGAAGCCAGCGAAGCCTTTGGGCGTCGAGGGCGGTGGCGGAGCGGGGCTGCTCGTCCCGAACGAGGGAGGAGCCAGCGCAATCTTCTGCTGCTGGGGCGGAGGCGCCCCGAACCCAAAGGACGAGGTTGTCGAAGCGGGAGGGTTGCCAGCGGGAGTCGTAGACCCGAACATGTTTGGCGGCGGAGAGGGCGAGGCGGTCTTGTTGGGCGTCGCCGGCGCGCCAAAGAAGGACGGTGCGGCCAGCTTTGGCTGCTCGGCAGCAGCGACAGGCGCAGGAGCACCGAAGAAGCCCGGCGCCGAGAAAGGCGGGCTGGGAGTCGACGGTGCTGCTGGCTTGGACTGTCCAAAGCCGCCGAACGTCATGGGCGGCCCACCGGGAGCGGCCTTGGAGGTCGACGGTGCAGGAGGGGGAGCTCCCCAGCCGAGCGATGCAGGAGCAGCCTTGACCGGCTGAGGGTCATCCACCTTTGTAGCTGCCGGAGCTGCTGATGGCGCACCGAACCCGAACGACGGCGCTGTCGGCTTTGACGATGGCAGTCCGAGACCAAGTCCCCCGCTGTTTGGCTGCTTGACCTCTGCGGCGGCGGGTGCCGCTGGGGGAGCACCGAAAGAGAAGGGCGACGGAGCGGGAGCCTTGTGGGCTGGCTTCGGTGATGCAGGCGGGCTGGCGACCGACGAGGCGGTCGACTTGTCGAGCTCGTCCGACCGAGTGATGGGCGGACTCGCCAGCGGAGAGCTGCGCACCGGCGCTGTCGACGGGAAGCCTTTGCCTCCAAACATCGGCTTGGATCCAAACATGGCCGTCTTGGCCGGAGGAGGAGCAGTCGGGGTCGACATCGTCGGCTTTGCTGGCTCAGCAGCTGGAGCCGCAGGCGCAGAGAAGAGCGATGGCGTGGATCCGGTCACTAGGGTTGCGCCGAACAGAGGTGGCGATGCGGCAGGTACTGCTGGCTTGGTCGTTGGCTGTCCGAACAGGCCGAACGACGTCTTTGGCGGGTCAGCTGCGAAGTCGGCTGGCGGAGCTGGCTTCGCGTCGGCAACAGGCGAGAGGATCGTCGCGGCAGCTGGCGGGCTGGAAGTTGGGCTGGTCGTCTCGTCTTCCTGTTTGACTTGCTCCTTCTTGACCTCCACCGGAACCGCGTTCGTCGGCGTCGGCGAAGGTGGGGCGGGAGAGGGGCTTGCCGACGGTGGAAGGGGGACCTCGGTCGGATCTGGGGCGGGAAGCTCCTCGATCTTGACTCCATCGGCGACAATGGTCGGAATCGGGACAGACGCTGGAGCGGGTGCAGACGACGGAGTATCCTCCACTTCCTCGTCGACCTCCTGGTCCTCTCTCTCCTGCTCCTGCTCCTCCTCCTCCTCCTCTTCCCCATCCTCCTCCTCCTGCGAGTTGTACTCGTCTTGATCCTCTTCGCCCTCCTCCGCCTGATCATCTTCTTGTTCGGATCCCTCCGTGCCCTCCTGCTCGTCCTCCAACCCCTCCTCCTCCGGCTGATCTGCCGTCTCCGGTTCCGGCTGCCTCGTCTCGGGCTCAGCCTTGGGTTCAACCTGTGGCAGACCGCCAAACGAGAAGGGAGATGGCTTGGGGGCATCCGTCTTTGCTGGCGCTCCAAAGCCGCCGAACACGTTGCCACCCGAAGCAGGCTTTGCGCCACTTCCGAGCCCGCCAAAGCCAAACCCTCCTCCAGTGCTGGATCCAAACAGATCGCCACCGGTGCTCTTCGAGACAGTGGTGGGTTCGAGCTCGTCGGCTGCTTCCTCGTCGAGGATGCTCGTCGTGTTCGTCCTGGCCACGCTCGCATCGGCGTCGTCGTCGTCGTCGGCGAGCTCGGTGATCCTTGCGCCGAACGAGAGCTTGGCCGGCTGAGCTGGCGGACGCTCACTTGATGGCGAGGGGCCCTCCGCCTTTGGTGTGACTACGCTGCCGAACGGAGAGGGAGCGCTCGATGCTGCCGCTCCAAACCCGGTGAAGGCCGGCGCGAGAGGTGCTCCGGCACCAAAGACCGACTTTGTCGTCGTCGCCGCTGTAGGAGGCTTGGCGAACCCTCCTCCGCCTCCAAAGACGGACTTTGCAGGTTCGGTCGCGCTCTCTCCCCCGGCACTCGACAGCAGTCCACCGAACCCGCCTCCGCTCGTGCCAGCTGTTGCCCCGAACGGACTCGAGGCGGCCGTTCCAAACGGAGACGCAGCTGCGGACGTCTTGGGAGCAGAGAAGGCTCCGAAGGCTGAACCGGAAGGGACGACTGGTGCGATCTTGGGTCCACCGAGGGTCGACGCTCCAAACACTGGCTTTGACGCCCCAAACGGCGAGCTCGAGGCAGGAGCGCCAAACGTGGACGCCGACCCAAACGACGAGGTGCTTCCAAACGCAGGTGCGGCCGGGGCTGCTGTCGTTGTGGAGCCAAACGCAGGGGCGGACGGCGTAGGAGAGGGTGATTTGGCGGGCGCGGCAGGAGCAGCCGCCACAAACGTCGAGGCAGCGCCGAACGTCGAAGCCGCTCCGAACGCAGACGAGGGCGACCCAAACGCGTTCCCGAACGCAGACGTCGTTGCCGGCTTGCCGAAGCCAGTCACGGGCGAAGGAGAGGCGGGAGCAGCAGCAGTACCGGGCGAAGGGGAGGACGGCGACTGAGAGACGTTTGAGAACGCTCCAGCGCCCGAGAACGGCGACGCCTTCTTCTCATCCGCCGGCGTCTTGGGCGCCGCTCCAAACGCAGAGGGCGCTCCAAACGTAGAGGTCGCCCCAAACGTGGAGGTAGACCCGAACGCGGGGTTGCCTCCTCCGAACGCTCCAAACGCTGGCTTCGCGGCGGGCGTAGTGGACGGCGTGGTGGATGCGAATCCGCCAAAGCCGCCTGTGCTCGCTGCGGGCTTGGTCGGTGTTCCAAAGGCTGAGGGTGCGGCTGCTGAGGCACCGAAGGCGGACGATTGGCCGAAAGACGCACCCGAGAAGGCAGAAGCGGCCGCAGGAGGCTTGGCGGCCGCACCAAAGGACGACGACTGCCCAAACGCAGGGGCAGCAGACTGACCGAACGTCGTGGACCCGAACGCGGACACGGGAGCCTTGATGGGAGCTCCAAAGGGGGACGAGGTCGAGGCGGACGCGCCAAACCCTCCGAACGCTGAAGGAGCAGCCGTGGGTGCTGAGGCGGGCGATGCGACACGAGCTGGCGTGCCGGCCATCGAGATCTCGCCGCCAGCGTTGTCCTTGATCATGCCGTCATACTGGTTGACGCCCTCCCTCGAGTTGACGACATTCCACCCAGCAAGGACTCCGTCGCTCGTGTAGACGAGCAGCCTCGGCGCAGGAGGGAGATCGTCGAGCTCCTCGCCACCGACCATGCCCCGCTTGATGGGCATCGTCGTCCGGAGGTCAAAGCCCATCCCGAGCACGGCCGTGTCCTCGGACGAGGCCTCTGTCAGAGGCAGACTGGGCGCGCTCGTCTCGTCGAGGGTGAGCACCTTCCATCCTCCGTCCTGCGCCGACGTGCTGATGACTCCGAGCAGAGGGGACGGTGCGTTGCCGAGGAAGCCGAGCCAGGTGCCCTTGCCGCCCCACGAGGAGAGGAACGCGCCGTACCGGACGCCCGCTCGGTCGGTGAGTCCAAACGCTGGGGATGGGTCCATAAAGTGGGTGCACGTGACCGAGGGCGAGGGCACCTTTGATCGGGTGATCACGTACAGCTCGTACGAGTGCTCCGGATCCGTAGAGCCAGCGGACGCCGGCAGATTGTACGTGACGAGGAAGACATCGTTTTCGAGCCAGTGGATCGAGTTGACTGGCAGAGCAAGAGGTCTCGTCAGTGTGGGCCAGAAACACAGTCGCACCCGCTTCGGGCTCACCATAGTAGTCTCCCTGCAAGCCTGACGGACGCTCGATCGCTGGTCCCTTCTCCTGGCCGTCCGGCGCAAAGAAGCGGAGTCTTCCCTGGCTGTCTCCTACGACGACCTGCTTCCCCTTTGGGCTCCAGGTTGCGGCGGTGTAGGCGCCCTCGAGGCGCATGCTCTCGGTCTGCGAGTCAACGTCGAGCAGCGACAGCGACGCCTGCTGGAGAATGAGCACCACGGAAGGAAGCGCCGATGGGTTGGGTTGAAGGGACTTGATCGGTGAGGGGAGGGGAGGGAATGACTGGACCGGTTGCGGCTGAGGAGTCAAGGAGATACAAAGGGAGGGCAGGTGAGCTCGCGCAAGGAGGGAGTCCTCGCCTGGATCGTGCAGCGGACCTACCGAGTCTTGGGACTGGAGTGATTCGAGCGAGTAGATTCTGATCTGAGACGAGGCTGTTGAGGTGATCACTACCGAGTCGTCCTTTGCAAACTTTATCCAGACGAGTCGTTCGCCGAGCGAGACGGTCCGCACGGGAGCGAGCGGCGAGGTCGTCGACCTCGCACCCGTCGTAAACAGCGTGTCGAGCGCGTCGAGCGAGAACAGGGAGAACTCTGCAAGCATCAAAGTCACACTTGGTGTCAGCGCAGTGAGGCCAGGGAGGGTAGTGGGCGAGGATGTGAGCTCACGTTGATCTCCTCCTGCGACGAGGACACCTCTGGCCGAGCTCACGTCAAACAGGTTGCACTCGCTCTGCAGACCCTCGACAGTCACCGACGGATGCAGTCGGGCGTGTACGTCGATCGAGGGCTTCTTCATGTCCAGCCACTGTAGAACCCAACGAGACCTGCGTCAGCTCAGGCGAGGTGGTGGCAACCAGGTCACGGCCGAGAGCACGTACGGGTGCGTCGAGCTCATCTCCCTCAACCTCATTCTGCGGCACGGCAGACGTAGACGCGACAGACATGGAAGAGAACATGGCCAGGAAGGAGAGAGTCGGTGGGTGAGAGAGGCCCTGCGCTCTCTGGGAAGGAAGGGGTTGGGAGGGCACGACAGCGTGAGCTCGCCGAGATCATCAGGCGCGCCTGGGAAGCTCAAACGTAACCGACCGCTCCTTTCTATGCACCTCAGATCAAGCTCCTAGATGATACTCGTCATCGATATCCTGTCACTCTCATGTCTTCAAAACTTGTGATCTTGCTCATTTGTGATTTGCGTCCGATGTGAGGTGTCGGCCCTGTGCGAGCTCACATCCGAAATTCGACGCGAGCTCAAGCTCAACCACCTCTCGCCTCCGCACCGAGACCGACCAGAACGACCAGCCCTTCGCTCTCGCTCGTCCGATCATGCAGTCGACAGCCGTGCACTTGAACGTCAAGGGGAAGAAGGTCGTGTTTGGCGACGACGAGGCTGCCGCTCCGGTTGGGCAGGATGCGTCCCCTCCCCGCCCTCGGGGGATGATGATCCACCCTTCGCGTATGCAGATGCAGACAAACCCTCAACCAACAGCCCAGGTCGCCTACTCTGCACCACAGGCTCAGGGAGACAGGCCTGCGTATGTGCCGCGTGAGGGAGGCAACTACGCTCCGCCTCGTCCGCTCAAGGGCAAGCTGGTGAGCTCAACCTTCTCAAGCTCACCCTCTCTGCGACCGACCCCAAGCTGATCTGTAGTCGTTCTCCCCTCGTGTGTGCGTGTGCTGTAGCCTCCGAGTGAACGGGCTCCCAAGACTGCTGCTCAGGCTCGGTATGCCAAGAAGAAGCAGAACAAGCTCAAGAAGAAGAAGCAGGCCGCCGTCCGGTCAGCCCCAAAGCACAAGACCGCACCGGCACAACCGTCGTCGACCGCCAAGCCTGCCGCAGATGGACAGATGGACGTCGACGGAGACAGCTCAAGCAGCGAAGACGACTCGGACTCTGACTCGGACTCTGACTCCGACGCAGAGGAACCCGTCAAGGAGGTGGCCGTCGTTGAGAAGAAGCGAAAGCGGCCAGCCAACGACGATCAGCCGACCGACACACCAGTAGCTCAGAAGCCGACACCAACACCGGTATCGGACGAAGAAGAAGACGAGGATGATGCTGAGGGAGACGAGATGGTAGCCGACGAGCCTCCAGCGTCGGCTCGTGGCAGCCCTCCCGCTCGCGACCTGATCCTCCCCGCCTCGTTCACCTCCAACCCCCTCCCTCCGTTCCCCGTCCTCCCACCGTCTCACCCGGCACCATCGGCATCCCTCCTTCACCCTCTCACCATTCCCCATGCTCTCACGACCGCGACCACCATCTCCTCGTCCCACACGACCCCTCTTCTCGCCACTCCGAAACCTGCCCTCTCGACCGAGGACGAACCGGTAGCGTCCGGCTCTTCCTCCTCATCATCTCCACCTCCGGAACTCTCGGCCGTTTCATCGCCCACGGTCGGACTCTCGGAACGCATGCTCACCCGTCTAGGCGACTTGGGCGTCTCGGACCTCTTCGCCGTCCAGACCGGAGTCATCCCCTTCCTCCTCCCACCTGCCGCCTCAGGGTCAATAGCAGCCGGTCTGCACCCCATGAAGCCCACCCGCGACATCTGCGTGTCTGCCCCTACCGGAAGCGGAAAGACGCTCGCCTACGTCGTTCCCGTCGTCGAGGTCCTCTCCAAGCGAATCGTCACCCGCCTGAGAGCGCTCATCATCCTCCCGACCCGAGACCTCGTCGCGCAGGTCAAGGAGACGTTTGAGTCGGTCGCCAAGGGGACAGGACTCAAGATCGCCACCGTCACAGGATCGCAGTCGTTCGCCGCCGAGCAGGCCAACCTCGTCCAAGCAGGAAAGGGCGCTGGCTCGTCAATGGTCGACATCCTCATCTGCACACCCGGTCGACTGATCGATCACCTCAACGGGACACCCGGCTTCAGCCTCCAGTTCCTCCGGTTCCTCATCATCGACGAGGCGGACCGATTGCTCACCCAGTCGTTCCAGGACTGGCTCCAGGTCGTCCTCGCCAAGACCCGCGTCCCCTCCCACATCTCATCCTCGTCCGTCGACATCCTCTCCTCCGCCTCGGCCTCCAAGCCTGTGCCGTTCGAAGGCGAGCAGGACCAGGTCTCGCAGTGCCAGAAGCTCCTCTTCTCTGCTACGCTTACGAGGGACCCGTCCAAGATCGCCGCGCTCAAGCTGCACGACCCGCAGTACTTTGTAATCCAGGACGAGTCGGATACGAACCCGACCGAGCACGTCGAGGGAGAGGCGTTTGCTGTTCCTGCGACGCTCAAGGAGCACTTCCTCGTCGTGCCGACCTCGCTCAAGCCGCTCCATCTCTTGCACATGCTCCACTCGCCAAAGTTCTCGCTCAAGACCAACGTCCTCTGCTTCACCAAGTCGGTCGAGTCTGCGGCGCGGCTCGTCGAGCTGGTCCGATTCTTCGAGGATGCGTACGTTGCACTGGCGGGGGAGAAGAAGATTGTCGTCAAGGCGTACTCGTCGGATCTTGGGGGTGGAAGCAGTGGTGGGGAGAGGGCAAAGGTGCTCAAGCAGTTCAAGAAGGGAGAGGTCGACGTGTGAGTCCTCAGTCGCACCTCTCTGATCACCCCTGCCAGCGACTGACAGTCATCCGTTCCCTTTTCTCCAGATTGATCTGCTCTGATCTCATCGCTCGAGGAATCGACATCGCCTCTGTCTCGCACGTCGTCTCGTACGACGTTCCCGTCGACATGCGAAAGTACATCCACCGAGTCGGACGAACCGCCCGAGCAGGCCGAGACGGATCCGCCTGGTCGCTCGTCGAGACCCAGGAGGCTCGACACTTCAAGTCTCTCCTCCGATCGGCGTCGCATCTGGACAAGGTCAAGAAGCTGAAGGTGGAGGAGGAGGAGCTGGAGCCGTTGCAACCGGCGTACAAGGTCGCTCTGGAGAGGCTGAAAGATGCTTTTGCGCATCAGTAGACTTTGATGGTCAAGTTAGCTTCAGTGCCTACGCTTTGGTCCTGTGCTTGTATCCATGCCCATATGCGGTCTTTCATCGAAGCGAGGAGGGAACGTCGGATCATCCGCTAGTTGTAGCCTCATCATATCAGTCCATCCCATCAACCAGCCACATCCTCACCCTTACTTATTGAGCCTACTGCCACTTTAGATGTCCTGCAAGAAGTGGATGTCCACGCTGCCAAAATCGAACCACCAGAACAGGTCAGTGCCCATCTCCTCTCTTGTTCGCCCTCTCCGATCCACTTCTCTTCCCTTTCAACCCCTTGCACTGTATATCGCGTGACGAGACGTACCTCTTGAACCGATCCCTCACTTTCATCAGATCCCCGAACGGCTCGGCGGCGATATGCGCGTTGAAGACCGCGACAGAGCCATACTGCTCTACGAAGTAGAACGCCTTCGTCGAGGGCTCGAGGGTAATTTGATACTGGGTGATGCCGTCCTCCTGCAATGATGTCAGATAGCATGGGCGGGCAAAGAGGAAGCAAAGAGGAGAGAGAGAGGAGAAGAAGACGGGCGTGAGCTCGCGCCCTATCTCTCCGCCGTGACGACCTACATGGCACAAGCTGTCGACGCAGCCTCTCTATCCTTCAAGCACGCAAAAGATCTGAGGCTGCTCCGAAAGCCATCAGGAACGAGAGAATGAGAGACTGACCTTTCTTGACCTCTCTCCGACGGAGGCGAGGATCTCGGTGAGCTCGGAGATGGACTCGCCCTCCTTGGGCGTCAGGATGGCGACGACGCGGAACGGCTTGTCCGGAGAGGCGAGGATAGAGGAAGGGATCTCCATTGTGGAAGTAAAGTAGAGTGTTTGGGGACTGAGGTTGGTGGTGAGGGTTCGTGGCGAGAAGATCTCGGAGGGAGGACGGCTGAGCTCAGCGCAGGGGCATTCGGGCAGATGCCTTGCCGGACCTCCACTTTCGTCAGCCAGCACCACTGAAGTTGGCGACCAAACGGAAGAGACAGATGTACGAAAAGCATGTGCGGTGCCGTGCGGACGCAATCTAGATCGATGAGGACATGTTAAGATGAGTGGGTAGGCTAAGAGTTCCTGGTAGTGTATGGAGGAGAGAGCCTAAGGGGGATGAGCTGAGCGAGACCGAGAGTGCGAGGCCCAAGAAGAGAACAAGATGGAAGAGTGGGAGATCTTGAAGAAGAGAGACAAGAGACGGGGGTATCGAGAGAACAGCAAAATAGCGCGTACAGCCTGGGCTGAAGACGCGAGAAAGATGGAAGGGTAGATGGTGGATGGGCCGAAGAAATTGGGACTAGATGACGGCCATGTCGGTGAGAGAGCGTCGGACGATGATGCTGCGAAGACGTGAAGCGGAGAGTGTCAGGCGCGGTGCAGAAGAAGCGTGCGGTAGAGCTTGTGGGAGGGAAGGACGTACTCTGCGACAGCAGCCATCACGACTCGGAGCATGTTGGTGTCTACTGCGCACGTGAAGCTGGATCGCACGAGGATGCATCCAGCGCGTCAGCAAGGCTAGAGGGACACATACAGAAGGGGAGGAAGTGGACAGGATGGACGTACTGCACATAAACCTCTTTGCTCGTCAACCGGTTCAGCCTCTGGAACTTCTTCTGGAAGAACTCTCGCCCCTGAATATAGTCCCCGGGAGGACCTTGGTAGTCCCCAAAGTACTGGGCGATCTGTGATTGCGACTTGAGCTTCTCGCGGAAGATGTCGTCCTTGTTGAGGAACAGGATGATCGAAGTTTTGGTGAACCATTGGGAGTTGCAGATCTATCAGAGGCAGGGACGTCGAACGGAGAGATGGCTAGTCAGCAACATAGTCGTCCTGGGAAGGAAGAAGATGATGAAGGATGCGGAAGAGCTGTAGACGGACCGAGTCGAAAAGCATGAGGGCCTCTTGCATCTGGTTCGAGTCCTTGTCCTCGACGAGACATTGGTCGTATCCAGAGATGGCGACCAAGAAGAGGATGGCTGTTACGTCCTCGAAGCAGCTGCAGAAGACGAGAGAGACGAGAACACGGATCAGACAGACCCTCGTTTGACAGGCGAGTACGCAAAATGCGGACTGACTGGATCCACTTCTTCCTCTCTGACCGCTGTCCTCCGACGTCGAACATCGAGTAGTTCTGGAGCAGAAGAGGGGAATTGGTCAGATGCGAGATGGTAACCTACAAGACGTTTAAGACTCACGAGCTCTCCGATCTTGAACGCCGTCTCCGAGATACCCGTCGTCTTCGCTCGACTCCGCACCGTGTCCTGCTCTGTCGGCCGGTAGTCTGGCAAGAAAAGTCGGTCGATGTTTTGGAAGTAGTACGGCAAGCTACGAAGAAGAGATGAGAACGTCAGCTCAGCCCAAGAGGTCGCGTCTGCCCAGGTGCAGACATCGATCCGTCAAGCTCGGACTCACTTTTCCGGCAGTGCCGCCTCGTTTCCCCTCGAGTAACACCTCTGCACCTCCGGATCTGTCCACAAGCTGACGAGCGGCTGCATGTACTCGATCGGGAACGGCTGCCCCGTCTCCAGTTCTGGTGCGGAATCCACAATCGCCACGTTTCGCTGTGACGCACCCAATCAAACGCGCAAGCCCAGTCAGCGAGCCTGCCCCGTACCCCTACAATAGTCGAAAAAGCGCGGACTGACCCTGTTGTCCGGCTGGACACACATCTCCCACTGGTCCATGGTGTCGATGATGGCCCGCATGCCGCTGACCAGGTTCGAGAACACCAGCTGACGGTAGTCTGTTGACCGGTTCAGTAATTCATCAGCAGAAAGGGGAACTGTCAGTTCAGGCTTGATAACAGGCCGTTGTCGTGGTCTTGGAGCAGACTAATCGAGTAGCCAGGGGCATCGAGGGCACGAGCTCGGCGGATCCCGACGACGCGACGAACGGGCGGACAGAGGACGTACGCTCGTTTTCCGAGGGTGTGAACGGAACGTTGTGGATCAGACGCATTTGCTGGGAGGCGAAACGAGCGAGCAAGGGGGCCAAGGAGAGGGTGAGCTCAGGAACGAGGACAGGAGGCGACCGACCGACGCGAGTGACTGACCTTGAGCACTGTACTCTTCCCACTCTCTCCTGCTCCCAGCAACAGCAGCTTGACCTGCATCTGCATCTTGCGCTCATCCTGTATCGTCAAGCCAGAGTGCTCAGGTCAGAAGCTGAGCCGAGGTCAGACGCAAGGTAAGGACGAGCGAGCTGACCTCTCTGATCGCCTTCTCGACCTCCCTGTTCCTCCGTGACTCGGGCGTGTCCGATTCGGACGACATGCACGCTCCCATCTCGTTTCGTAGTTGTGTTGTTGATTGTAGGGATGGGTGGGGTCGGGCTGTCAAGCTGACGGCCAAGCGAGAAGAAGCCAGGGGGCAAGGTCGAGGACAGTCAGCCTGATGGTCCCTGAGATCGTCAATCTCCCCATACGGTCTCTCTGCGAGCCGCCTGTTCGCTTCTGATGATCAATCTGTGCACCGTTGCGAGGCCGGGGATGCCGTAGGGCAGTCATCGATGGGAGGAGGAGCGAGCTCTGAAGCGGAAGATCAGAGCTCACGATCCCTCCTCCTGAGCTCACGGCCAAGACTCCGCCTCTCGACGGAACCGAGCACTCGTAGCTGGCCCGCAGGAGCCGAAGTGCATCCGTTGAGCCTGCGTGGACGCAAGTCTGAAGACACTTCGTAGCGGACGAAGGCCAGGCGAAGCGAGAAGGAAGGTCGCGGACGAGCTTCCTCCCCTTGGTGCGCCAAACAGAAGCTCGGAGAGAGGAAGACCATCGCGACCACTCACCTGCTGCAGAGTACAATCCAGATGCGATCCGTGGACTGTGTAGTGTATGAGACGACGGCACGTCTACTGGCTTTGTGAGGATGCGCGAGAGGGATGACGGTTGGGCTTTCTTCTCATCATCAAACAACGAGAGTGAGCTCTCCCTCAAACCCAGCAGCGGCGGCACACGCCCGGCCGAGGTTTCGCCCCCCCTGCCAAAACAAAAGAACAGAGAGCGAGGCGGTTCCAGGAAGACGGTCCAGCCTCGCATACAACAGTGTCATCTCATGTTGATAGGGGATCACACGTGCACCTAGGCTAGAAAGAGGATCCGAGCCAGTTTTTCCGCACGCGAGGGATGTTTGAGGGGCTGGGAGGGACGGCAGGAACGTGGTTGAGGGTGTCGATCAGTCTGCCTTGCCCTTTGTTCTCGTCTGGGGTTGAGGTTACGATGCCATCACCCTGTCATCCGCGTCGGATGATCTTGTTCGGAACTTCCGCTGCACAGATCTGCCTCGGGCGACAGAGTGATGCAGACCTTTGATGCGTTCGTTGTCTGTCCAGCTCTTCTGGAGCCTTCTCGCGTCGGTTTCACACGCGCATGCACACTTTTTATGTTGTTTTGGACAGAGACGGAGCAAAGAGTGAGAGCGAAGACTGATCATCGTTAAGTATTATAGACGAGAAAGGAGAACGAAGACGAAGTAGCAAGGAGGGGGAGTGAAGGGGAATGTGGAGAGGCGAAGGCGAAGGTGAAGGTAGAAAGTGATTGAAAGGAGAGGAAAAGAGAGAGTGAGACGTAGATCCGAACCGAGATAAAGAGACCAAAACAACAACCCGCCCGCATACAAGATAACGCTCCGATGCCCGTCCCTACTGCGTGGATGCGCTCGTGTCTGCCGACGACGCGCCAGGTGTCCGACGGCTTTGGAATGGCGTCGTTCCAGCCCCACGCCGGGGTGTCGTCGGTGGATGTGCGACGCGTCTTGGTGTTGTCGGAGGCAGACCGGATCCTGATGAAGGAGGGGGGAGGGATGCGAGAGCGGCCGCCGCCTTGAGCGTTTCTGGCCGAGGATGTGCTGATGCTCGGCTGGCGAGTGCGCGCAGGGTAGCCATCGGGTCGTCCGAAGGTGTGGATGTAGGGTTGAGGGTAGAGGACGAGCCAGAGCCGGCTGCTGTCGAGAGCGGGAACAGGTGAGACGCAGATGTGGAGGATGTCCGGCCGACAGCGTCGCGTGCGCGCAAGGTGAGAGCGAGATTGGCGAAGAGCGAGTCCATCAGACGAGTCGACTCGTTTGAGACCTGGACGGCCGTTTGGGTGATCTGCTCCATCGTGTGGATAGAGTACTCGAGGTCGTCTGGCGCGTTTGCCCCGCTGTCCCGCGAAAGGACGAGCTTCGCGAGCTGAGCGGCCTGGACGTCTACAGGGTCCGTCAATCCGTCGAGGAGCGAGTCGGCCCAGTCTGTGGTGGTAACCTTGTGGACGATGGCCTCGCACGTCCGTGTCTGGAGGGCGTTTGCAGACTTGACGGCCGCCGACCAGAGCGCCTCCTCGGCCCGACCCTTCTGCCGGAACTGCTCGTACGTGATCTCGACCTTCTTGTTCTGGACGTTGCCGGGATGAGGCGCGGTCGGCTTCTTCGGGAGGAGGAACGACGAGGCTCCCGACGATTGAGGGTTGGTGTCGACCTTTGCCTTTACGAGCATCCTCAGCACGTCCTCCATCACCTCGCCCGCAATGATCTCGCCACGCTGCGTCCTTGGGGTCTTTGGTGCCTTTGCCTTGCCCTTGCCCTTCGCGTCTGTCGAGCTCGAGCTCCCGTCGACCGAGCCTGTCGCTGCGAGGGTGGATGCGACCCGCTTGCCGACAAACACGAGCAGATGCCGCATCCGGATCGCTTCCGGCTCCTCGCCGTCAATGTGCTTGTAAAAGTCCGAGGTCACCACTTGAGGATGCGGGGCAGCTGCACAGGAAAGAGACCAGACGCGAGGCGCACATCAGTACTCGGCGAGCTCGAGCGTGCCTCCCGTCCGACACTGGGAGTCCCCCAGAGGCCTTCATCGGGCAGCCTCTGACACATTGTGTACGTCAACGAAGAAATTTCAGACTCACTTGCTTCTCCCTTCCCGAAACTGGCGCTCGCCCGAGCTCCCCGCTGGCTGAACGAGTTGCGCTTGGACACGTTCTTGCGCATCTCCTGGTTCTTGCGGATCATAGGGGTGTCGCTGATCTGGATGGGTACCGTCGAGTCCCCAGACACGTCGCCCGAGACACCGTGCGAGGTCGACGGCTTTGGCGGTGGGGGGAGGGTGAACGGCTTGGACGATGACTTTGGCTTCGGGACGGCGAACGACAGAATCTCGAACGCGGGAGCACGCTACAAAAGACAAGATCAGGAATTCAGTCAGTATCACGAGCGCACTGAGCTGAACGTTGTGGACATTTGCAGCTGCCTGCCTAGCGGTCGAGACCGGGCGAACGACACGCGTCTGCCCTCTGCCGGCCTCGACCGTCCGAGCTACCGCGACGGGTGTAAGATCAAGTTCTGTACTCACACCTGTGACCTTTTTTCTCTTTGTATGCTCCTCTGCCATCTCGTCCATCAACCGCTTGCCCTCGAGACCCTCCTCGGGCTCATCGTCGGGTGCCGAGCCTGCGACGGCCTTGCCCTTCGACCGCGGCTTCTTGCTCACAGACGGACCAGGAGCGACGCTCTCATCCTCGTCATCGTCGTCTAGACTTCTGACTGCCTTTGCGACCATGGACGGCCGACTGGCTGCCGGCTTGCGAGGAGGAGGCCGAGTCGGGGGCAGCATGAGACCTGGGGCGGTCGAGGTCGACTGCCTCGGAGGTAGCGGCTGAGAGGAGGGCGAGGGCGGAGTTTGGGATGAGCGAGTAGGTGGAGGGATGGGTTGGATGTCGACTGAGCATACAAGCACGAAGGTAGATGGGGTCAGGACGGATGGATGCATGCTCAGAGGTCACGCTCTGGAAGGGAGCCAGCGGCACGCCCACTCACGCTTTGTCGGCTTGCGCGAGCCAGCCTTCTTCCTCGTGGGTTTCGCAGCAGGTGGTTGCGGTGGAGGATCTACCGAGGAGGGTGCTGGTGCGGGAGTGGGTTGCTGGATGGTTTGTGAGGCCGAGATAGGGAGCTGGAGCATGCACGGAGGTCGAGGTCAGCTTCCTCCCTTCCTTGCCCTCGACCATCCATCTCCCCTTTGACCTCCCTCTCTCGACTGACGACTGTAGACTGACCTCTTGGTTGATCTGCTGCCTCATCTTCTTGTTCTTTATCCCAAACACTGCCTCCTCGTCGTCCTCATCGATGACCGTGACCGGAGGGGGAGCGCGTCGCTTCTCTCCCTGTCTGGGTCCGCTCGGCTCGTCCGGAGAGTGCGGGCCAGACGAAGACGACCCGTTCGAGACCCGCGTAGAGGCCCGACGTGTGGCCATCGTAAAAGGAGAGGCGAGAACAGAGACGGAAGGAATCGTGGAGGAAACGCGGGGGGGAGGACCAGGGCGGACGTTGAGGGCAACAATCAAAACACGCCCGCCAGTCAGTCAACCCTCGGCGCGAGCTCCCCTTTCGCGAGGCCCCCTCGTCCGACCATCTGCCGTCCTTCTGATCTGACCTCATACGATGGCACGATGTTAATCCAGATCAGACAGACATTGACACGAGAGATCTAAGAGGTGGGACAGGTAGTATGAACTATCGAATCTGCCTACAGGCCTCGGACCCCTCTGTCCTCGTCTTCCTCGATTTCTGGCTCACCTCCACCCGCTCTGGCAAGCGAACCCAGCTTCAGCCAAACGTTCTGTATCCGGCCCATCGCCTTCGCATCCAGATGTAACGTCTTGCCGATTGCGTCGACCTCGACAGGTGAGAGCCAGACGTGGTCTGCCAGCTTTGTCTCTTCCCCGAGCAGCTTGAGCGCGTGCTCCCGCCGCGTGAGCTTTTCGTCCGAGAACAATGGCCGCGAGAAGTGGTGTCCCAGTGCTTCGGTTGCTGGAGTGACGTCCTGTAACAGTTGTGCGACGGCGTCTCGTTCCGGTTGTGAGGCGGTCGGCGATGACACCCAGGCGGTCAGGCAGTCGGATAGCGACCGTAGGTGCGGGTATTGGATCGCTCGAGGGGAAAGAGCGCATAAGAGAGCCTTCAGAGAGTCTAAAGTAGATAGACAGTCAGCTGAAAGCTGGCGTTGAGAGACACGTCAGGCCGAGTACTGACCAGAGTACAGCCCAGCGAGAGTCAGGACCATCCCGCACGTATGAGCGAGGTACATCGTGGTAATCCACTGTAGGAGCGTCCGAAGCAGATTAAGTAAAGGTCTGTCGTAGACTAGCCGAGAAGATGGGCGTACCTTTGAGCGACATCCTCTCGCGAGGCGTTCTCCGGTCTGCTTGTCGCCGACCTTGAGGCAGCACCGCAGAGCAAGGTCTAGAATCTCCCGGTTGTCCACGCCTTCGGGCGCAAGGATCTCGAGGCTGATGGCGAGACTCTCGACGTATAGCTGTCGGTGGTAGAATGACTGGGCTATGTATTCTGCACGAGGGAACAGGTATCAAGGATAGAGGAGAGTCAGCAAGGGGCAAGATTTCTACCGAGATCACCCAGCTCTCCCTGGCGGACAGAGTTCTTGTTCCACCAGCTGTCCGGGATGACGAGCAGGCTGGTAGTGCCTACAGAGAGGAGGGCGAGCTGACCCTTGTTTCTGGCCTCGACCTTTCCCTCGGCCGTCTTCTTGGCCGTCACTTCAGAGTCAGCGAACCACTGCCAAAGTGAAAACTTGATCAGCGTGATGCAATTTGCGTAGCATGTCGTTGTACTTACGCCGAACTTTGTTTCTGCCTGGTCCCATCCGTATGAGGCCTTGCCCTGGTCGATGGCCCGTTGGATGCGCTCCTCCTTGGACGACAGCTTCCGGGGCGCCTCTGCTTCCTCCTCTGACTCGGAGTCTGACGGAGGGAACAGCGAGAGAAATGCGAGCTCGGTCGGGAGCGTTGCTGGTGCTGCTGTCGGAGAGGTCATTGCCGTGTCGGTGTTGAAGGGGCTGAAGGAGAGAGAGCGACCGGGCGAGCTCACCTTTCCTCGCCTGTCACGAACGTCCATCCCTGATCTTCGCCTTTTCGCCTTCGCACGCTCAACACAACGCCCTAACTCGTCTATCAACCTCACAACTCTCTCCCAACATGTGCCGCAACCAGAAGATATCGACCGTGCTCGTCGCGGAGGCTGAGCTCAGGTCCGTGGTCTCCCTGTTCCCCGCTCGTCCTCGCGGGGGGAGCTTACACTAGCTCGCTCTCTTGGACGTCAAACAGTGACATGAAGCACAAGCACGCCGCTGCGATCGTCCAGGGAGGCAAGGTTGTCTCTGTCGGTCACAACCAGGCGAGGACGACGTTCCAGGCAAAGCAGCACCGTCAGCTTGGCCGACCTCCCCGCGTGCTATGTGGCTGGACTCGGCTGACGCTTGCTCTGTCCTTGCTTCCAGACTCGATGCACGCCGAGATGTGTGCCATCTCGAGGGCTCATTCTGCTCACTCTGTCAACAAGAGGACCTCGTTTGGCGGAGGGAGAACGTTCCAGGGAGGGCTGAGCGAGCATATCCCCGGCCCGAGTGCGCTCACCCTCTCCCAGTCGAACGCGTCAAAGTCGGGCTCAGCGGGAGGCAGGCCATCCTCGCAGGGTCCACCACTTGACCAACCACAACGGCCAGACTTCCTCGCCCGCACGAGGATCGACGTGGCTCAACTCGCTCGACACACGCTCGCGGACGGCCAACAGTACCAGGTTCAACCCGGCACCGCCCTCGGCCGACGAGGCTCACAAAGGCCATCACCATCACGCGGGTCAACACCATCACGAACAGCAACAGCAACAACAACAACAACAACAGCCAGGTCAGAGACAACTGCAGCAGCAAGAGCAGCAGCAGAAGCAGCAGCAAAAGCAGAAGCAGCCCCGATCCCGTCAGAGCAGGACGCCTCCGTCGGACGGTTCAGACTCGGATCCGGATCGCCCCTCGCGGGCGATGGAGGTGCTCCTGTCCGAGATGCGGGCGCTGACAAGTCGATGCAATTCAAGGTGAGCCCGACGCACGCGTCCGCTGCTTCGTCTCTGCTTTCTCGGCTGACTTACTCTCGTCGTATCTGCCTCCAGTTATGTTGCTCCCGTACGTACCCGCTCATATCGGCCACAATCGTCAACATCTACCCTAACAGCTTCGTTTGCTTATTGTCCAGGTCAATCCCAGGAAGAAGGGCAGGAAGGCCGGTGGTAAAGGTCCGTTCGAGGATCAGGCTAGGCAGATGAGTAGAACTCCGACGCTGACTTGTTTCTGATTACTCCTTGCAGAGCGGAAGTCTGATGGTCCTGGGTCCAAGGCGATGTGGGGTGCAGACCTGTACGTCTGCCGGGTCAAGAAGGACGGCACCTTCGCGTCAAGCAAGATTTGCTTCCGCTGCCTCGCGTGGGTCATTGAGTGAGTCTATTCTCTCGCCATCCCTTTGAGTCTATCCTACTGATCTGTGCTCGTTCTGTTCAGGGCTGGAATCCGGCGAGTGTTCTACACCGACGAGGAGGCGGACGGCTCCGTTTCGTGGTTCTGCCAGTCGAGTGAGTAGCACTCTTCATCAACGTCTTTCGAGTCTTCGATCTGACCCTGACCATCTTGTATCCTAGCGCTCTCTCTGTACGAGGAGGTTGAGCTCTCGCTCGAGCATGCGACCAAAGGTGCGGATCTGTTTCCGTCTCGCCGACTTTTGTTCCGCCGGAGGGCCGGTCATCGCACATGTCCGACGCTGACCCAGGTTTTCCCTCCGACTCTCTGTCGCTTTCCTTGCTTGTCTGCTTTTGATCAATAGCCTCTGCCAGCGCGGATGCTTTGTCTTCCTCTGGTGGTGGGGTTGGTCACCGAGCAGGAGGTCGGACGCGGAAGCAGGTGGCCCCGAATCCAAAAGGGAGTGCGCGTCGATGAGCGGGAGAGAGGCGCCGGCAGATCAAAGGCGAGATCTCCCATCCGGTCTGAGGTGTCGTGTATCCTCTTTTACACTATTTAGTATTCCTGTGATGCTATACGATCTGTCCATCTCGAGGCTGTTCATCTTCTTCGAGGAGTGAGCGAGTGACGGCTCGAATGCGGGGGAGAGCGGTGCTGCCCCGGAGAGTCCGGCAGGCCAGATCTGGGCTCGCTCTCGAGCCGCCTCCCCTGAGTTCAGACTTCTAGCCATCACCTCCCCTCGAGCGGACTCTGTCCTCCCGACCTCGTCGAATCCTGCTCTCGACCACCACCTCTCCATCCCTGGACGCTCCAAGACGGATCCCGCCTCGTACTTGGCCCGTGTCGTTGCAGAGCAAGCGACCTCCCCCACCGGCTCGCCCGACCCCTCTCCCTCCCTCCTCCTCCTCTGCCTCCCTCGCGATGGTGACCCTCGCCTCTACGCTGGCGGCTCTGCTCGCCCTTCCGACTCTGCTGGTGTCTGCTGCTCCGTACGACGCCAAGTGGGTCGACTACAACGTCAACACAAACACAAAGTGAGTGGGACCGGCCTCGCGATCAGCGCGAGCTCACCTCGACTCCCAGCCACAGAGGGGGGTCGTCGGACAGGGAGGCAGAGAACGAGCATGGATCTGGTCTGTCTATCAGAGCAGCCGATCATCTGGCTATCGCTCGTCTGCTGTACGAGGTCCTGAGTGGAGCGATGGTGGGCCCATGCAGAGCTCTCGCCTAGGTTTCGGGAGGGCCAGGGGCAGCGGCACCCACGGCCAGCGAGGGACACCATCGCCTGCTCGTATCGCAGAGAACGCCAGGGTTGCATCGCACTAGGGATCGCACTTCTACGGGGTACCCTAGAGCCCCAGCTCGTCCAGCAGAGATGTTCTCGACGGGATCTCTGGCTTGTGCCTGCCATCCTCCTGAACGCCTCAGCTCGCCAGCTTGACACGCCCGGAGCCGAGCTACCAACACGCCGAGCTGACCGCCTGATCTCTCCCTTCATCGCTTTCCCTTCCTCGCGCCAGTCCGACAGCAGGCGTTCTCGAGTTCACGACCAAGAAGTTTTCGAGCAATGCGACGCACATGCCCAGTCCGGTCAACTGGAGGTGCGTGCCTTGTCCCTCTCGCTTCCCCGCACTTCGGACACCGCTCCCGCGAGACAGAGCGTCCTCCCATGTACTGATGGCAAACCGTCCTTTGCACCTCGAACCTGCTCAGGTCCTTGCCTGCGTATACGATCCTGCTCGACAAGTTCCACGACGGAGATCCCGTCAACAACGGTCTGTACAGCAGCTCATCATCAACTCGGCGCGCCTCTCCAGTCGCTGATGATCGTCTTCTCTGCGCAGACTACTTCAAGACCATCTTCGAATGGACCCCGACCGAGTGAGTACCATCTCTCCGCCGACGCAGCTCGACAGCGCCCAGAGCTCGAAGTCTAGATCACCCTCGGCCCCTGTATCGCGCCAAGCTGACCTTGCCTCACGTCCATCCCGTTCTTCAGCACCCAGCTCCGTCACGGAGGCGACATCAAGGGACTCGTGACTGACCGATCTCTCGACTACATGGAGCTGATGGGAGTGCGGGTCATCTACATCTCTGGGACGCCGTTCCTCAACATGCCATGGCAGGCCGACGGATACTCTGCGCTCGACTTTACCCTCCTCGATCCTCACTGGGGGACCGTCCAGGACTGGGCGGACGCGATCCAGAAAATCCATGACCGAGGAATGTGAGTGAGCGAGACTGGGAAGACGACAATGGTAGCTGCCCTCGATCGGCGGAGCTGACCCTTGCCTCCTCGCCTCTCGCTTCAGGTACTTCATCGTCGACTACACCATCTCTACGATGGGTAACCTGATCTCAAACAAGGGGTACGTTCTGACGCGGCAGGCGCACGCCTTTCCTTGCGATCCGTGCTCCCACGCTCGAGCTCACCACTGGGCCCGTTCCGAACCCGCCGCAGCTTCCTCAACGCGAGTGCTCCCTTCAACGTCGACGAGTGTCAGTGCCATCAGCATGCTCCAAGCTCAGCCACTCTTTCGACTGACGAATGTCATCCTCTTCATCTCTTCGCCCCTAGACGAGGCTGTGTGGAACCGAGCTCCGTACGGACCGTGGAACCTGACAGAGTACCCAGACTTCAAGTTCAACAACGTCAAGGATCCCAACTGCGTCTTCCCTACCTTCTGGGACACATCAGGGAAGATGTGAGTCCCTCTCTCGACGCTCAGCGTAGGACTTCCTTCGGCTGATGGCGACTTCCTCCCCTCGTCTCGCTCAGCGTCAACGTCGACAAGGGTCCTGGATGCTTCGACTCTGTCTTCGATCAGTACGGAGACATGGAGGCGTTCGGTGTTCACCCGGACTGGCAGCGTCAGCTCGCAAAGTTCGCCTCGGTCCAGGATCGACTGCGAGACTGGAAGCCAGAGGTCGCAAAGCAGCTCGAGATGTTCCCCTGCCTCATGATCGAGGCCCTCGACATTGACGGCATCCGTATCGACAAGGCCACTCAGATCAACGTCGACTTTGCCGCCCAGTGGTCCAACGCTACCCGATCCTGCGCGAGAAAGGTGAGTCACCCGTCCGTCTAGCGCGCGAAACGCGACGAAGGACTGACCCGTACGTCTTCTACTTTTGTTCACAGTTTGGAAAGAACAACTTTTACATCCCTGGAGAGGTGACTGGAGGGGACACGTTCGGGTCCCTCTACATCGGTCGCGGACGAACGCCGTACCAGAACAACCGAACGTTCGAGGAGGCCATCGCCGCCACCCCAGCCGACTCGGAGATGTTCATGCGAGAGCAGGGTCTCACCGGATACGACTCGACCGCCTTCCACTACTCGTTCTACCGATCGCTCACTCGGATCCTCCAGCTCGACGGAAACCTCGACGTCGCCGACGACGTGCCGACCGACTTTGCCGTCGCCTGGCGTCAGATCAACATCAACGAGGACATGATCAACTCGCAGACGAACGAGTACGACCCTCGGCACTGGATGGGAGTCACCAACCACGACATCTTCCGATGGCCGGCCATGGTCAACGGGACCCAGAAGCAGGCGTTCGGAAACTACGTCGGCATGCTCATGCTCCCGGGGATCCCGCTCATCTACTACGGAGAGGAGCAGGGCATGTACCTGTTTGACAACTCGGCGGCCAACTACCTGTTCGGTCGACAGGCGATGACGGCGACGCCCGCGTGGGAGAGGCACGGATGCTACAAGCTCGGATCGACCCAGTACCACAACTTTGAGTTTGGAAAGTCGCTCTTTGGGTCAGTCTTCGCGCCTTTGCTCGCCGGTTCGGTTCTTGATGGCTCACACCTTTGCTCATTCTCTCTTTCTGCTTCAGATGCGAGGATCCTTGGAACGCGCTCGACCACTTTGACGCGACCTCGCCCGGGTTCCGATACCTGCAGCGCATCTTCCAGCTCCGAGACTCGTACCCAGCTCTCTTGGACGGGTTCCAGGTCGAGGCGCACTCGAACCAGACGTACAGGATCCAGCTGCCCGGATCAAACGTCACCCAGACCGAGAGTGAGTCCGACCGTCCTTCCAGAGGTCTGACGCGCGTGTACGTCCTTTGCTGACCAGCTCTTCCCTTCTCTTCTCTCTCTCAGTCGGACTCCGATCCAACTCTCGGAGTGCGCTGACGTACCAGCTCAACACGGACGAGTTTCTCGGGGAGATGACCGAGTCGATCTGGCTGCTGTGGCACAACGAGAACAAGACGGTCACCTACAAGGCAGACTGCGGAGACGGCAACGACGACAAGTGGATCCGGACGCCGTACCCCGGACCGGTCACGATCAAGAACCTGCTCTACCCGTACGACACAAAGGACCTCTCAGAGTCCCAGCTCGACTTCAACCTCGACGGCAAGAAGCCCAGACGAGCCTGTCTGCCCGAGATCACGCTCGAGCCGTTCGGCTTCCGGGCTTACATCCCCGAGGATCTCTGGCTGCCCTCGCTGCCGGTCCTCACAAAGTTCTTGCCCGGCCACGACGCTCGTCTGCTGACCGTGCCTGGGTCCGGGAACGAGACCCAGTTTGAGATCACGCTCGAGTACGACCAGGAGATGGACCGCGACTCGATCGACAACAACCTCGTCATCAACTGGGTCGGTCAGCCGGGAGCGACAAAGCCGTCCTTCTCTGGAAAGGGACAGTGCGGCAAGCTCACCGACCAGGCGCCTCCCGCAGACCTCTCGGTCGTCCCTCCCTCGGGCTGGGCGTACAAGCGGACCGTCCAGGGTGCGTCGGACGGGATCTACGAGTTTATCGTCGGCAACGTCAGCACGTTCCCCGCCGGGATGAACTCTGGACCGAACGCTCGGCTCATGGTCCGAAAGGGCGCGCTCGACAACCCGATGGTGTGGACCGTCCAGGCAGACTACAGCAAGGAGATCCTCTCGGGTTCGGCAGGATCGTGGAAGCTCACCCACAAGGCGGCCGGAGCCGAGAAGTTCCGGTACTCTGGCACGTACGGTCTCACGTGGTCCGACTGGGCCGACTACGAGGCAGAGACAAACATCCCCGACTCGACGTTTGACGGAAAGTTCTGGGACGCCCAGCACATCCAGGTCCAGTACTTCTCCGAGCTCTCGGGTTCCGCCGCGCCGATCGTCAACGCCGACTCGTCCGACTACACGCACGGAGAGCGACGAGTGCCCAAGATCCTCGCCCGAGGCGACTTCAACAACTTTGGATTCGACCAGGGCATCAAGTCGGCCTTCAAGCAGGTCGGCACCGAGGGAACTTGGGAGCTGCCGATCATGTCTCGCTGGCCGTCGTTCATCCAGATGAACATCTACGGGTTCGACGACTTCTTCTACGGAGACTCTGACGGAGACGGCGTCATGGACCGACTCCCTCCCAACTCGCTGACCGCCAACTACTTCAACATGACCGCCCCGCCGACCAACAAGCTCGGGTGGACGCTCTCGATCAACGACAAGTCTGGAAAGTGGACGCTCGTCCCGCGAGGTCACGCGAGCGTCGCCATCATCATCTTCTTCCTCCTGCTCGTGATCCCTCCGCTGACGGCGCTGCTGGTCGCCAACCTGTTCAAGAACCGGTTCTACGCCATCAAGATCAACAAGTACGGAGTCAAGGCGGGCAAGGAAAAGTTTGTCGACGACGAGAAGGCCGGGCGACTCGCTGCTGGCCAGAAGGTGATCGGCTGGCCCGAGGACACGAACAAGCGCCGAAAGATCATCATCGCGACGCTCGAGTACGAGATCATGGACTGGAAGATCAAGGTCAAGATTGGAGGGCTCGGGGTCATGTCCAAGCTGATGGGGACCGCCATGACGGACTGCGACCTCATCTGGTGCATCCCAAAGGTCGGAGGCGTCGACTACCCGCCCGGTGAGCCAACAGAGCCGATGGAGGTCATCATCTTTGGAGAGCCCTACCTGATCGAGTGCGAGATCCACGTCGTGAGTCGATTCGAGTGCCCACTGTCTTGATTGCCAGCAGCTGATCCTCTTCCCTTCCGCTCGCAGTACCAAAACATCACGTACTACATCCTCGACTCGCCCGTCTTCCGAGCGCAGACAAAGTCGGACCCGTACCCTGCGCGAATGGACGACCTGTCGTCTGCGGTCTTTTACTCTACGTGGAACCAGTGCATCGCCGAGACGATCCGACGGAACCCGATCATCGACATCTACCACATCAACGACTACCACGGCACCCTCGCCCCGCTCTACCTGCTGCCAAAGGTGTTCCCGACCTGTCTCTCGCTCCACAACGCCGAGTTCCAGGGACTGTGGCCGCTGAGGAACAAGGAGGAGATGAACGAGGTCTGCGCAGCCTTCAACCTGCCAAAGGAGGTCACGACAAAGGTGAGTCACCCTTCGCCTCGCTTTGCTTCCATTGAATTGTCTGCTGACCTGTCTCGTTTCTCTCGCAGTACGTCCAATACGGAAACACGTTCAACCTGCTTCACGCCGGAGCGTCGTTCATCGCCGCGCACCAGAAGTCGATCGGAGTCGCCGGAGTGTCGGACAAGTACGGAAAGCGATCGTGGGCTCGATACCCCGCGCTCTGGGTGCTCAAGCAGATCGACTCGCTCCCCAACCCAGACCCGGACGACATCGAGGCGCTCGAGCAGTCAAAGACGGACGTCAAGGCGATCCAGATTGACGAGGCTGCCGAGGCCAAGCGACCGGGACTGAAGCGACAGGCACAGGAGTGGGCAAACATCGACCTCAACCCCAAGTCGGATCTGTTCGTGTTCGTCGGTCGATGGTCCAAGCAGAAGGGAGTCGACATTATCGCCGACGTGTTCCCCGCGCTGCTCGAGAAGAACAAGAACATCCAGCTCATCGCCGTCGGACCTGTCATCGACCTCTACGGTCGGTTCGCCGCCGAGAAGCTCGCCCGACTGATGGAGATGTACCCGAAGCAGGTCTTCTCCAAGCCAGAGTTTACCTCTCTGCCGCCGTACCTCTTCTCGGGAGCCGACTTTGCGCTGATCCCGTCGCGAGACGAGCCGTTCGGGCTGGTCGCCGTCGAGTTTGGAAGGAAGGGAGCGCTCGGAGTCGGTGCGAGGCTCGGAGGTCTCGGTCTCATGCCCGGATGGTGGTTCCCTGTCGAGTCGACCAGGTCAGTCCAGTCGCTAAGCAAGCGTGGGTTCGACGGGCTGCAGAGACTGACGCCCACCTTCTTCCCTGCCTTAGTACCTCGCACATGATCTCGCAGCTGCAGAAGACGATCAAGCTCGCGCTCAAGTCGAGCGAGAAGGAGCGAGCCGTCCTCCGAGCCCGGTCGGCCGTCCAGCGATTCCCCGTGATCGAGTGGCGAGGTCGGATCGAGATGTTCCAGAAAAAGTCGATCCGAGCGTCCAGGAAGGGAGCAGGATCGCACGCGTACGACTACTCGGACTATGTCCCGCCCACCGCACCGCCGGCCGACCGACAGTACGGAGACGTGACGAGGATCGAGCGCATCGACTGGAGCAACCGCCCACCGATGGATCACCCTCAGGCTCAGTACGGAGACGACGGATCCTCGACTGCCAGAGGAGCGCCTGAGGTGCACGATCCGTACGACCCGAACGCGAGCGATGACGGACGAGACGCCCACCCCTCCCCTGGACGGTTCGGAGGGAGCGACTTTGGCTCCCCTCACGGCTCGCCCGACGCGTCCGAGTACAACGACTCGCCGTACTTTGACGAGGACGGCCACCCGCGTATGCCGACCGGTGACTTTGAGGGACAAGCGGGAGACCGATCGTCGTCGTACGCCAACTTCCTCGCCTCGGCCAACAAGCAGATCGCAAAGCAGTCGGGCAACACGCGAGACCCCTTCTTCCAGTCCAACGCGTCCAGGTCGAGTCTCGTCGACGACGGAGGCGCCCTCACCGCACCGAGCCGACCGTTCACGATGCACTCTCGAGTGTCGTCGCACTCGTCCATCAGCTCCATCGTCGACGAGCACGGGTCGAGCTCGCCGCTCAACAAGGCCATGGAGACGTTCACCGACGCAAACGGAGAGGTGGCTCAGGACTTTGTGCAAAAGCTCAAGCTGCTCAACTCGGACAACTCAAAGGGAGACCTCTGCATCGAAAAGTACCTCGAAAAGGCCGAGAAGGCGCACTTTGTCGTGCTTCGCAAGGAGAAGATCGAGTCGTCGAAGGCGTCCGGCTACGGAGGCTCTGTCGCGCCGCCCATCTACACCCAGGAGGACGACGACGAGAACCTGATGCCCGAGATCCCTCTCACGCGGATGCAGATCTTCATGGGTCGGCAGATTGGCGAGTGGCCGCTCTACTCGATCGTCATGTCGATCGGTCAGCTGCTCTCTGCGACCGCCTTCCAGCTCGTGCTACTGTCCGGAACCGCCACCCAGCAGGATCTCGACCTGTACGTGATCGGAGCCGTCTTCTTCACCGCGTCCGTCATCTGGTGGGCCATGTTCCGTCTCAAGCCGTCCTCGTGGGGACTCGCCCTCCCGTGGCTGTTCTTTGCCATCGCCTTCTTCATGATCGGAGTGCCCTCGCTCGGAGCCGAGTCTCTGCGCGCCGTCCAGAGCCACATCACCATGGGAGCGACCATCTCGTACGCGATCGCCTCGTCCGCCGGGTTCCTCTTCTTCGGGATGAACTTCGGCGAGGAAGCAGGAGCTACCACCGAATCGTGGATCTTCCGAGCCTGCGTCGTTCAGGGACTGCAGCAGGTCTGGACCGCCGCACTCTGGTGGTGGGGATCCACGCTCGCGAAGAACGACGCCACCACTTACGTCGCACCCCTCGCGATCGTGTTCGTCGTCTGGCCTCTCGCGATCATCGCCGCGCTCTTCTTCTGCCTGCTCTGGTGGGGACTGCCGCCGTACTACCTCCAGGCGCCTCCTACGGTCCCGCACTTCTACGCGACCCTGTTCCGACGAGACATCGTCAAGTGGTTCCTCGTCGCAGAGGTCCTCCGAGGTAGATCTAGACCCTTGTGATCATGAGTCATGAGAAGGGACACTGGAAGCTAAGGTCTGGTCTTTTTGTTCGCAGACTTCTGGCTTGCGCCTCCATACGGACGAAACTGGCAGTACCTCTGGCTCAACCCCGGGATCCCCGTCTGGGCGACCGCCATCCTCGTCGTGGTCTTTTTCGTCTTCTTCTGGGCCGGACTGCTCGCGATCCTCACCCGCTACGCCAAAGTCCACAGTTGGCTGCTGCCCGTGTTTGCGATCGGACTCGGAGCGCCCCGATGGTGCCAGATGCTTTGGGGAACGAGCGGCATCGGACTCAACATGGCCTGGGCGGGCAAGATCGGGCCGTTTCTCGGGTCGGCGCTGTGGCTGTACCTCGGAGTGCTCGACAACATCCAGGGTGTCGGACTCGGGATGCTGCTGCTCACGGTAAGCGCGCTTTCATCTCCCATGCCTAGGGTGTTCGCTGACCTGAACGTTCCCTCCTCTTTGCAGACTCTGAGTCGATTCCACGTCTGCGCGGCGATCTTCTTCTGCCAATGCCTCGGAGCCGTGGTCGTCATGGTCGCGCGAGCTGCCAGTCCCGGACGAGTGAGTCCAGACCTGTAGGATCGGGGCATCCGCCGCCAAAGCGACCGCTGACCCAGAGTTGCTTGCCTCCATAACTTAGCTCGGACCGTCTACTATCTTCCCTCAATTCGGTCTCTGGGACATGGCGATCGACGGGATGTCAAAGTTCCCGTTGATCTACCCGCTCTTCTGGATCTGCTTGCTCTGCCAGATCGCCATCGTCGTCGGGTACCTGTACCTCTTCCGGTCAGTCTTCAGTCTCGCTCTCTTTTCCTCATCTACGTCATATATCGAGCGTCGACTGACATACTGTCATCCTTTCGAACGCGTCTACACAGTGTCAACCAGCTCACGAAACCCTAGCCGACACCCCTTTCTCATCTGCTTCCCCCCTTGCTTCCTTTGCTTTTTCTTTTGGCCACACGCTCGCTCGCTTTGCTTTCCTTCTCGATCTTGCATCTCTTTCCCCCTTTCTCCTTGCAGCCGTCTTCGTTTCTTCTCTCTACATGCGCATCTCGTCGGTTTCTCTTGCTTAGTCCTCCTAGCTTGCGTCCGATCAAACGGACACTTCTCATCCCACCAGAAAGCCGCGCCTGAATCGACCTTCTGTCCAAAGGAAAGTCCGTGATCGTCGAGGGGAAGGTTTGGCGAAGGAAGATCAAACGTTTGACCTGCCACCGTTCGCGACGAACAGGGGAGACGAGCTCACCCTCGCAAGCTCGCGTCCATCTCCTCCTGCTGCCTCCCACCTCTCACCCACCCCCGACCCCGAATCTCAACCCCTTACAACCCCAACACCGGTCGACCATGTCCCACCTCTTCCAACAACAGCCCAACTCGTACCAGCAACAGCCGTACGGTGCCTCTCCGTATGCCTCGCAGGCGGCCGAGCAACCCTTCTTTGGCGGGTCTGCGTCTCCGTCGTACTCGTCCGGCTACCCTGCCTCTCGCAGCTCGCTCGAGGGCGTGAACGGCAACATGGGATCTATGAGCGGGGCTGGTGCCGGTGTTGGAAGGATGCTGGGTGAGGGACGGTGGTGGGAGGCGTTTGGGACGGGCGGGGTAGAGGGAGAGCAGCCGCTGTTGGAAGGTCAGTCCAGCCCTTCAGCTTACGCGAGCTATGTAGAGAAGCGGCGGAGCTGAGTTCCGGAGCAGAGGGCCCAACTGAGCTGAGTGGCGGTAGGCACCTCGGGATGTAGCATGAGGAGTCCGGCCGGGCGAGGAAGACGTCTGGGAGGGAGGGGACGAGCTCACACTCTCGAGGGAACCAGACAGAGCTCACCGTACCGGAGCTCAGCTCGCCGCATGGCCGTCTTGAGCTCTCCGGTGGCTGCAGTCAGACTGACAGCATCTGAGATCGCCCCCTTGGCCGCTGGCGAGCTCTCGTGTCTGTGCCCCGAAGATGACCTCGCCCTGTCGCGCTGTCGACGTGTCTCGCCTCGTCTCTTGCGAGCCCAGCTTATACTGACTCCTCCTGCCTCTCGCTCCCCTTCTCTAGAACTCGGCATCAACCCTGCGCACATCCTGTCCAAGACTCTGACTGTGCTGAACCCTCTGTCAAAGCCTGACGAGCGCATCATGGACGACGCCGACCTCGCAGGGCCGGTCCTCTTCTGCTTTGGCTTCGGGCTCGTCCTCCTCTTCGTAAGTCTGCCCCTCCTTGTCCCATCCAGACGTCCACAATGAACGCTCACGTCTCTTCTGAACACTTGGCTCGCAGTCCGGCAAGTCCCAGTTCTCGTACATCTACGCGATCGCGCTCCTCGGGACGGTCGCCATCTACACGCTCCTCAACCTCATGAGCGAACGCGGCATCGACGCTTACCGGACAGCATCCGTCCTAGGATACTGTCTCCTGCCGATGGTCGGGCTGGGCACGCTTGGGATCGCGGTCGGCATGGAGTCAGTCGCTCTTTTGCCTTCGTCCCTCTTTCTGTGTTCCGATGGCTGCTGACTTTTGGCTACGCGCTTTTCTCGAACCCAGCGGCATGCTCGGCTACTCATTATCACTCTTGTCAATCGCGTGGTGCACACACTCTGCTTCATCGATCTTTGTGGCTGTGCTGAGGATGTCGGATCAAAGGCTGTTGGTCGCGTACCCGGTGATGCTGCTGTACGGGTGCTTCGCTCTGTTCAGGTCAGTCGCTTCATGTCGTCTACCCTCACTGCCATTCTTATGCTGACCGTTTCCATCTTGACGTTGATCCTACAGTGTGTTCAAAGTAGGCGCCGCGTGAGGTCCGGGACCAACTTGGGGGATATGAGCGACCGTTTAGATAGAGTTACGACGCGATCCCTCATGCACGTTCTCAATACAAGATTGGATACACCTTGGTTCTGCCGGGTCCTTGCGAGCAGAGCTACGGAGTATTGGGTCGGTCGGGCCAGAATGGAGGCGACCGAGCTCACCGACCTCTTCCTTCGTTCCGCCCTCCCTAACTCTGACTTAGCCCCGCTCGACATTGTTCCTTCTCTCTCGCCATGTCTCTCCGTGCACCTCTCTCTTGTCTCCTGCCTCGGATATCCCTCGCATCCTGCTCGTCCTCTCTCCCTCGGCGGTGTCTGAGCTCGTCCTCCGCTCTCCGGGCCATCATCCCCCAAGTGACCGAGCAGACAGTCAGTCCAGTGCCCGCACCTTCTCCTCGGCCTGTCAGTCAGAGCTGACCTTTCATCTGATCCGTAGTCAAATGGGGAACGCTCTCAAGATCTGTTCAGTCGGCTGCTGAAGGAGCGGGTCCTGTTCGTGGGCGACATTGACGAGAAGGCCGCGAGCTTGATCATGGGACAGCTGCTCTATCTCGAGGCGAGCGATGCGGAGAAGCCGGTGCAGATGTACATCAACAGGTCAGTCTTTCTGTGCGAGTCGGACTGGCGAAGATTGCGGCGGGGCAAGTCACTGGAGACACACGACGAGGCGGACATGGTGAGCTCACCTCGTGAGCTTGAGCTGACACGATACCCCTCCGCCTCCCTGTGTGCCATGTCGCTGTTGCCACAGTCGCGGAGGCAACTTTACCGACGTCATGGCCGTGTTTGATACCATGACCGTGAGTCTGACCCATTCCCTGAACCTCTCAGCTGGTCGCTCCGTACCGACGAAGCTCACTCCGACGTTCCGCCTCGTCCAGTTCATGCGTCCACCGGTTCACACGGTCTGCATAGGACACGCCTCCTCGCTCTCGTCTCTCCTCCTTGCGGCTGGTACGTCCTCTTCTGCCATCTTGTCTTCCAAGCTCCGTCGGCTTTTTGACTCTGTTCCTCCGTTCGGGTCACAGGCCAGAAAGGTCATCGTACCATCCTCCCAAACGCAACCGTCATGATCCACCGTGAGTCCACCCGCTCCTTTCCGGCCCAGGCCATCTTCGTCTGACTCTGCGCCATCTTGCCTTCCCTGGTAGAACCCCGCGGCGGCCGCAGCGGTCAGCAGTCCGACATCGCCATCGCCGCCAAGGAGACCCTCCGCCAACGCGAACAGCTCGAGGCGTTGTATCAGCGGCACTGCCAGAAGACGGGCGAGACCGAGGAGGAGGCAAAGAAGAGGTTCCGTGAGTAGGCGGTCTCACAGCTCTTACGGCGTTTGGCGCCAGATACGCGACTGACTTTCGCTTGACTTTGACCACGCGACAGGGACGGCAATGGAGCGAGACTTTCACCTGAACGCGGAGGAGGCACTCGAGTTTGGGATCGTGGATCGGATCCAGCGTCCAAAGCCGAAGGAGACTGAGGAGGGGGACAAGGAGGCAAGGGAGGCGGACAAGGACGCGGCTTCATCTTCGTCGACGTGATGAAACGCATCTTGAACGTGACATCCTCTTGTGTTTCCCTCGTCAGATTACTCTCCTCCATCCTTTGGCTGTGGACCTACACGATCTGACCCCTGTCGTGTTGATGGCGCTGTTGCGGACGAGCCCGCCGGTCACACGCCATCGCACGTCGCCGCCAGGCGGTCGAGCTCGCATGCCTTTGGAGGTCATCATGTCCGATTGCTCTGAGCAACACCTCACGCAAGAAGTCTAGCATGTCACCTCCGCCCCAGCAGACCAAGAAGCCCAACTTTCTGATCATTGTGGTGAGTGATGGCCCTGTTGACGGACCGTACGGAGCTCAGCCGAAACTCGAGCTCACCCTCTTTCTTCCTTCCTTCTCGGCGACCATCTCCTTCTTATTTCTCATGCTCGTTTCTCGCCCTCGCTTGACCCATCTAGGCCGATGATCTCGGCTTCTCTGACCTCGGGTGTTTTGGAGGAGAGGTTCGTCCTGTCTTCTCTCTGTCCCATAGACTAGTCTACACGCTCCGCTCGAGCTCGCGCTGACGGGCCCTCTCCTGGTTGAGCGCAGATCTCGACTCCGAACCTGGACCGCCTCGCAGCCGAGGGAGCTCGTCTGACGAGCTTCCATACAGCGAGCGCATGCTCGCCCACGAGGAGCATGCTGCTGTCGGGTGAGTCGGGACAGAGACGATTGAAGGGCGTGAGCTCGACCTGACGCAGCGTGATGTCTTCGGGATTCTAGGGACGGACAACCATCTGGCTGGGCTGGGCCAGATGGCCGAGACGACGGCGAGGAACCCAAAGTTCGTCGGTGAGTGCGGCCTGCTTCGAGAAATTGGGTCGACCAGGGGTGATGGAGGGATCCCGACCTCACAAAGTCGCGTCGTGAGCTCACCCGCTCTCACTCCCTCTTCTGTCATTCTCGACAGGCAAGCCCGGATACGAAGGAGTCCTCAATGATCGAGTTGCAGCTCTACCAGAGATCCTCAAGGATCTTGGCGGATGTGAGTTCCCCGTCCCCTCTTTCGCCTCCCACCCGCTTGTCATCCGGGCTGATCGCGCTCGGCCTTGTTCGTGCGATCAGACGACACGCTCATGTCTGGTAAGTGGCACCTTGGACTTGTCCCGGAAGCGTATCCCTCCGCGAGGGGTTTCGACAAGGTGTTCGCGCTTCTACCTGGGGCGGGGAACCACTGTACGTCTGCCTATAACGGCGCAGACTTTATTCCAGCCGTGGGCGTCGCGCTGACCAAGGACTTTGATCGTGATTCCATCAGACGCGTACGAGCCTGCTCATGTGGCGGGAGAAGCAGCGTCAGTCAATCTTTCCTTACCTTCCTACTCGTCTCAGCATGCTCAGCCGGTCCTTATTTCTTGTTTTCGCTGTAGCCCTCTCAAGTTTATGCCGTCCATCTACTGTGAGAACGACAAGCCCTTGCCCCTGGAGCAGCTGCCGAAAGATTTCTACTCCACCGAAGTCTGTGGCCCGTCACCCTCCTGCTTCGCCCATCACGTCGCTGACCCGGCTTCTCTTGTCTTGCTAGACCTTCACGTCCAAACTCCTCGCCCAGCTCGCCTCCCGAGATTCATCTTCGTCTGCCCCCTTCCTGGCCTATCTCCCCTACACCGCCCCGCACTGGCCTCTCCAGGCACCCCCAGAGTACATCGCACGCTACCGTGGCCGGTACGACGCCGGACCGCACGCTCTCCGCGCCGAGCGACTCGCTCGGCTGGAGAAGCTGGGACTCGTCCCGAAGGGAACAAAGGCGCACCCGATGGTCGGCGTGCTGGCAGACGAGGGCGGGTGGGACAGGCTGAACGAGGAGGAGAGGAGGGTGAGCAGCAGGGGGATGGAAATCTATGCGGCCATGGTCGAGTACATGGATGAGCAGATAGGGCGGGTGTTCAAGTGTCTCGAGGAGACGGGTGAGTCTGCTTCCGCCACCTTGAGAGAGCGTGATCAGGCTGACGCACTGATATTTTGCTGTCGCTAGGCGAGCTTGACAACACCTTTGGTCCGTCGTCTTCAACCTGTCCAGATCCTTCAATCTCTCACAGTCTCGCTCAGTTTGACCTGACCTGTCCTGCCTTCCAGTCTTCTTCTCGAGCGACAATGGCGCGGAGGGCGCCTTGCTCGGTGCGTCCTTCGGTCCTCCAGCATACCCGACATCGAGAGAAGGCTGACTGGACCCTTTCCTCTCTTCAGAGGCGATGCCGATCATGGGCGACCATCTGCAGAAGGTCATTGACAGGCACTACGACAACTCGTTCGACAACCTCGGAGCGGGCAACTCGTTCATCTGGTGAGTCCCGGTCTCTCCTGAGTCCTTTCGCCTCTCCTTCGCCAGCTGACCCATCATGTACTTGATGTTTCCTCAGGTACGGTCCAGAATGGGCTCAAGCGTCCACCGCACCGAGCGCGATGTTCAAAGGTACGTCCGCTGTCTTTGTTCTCGCCACAATGCTCGTACTGACCGTTCGCACCTTCCAGCCTGGATCACCGAAGGCGGCATCCGCTGTCCTGCCATCGTCAAGTACCCCGCCTTCCACGCCTCTCGCCAAGCTGGAACGATCGCGCCCACTTTCACGACGATGATGGACCTGCTGCCTACCATCCTCGACCTCACCGGGATCGAGCACCCAGCACCAGAGTTCCGGGGCAGGAAGGTTTGTCCGAGTCAGCCGTCCTTGATGACGTTCGTCTTTCCTTTCGACTGACAGTTCTCTGCATTTTTTCAGGTCCTCGCCCCTCGCGGCAAGTCATGGGCGCCGTACTTCAACGCGGAGAAGGAAGACGTGCACGACGAGAACGCGGTCCATGGATGGGAGCTGGTCAGTCTTTATCAAACCTCACTGCTCGGTGGTCATCTCTGACGAAGATGTTGATCTGTGATCAAACAGTTCGGCCAGCAAGCGATCCGCCGAGGGCCGTACAAGGCGTTGTTCATCCCATCTCCGGCTGGAACGGATCGCTGGACGCTGTACAATCTGACGAGCGATCCAGGAGAGACGTGAGTCGGCTCTGTTCGCTTCCAAAGAGGACTCAGCTTGAGCTGACATGCCTTTGTTCTCATAGGGACAATCTCGCGGAGAAGGAGCCTGACATCCTGAAGCAGATGATCGAGCACTGGGTCGAGTGGGAGGCAGAGACCGGAACGGTACGTCGCTCTTTTGCGTGCTATCTCTTGTTCGCAATTTGTCGGCTGATATCTTCTTCTGGGACGGACGAACAGATCCTGCTGAACGCAGAGGAGTGGGCACCAGGATACTTTCCGCAGGCGTGGGCGTGACCGGATCAAAGTATAGACGGTCCGAATGCATGTATGATACACCGCCAGCTGGTCTCTCAGATACGGTCGTTAGAGATTGCCTCTTGTACGCTGCGCTGTCGACGAAGAAAGAACAACGAGCAAAGCGGTCGGCCGGTCGAGACCGATCAAGCGGGTCCGAACGGGTCGGGTCACGCATCCGTCTGGAGACCCCTCTCTGCTTGTTGCTCGGAAGATTTGCTCTCTATCGCTACAGCAGCTCTTCACCTTAGCAGCTCGTGCTCTCGGTTCGCGTAAAGTTGATCTCGTCACGCCACCCAGCAGCCTCGGGCGCCGACCGACCTTAGACGCGTCTACTTCCGGGCTCCCTCACTTGCTTCCGTGCCGTTCGTCTCCGAAGAAGGGAAAAGGGAAAGGGGGCATCACGATCGTAAGTGTAGCGCTGGTTAAGTAAGTAGGTAGGAAGATTAGGTATTAGACAGTTAGGGCAGAGATACATTGGGTACAGTTTTGGGGGGGGGGGGGGAAGATCGAATCAAAAGGTTGACGGGTCGCGGAACAGAGGGTGAGAGTGGAGGGCGGGCGCCCGCCGGATGCGAGCGAGGATGACTAGGCTGGGATGGGTTAGGTTGGAGGAGAGAGAGGTGACTAGGCTCCCATCACGAAAGTCACACGAACGCGCCTGCGAGGGTTCCGAGGAAGAGGATGAGTGGGATCGAGGGGTAGAGGAGGATCATGGGGGAGATGCCGTCGTCCGAGGAGGAGGGTTGGGAGGGCTGGGAGGGTGGTGAGCTTCGGCGAGGGTAGGCCTGCGAGTCAAGAAGCGAGGACACATTTATCTGTCAGTATTTTGGTATGAGTAGGATGGGACGGGCCAGAGGGTGCTAGGCCGTGTGTCTAGAACATAATCCGGGACATTGTCGAGGCAGCAGAAGCATGGGAACAGAGGGAGGATGACGCACAGAGTGTGGTGGTGAGCTCGATGGGAACGACGATTTGGACGCAGGCTCCCATGCACATCCGTCCTCGAGAGACGCCTCGGGAGAGGTCATCCACGGAGAGTAGTCGCGTGAACGGACGGGCGAGAAGTGCGAGGAGGTAGAGGACTGCAACGAACGGGAGGTAACGCGAACAGAGGCGTAGGGATTCGTCAGCTCAAGCTCACCAGAGGCAGGCAGAGAGGGTCTGGTCACGACTCACTTGGTAGGCGACCGACATGGTAGACGTCTGAGAGGGCGGAGGGATAAGCTGAGAGAAGACGGAGGATGTGTTGGATGATGTTGGTTGGGAGGTCAGGTTTGTTCGGGACGCTTGCTCCAGGGAGGTTGAGTCTCGCAAGCTGACCAAGGTCGGGAGCCCGACCTTCCCCCTCCCCCGCGTATCAGCGCAACTCCCCTCGTGGGAACTCGGGCAGGAAACACACACGCACATGCACACGCGCAAATTTGCTCACAGCGAGATCGAAACTTCTCGTCCGCATATCTTCCAGGCTGTCAGAAGCGGTCGGACGAGGCTGACAGCGCTTGGTCATCGCTGAGTCGGCTCGCACGAGCAGTCAGGCGCGGCAGGTCATCGAGCACCATCGAGCCCACCCCGCCTTCCCCTGTCCGCGTTACCGGCATCTGGTGTGGTCCAGCGTGAGGTGTCTGACTTCCGTGGAGAAGGCCGTCACCGGTCGGTACAAGACGTCTCAGTCGAAACGGTCAGGAGGAAGGCCAGGCCTTCTGAGCAGATCAAGGCGGTCGGCCCAGTCGGTCGAGATTCGATTGCCTCGGAAGCGGAGGCGGATTGTGTCAGTTCGTACTTTTCAGCATACGACATCGGCGCAAGATACAACGGGTATCATCTCTTCTAGCTACGTATTGGATATCTAGCTCTTGAGCGCCGTCTTGATGGTCTGCAAGAAAAAGAAGGCCGTCCGGGCGCCGAAGCGTTAGCCTCCGACGCGTCTCTACGCGAGCGAAGAATGGGAGTCCGGACCGACCTTCTCCATCTCGTCAAAGTCTCCCGTCTCTACGCGAACAATCTCCCGTCCGAGGGCGGTCTCGATGGCGTTCATCTCCTTCCAGGACCGCTCGTCGTGCACGAACGCGATCGCCACTCCTTTGCGGCCGAATCGACCGGTTCGGCCTGACAGGACCAGAACGACAGGAAAGGGTTAGTATCGTCTTAGACGGTATGGTGAGACGAGCGGAGAAGGGAACGATGCGCGGACTGACCGACTCGATGCAGGTACGTCTCGACGTCTGGCTGTCCAGCCCCGGTGAGAGGCATGTCGTAGTTGACGACCATGTTGACCTGCTGAATGTCGATTCCTCGTGCAATGACGTTGGTGGTGATGAGGACCTTGGTCTTTCCGTCACGGAAGCCATCGATGGTCGCGTCTCGGGCTCCAGAGTCTTGCTGTCCGTGCAGCGACGCGACCTGGTGGCCCTCGGCGAGCATCCGACGTGCGATCAGGTCGGCGGTGTCCCGTCGCTAAAGGGCCTCGGAGTAGATGGAGAGCGGTATGAGTACGTTGTGAAAGCATATTAATGAGACGTGGGGCTGACCTTGCAGAAGATGATGCTCTGTCCGATGGTGAGGAGCGAGTAGAGCTCGACGAGGACGTCGTACTTTGCGTTCTCGTCCTTGCAGTCCATGTAGAACTGCTTGATCCCCTCGACAGACAGCTCCTCCTGCTTGAGCTTGATCTCGTTCGCGGTGGGAGCAAACTTGACGGCAAAGTTGCGGACCAGGTCGGGGAACGTCGCAGAGAACAGAACGAGCTGGACGGTCTTGGGAAGCATGCTGATACGACAAAGTGATGTTAAGTCAGTCTACGAGCTTCTTCGAGCAAAAAAGAAGCAGAGACATACTTCTTGACTCGAAGCGTCTGCTCTCCGAGACTCTGCTGGTCGAGCATGTTGTCCGCCTCGTCGAGACAGAACACCTTGACGTCCCTCGGGTCGAGCTTCTTCTTGACAATCATGTCCATCAACGTCCCGGGCGTGCCGACGACGATGTGGGCCTTGCACGGGGGCGAGTGTCGGTCGAACGAGTCCTTGACACCGAGGAACACCTGCACAGGTGTGAACTGGCCCATCGTTCGGATCACCTCCTCGATTTGTCGCGCAAGCTCTCGAGAGGGAGCGAGACAGATGGCCTATCGAGCAAAGAGAGGTCTGCTCAGCCGCGACAGGTGGCCAGCAATAGTTGGGCAAGAACGTACCTGGGTCGTGTTCTTTGAGAAGTCTATCCGGCTGAGCATCGTGAGCGTGAAGGCGGCCGTCTTTCCCGTTCCAGACTGAGACTGTCCGATCATGTTCCGAGGACTGCACCAGGACAAGACGGCGATGTCAATCACGTGAGAGGTCGGGGCAAAGTAAGGACCCGACCTACGGGTTCTGGAGCAGCAGCGGGAGAGCCCTCTCCTGGATCTTACTCGGCTTCTGGAACTTCATCGCGTACACTCCCTTGAGAAGATCAGGGTGGCTGTGTGGGCATATCAGAGGTCGAGTCAGCTGGAGTCAAGACGGAGGCTGCATGCGAGCGAGCTGATACGCAGCAGACCGGCTTGACGGCAGGCATATGGCATTGACATACAGTCCGAGGTCCTCGAAGTTTTGAATCGAGAAGAGGGGCGAGTTTGGGTCTGCTTGCTGGTCGGCGAGGGTGACCTGGAGAATGACGAGCGGAACAGGGTGAGCTCGGTCGGGGACGGGCTCGCACGAGCTTAGCTCGCGGCAGTTGACATTAGGAGTTGACGTACCGAGACCTGGTACGAGTTGGGCGTCAAGTTCTCGCCTGTCCAATAGAGACAGATCAAGGGCGCCATAGTCAGTCGCGCGGCTCAGACGATCATCTCTGCTTCCAGGCTGGATGAGCTCGGTCGGTCTGGCGTGCAGGGTCCCCGAGCTCGTCTCGACTCACCCTCTGCTGGTTTGGGCTCCTCCTTGGCCTTGGCGGGCTCCTCCGAGTCTGTTGACAGTCCTCCGATCCTGGAGGCGAGCGAGCTGATCCCTCGGTCGGCAGGGGCAGCATCTGCCTTTGGCGAGGCAGGCGCAGGCGAGGCCTCCTCGTCGTCCGCTGGCTTGGATGCAGCAGCAGACGAAGGAGCCTCCTCGATCCATCCGTCGGCAGTCTTGGACAGCGCGGGCGCTTCCTTTTCGGGCGAGGCAGGCGGGGACATGTCGGTGGTGATGGTGAGGGTGTGGGGTAGGGTCGGCCGGAAAGAAAGCAACGTGAGCTCATCCTGTCCTTCTTTCGAGCTCACACGTCGCCTCCTTCGCTCTCGACATTCACCACGCGCCCAAACTCGATTCAGATTTCAGTCGTCAGGCCTGAGCTATATTTCTCTGCTGGTATGATCATTGACATCGGGCAGTATGTTCCCGGTTTCGACTCTGCCGGCGAGATCCATCCTCTTGCCAGCCCGTCGCTTTCGCTGGATCGTCTGCATCGGTCCTTCCCGGCCCTGCTTAGGTCGACAGCTTCGCAGTCGGGGTACCTCAGAACGCTATGAAGGCACGGACACGAGGATCTTCTGGCTGATCGTAAACCTGGCCCGACCGATTCGACATCGGACCAGACGTTTGCCTCTTGACTGGTCGTCACAGGCACCCAACGCCTCATCCACCTCATCTCGAGCGACACCGGCTACAATTACAACTTGATCAGCTCCCCGAGGACGCCTTCTCGCGGGTAGTCCAGATCGAGGTCGACTTTCCAGCCCTGGTCGCTCAGCACGTCGCTCTCTTCCCTCCATCCTCACCTTGCCAGCTTTGGCACAGTACTCTCCTTCTCCCCTCGTCCAAGCGCCCCTACTACTCCATCCTACGATGCGCTTTACGCGAGCTCTACCTCTCCTCTGCGCTGCCCTTCTCCAAGCGACCAGCGGTACGTCCGACGCGCCTCTTCGTTCTTTTCCTTCGACTCCGAAGCTGACTTTGACCCATCTTCCCATCTTGTCGTGCAGTGTTAGCCGACGGTCGGTTCATCGTCTTCTACACCGATGCTCCGCCCGGAGCGCTTCCCTCAGTCTCTGATCTGCAGGGGTTCAACACCGTTTATCTTGGCGTGAGCATCAGTCCATCCCTCTGCTCACAAGGATGATCGTCGGCTGAACTGACTCCTTGCATGCATCTCCCAGTTCTGGAACCGAGGAGGCGCATACAGTGGAAATCCGTCAGTCTCTCACCCTTCTCTGAATGACGGCGCTTGCATTGCTGACTGCTTTCCTTACTTGCGATACTGCCCAACAGACTCTTTACGTATCAAGGCCTCAGCGAGTCAGATCGCGCCGCACGAAAGGCCGAATTTGCGTCTGCTGGCATCCTCCAGATGATTTCGGCGTTCGGCGAAGGCTGTAAGTCTGATTTCCCTACTTGACTGGCAGAGACGTGCGTTGATCGTCCTGCTTCGAACTTGACAGTCACGCTGACCGGAGCCGAGGACCCGACAGCGATCGCCACTGAGCTGGCCACCTGGGTGACCACGTATGGAGTTGATGGCGTCGACATCGACTTCGAGGACATCACGAGCGGGACGACGTGGAGTCAGAAAGCTGCGTGGATGATCACGTTCCAGCAGACACTGCGAGGTCTCCTACCTGCGTCGACGTAAGTCGTTCTTCCCGCTGCTTCCATTGTTGTGCCCCATTGGGCTGACCGTTTCATGTTCTCTCGCGCAGATACTACATCTCGCACTCTCCTCTCCCGACCTTCTTTGCTGGGTCAGCCTCGGAGCAGTTCTACTCTCAGGTCGACAAGGCCGTTGGGTCTGGTATCAGCTGGTACAACATGCAAGTCAGTCGCCCTCTCATCTTCGTTCTTCTGTGGCCTGTCAAATCCCGTGTCGCTTATTTATCACTCCCCATGACCTCCCCTAGTACTACAACCAGAACGACGTCTACTCCTCGTGCCCCTCCCTCCTCACCGTTGCCTCCGACTCGCCCATCTACACCGGCACCTCGGTCCAGGAGCTTTCTCGCTCCTCCTCCTCATGTACGTCCCTCCTCTTTTTCCTCCTTCATTCCTCCGATCCCTCTGACCCTTCTCTGACCTCCCCACAGCGCAAGGCATCCCCCTCTCCAAAATCCAAATCACCAAACCCGCCCACCCCTCCGACACCAACGCCGGCGGCTACCTCACCCCTGACACCATGGCCTCGTGCATCCGCGAAGCCCGCGGCTTCGGATGGACCGGAGGCGTGACGCTCTTCAAGTACGGGCCAGACGCGGATCTCAAGACGTACATCACTGCTGTTCGAGCGGCGTACGGGAGTCCGAAGAGGAACGTGGCGATCGAGGCGCCCGGGGTGGCGGTGCCGGCGGCGCATAGGGTGAAGAGTGGAGCTGGAGGAGCGTCGGCGGGGACGGGACGGCAGGGGGTGAAGTCGTCGAGTCAGGTGGGGTCGGGCAGTGGGACTAGTGCGACGAAGACTATCGGTGACGAGGATGAAGACACTCCGAGACACGGACGGCACTCGTCCTCTTCGTCGCACTGTGGCGACGACGACCATCTTGAGGACGGCGACGACCGAAGCCGAGATGGACGACGAGACTTGAGGTCTGGTCTGGCGTTTGAGGGTGTAGGCGGAATGGGCGGGCGCATGGTCATGGTCAGACGAGGGCGGGACTACCGAATGGGTGGCAGGGAGTTCACGATGACCAAGAGGAGGAAGTCGGGGCGGGAGAGATGCGATTGAGCGCGATCTGCTCTTGGGGATTCGTGTAACGTTTTGGTTTCCTTCCGGATTTAGGGTTCTTTGCTTTGCGCTATGTATCTATCGGGATCTTCATGTATCGTCTTCTGTCATCCCTCTGCCAATTCTGATCCTCTTTTCCTTCTGGGAGGGCCGTCCAGCCAGTAGATACAGTCATATCGCATATCGCACACCCTTCTTTCGAGCGCACTCATCACTAACCCAAACACATCTAGAACAGATCCACATCCTCTCCATCCCCCTGCGCCTCCCCAACCTCACAATCCAACCCCACCACCCGCCCCTCGTGCTTCCCTCCCCCGCCCAGCAACTTGACTTTCGCCACCTCCCCCTCCTTCCACTCGTCCAACCCGCGGAGGTCTCCGAGGACCATCGCCGACAACTGTCGTCCATAGACACACCCCGAATCCAACCCGAACGAGTGCGTCTTGAGGTCCAGTCCTCGTCCTGCGGCATGACCGTAGATGATCGAGATAGGCTCGCACTCGATCGGATGAGGAGGTTTCTTCTTCTTGTCTCCCTTATGTTTCTTCTTCCCACCCTTCTTCCTCGTCTCCACTCCCCCTGCACCCTCAACGCCCGTCTGGTTCCTCCCCTCAACCCCTCCCCAAACCCGACACTCCTCCATCACCTCGTTCCACACCTCGCTCCACCCCTCCCCCTCGATCGTCTCCTTTGTCACCTCCCCGGTCTCCTCCACGATCGACCGCATGTTCATCACGTCGTACGGGATCGTGTTCTGCTTCACCGAGGTCAGCAGCAACAGCTCGCGCATCGTTTGGTTGAGGGGAGGACCGGAGGAGGAGGGTTGTTGCCAGGCTGGTGGAGGGGAGTGCGGAGAGAGGGTGGGGTCGTGCGGGAGGAGACCGGCGTGGACGAGGTGGGTTGAGAGGGAGGGAAGGTGGAGGACGAGAGGGAGGGAGAGGAGGTAGGCGTAGTCGGCGGGCTTCATGTTCCTGCGGTTGAAAACAAAGAGGGATACACAAGTCAGTGATCCAGAAGGACCGAGATATCGACTAGGCCCTAGATGGGAGACTCACCTGGCCATCTCGAAGTGCTCGCCTCCCCACTTGCGGCCATTGTCTGGGACGTAGCCGACGTGTCGTTTGGCGTACGTCTCGTCCCACTTGTCCAGCTCATCGAACGGGTAGCCACCAGGGACGACCTTCTCGAAGTAGCTTCGCCACTCGATGACGGGCTGGTCGTGGTTCCCTCGAACGCTGGGAAGAGGGACGAAAGCAGGAGGTGAGCGGCGCAGGGTGACTAACCCATCGACTCGGATGTCCAACTCACCCTTGGACCTTGTACTTTCGGAGCAACGAGAGAACCTCCAACGGCTCCGGACCCTTGGCGACCAGATCTCCGACATGAAGCAGCGTATCCTGCGAGGGCGTGTAGTCAAGCTTCTTGAGCAACCGCTTGAACGGACGGATCGATCCATGGATATCTCCGACGATGATCAGTCTCCGTTTCGGGTCTGCGAGCGAGAGCGTGTCCGAGTCGATGGATGCGAGGGTGAGGATGTGCGAGTGGTTTGGGACTGCGAGGGTTGCGGCAACCGACAAGAACGTGCTCGACATCAGCCGCGAGCTCACCGAGCCGAGCTCACTCCCCCTGAGGGCTCGCTCGACGTGAGGGCCAATGGCAGCACTCGAAGCGGACGATGGACTTACCAGCCTGATGTGTACCCCTCCTGCCGTCGTGGTTCCACCACCGCTTGAGTGCTGACTCCTGTCCGTCCGAGTCTGCGAGGAGCGAGACTCCAAGGATGCCGACGAGAAACAGGACTACGACCGCGAAGCTGCCTGTGCGACGGGACGCCTCCCACCCGGTCTTCTTCTTGCTCCGTTTACGTTGCGAGCCTGGTCCGGGGATGTAGTCGTTGTAGGTGGAGGGTGCTCCGTACGAGGGCGAGGCTGTCCTCGAGGGCGGTTGTGAGCTCGGGGCAGACAGGCGACGCTGCAGGTGAGGGTGGGCCACCTTCTTGTGCTCGGGCGATAACGGCCGCATGGGCAAGATCGGAGAGGTAGACATCGAGCAGATGTCTAGAGAAGCTGTTGAGCCGAGCTCGGATGATGTGGCCGAGGTGGTGATGGCCGTTTGAGAGCTTGTGAGGTTGACGAGGCCGGGCTGGATTCGGGTGAGCTCGCAACCCTACAACCGTCATCAGCCAATCATGGGAGGATACCTCATCATCATAGTAGCACTCGTAATCGTAAGCACGCACCTCATCCTGTCATCTCCGACCGAGACTGACCGAGCTTCTTCTTTCGTTCAGGCTGCCTTGTCGACGGTCGGGTGGTTCGCTACACCCAAAGGGGTCAACCAGACGTCCGTCCACAGCCCTCAACCAGCTCCCGCGTAGCAGTGTGAGCATCACAGGATTACAGCTGACGTATCTTATACGTTCTTCTTTGTCAGTCTCGTCCGAACGTCGATCCTGCTCACTCTGACCGCGTGCTACCTGATGTGAGCTCGACCCCTCTCCTCCCTCGACCCTCGCTCAATCGCTCTCTAGCCTTTGCTGACTTGGTTCTGTGCTTTCTTCAGGTGGGCCATCACCTACCTCGCACAACTGCATCCGATCCTTTGTGAGTCCGCACTCGGTCCGCTTGCTGGACGACTGACGAGCCAGGGACGGGGTTGAGCGAACGCGAACCGAGCTGACCGACCGACCGGTCTCGCTTCATGTGCTCCTCATTCATCATCCCCTCCTCCAGCCCCGAGGCGTGGAGACTTGCGGTTCGAGGACTAGATCACGTACACGACCGAGACAGGCGACGCGAAGGACGGCCGGCAAGGGCAAGAGGCGTGCGCCAGGCGAGATGGACAGGACGAGGGATTCAATGAGCTTCACACGACCAACAGGCAGCTCACTCGAACGGGAAGCAGCAGTAGCCAGTTTTCCGAAGTGGATCTGGCTCCTGCATGTCTGCTGCGGTAGCGTTTCCAGTGACGGGCGCCTCCTGGCAAGGTTGAGCTCGGATCGGCCGACGCCGGCCTCACTGAGTCTCGCCCGGGAGGACTCTTGCTACTGTCCGGGCATGCAAGCGAGGAGATGTGCTAGACCTGGGTTGAAGATGACACGATCCAGGACACCGGGCGAGCTGCACAGGTTGCGGGGAATCTGGGCCCGCTGCGTCCTCCAGCCGAGGTGAGGTTGAGCTCGCACGCTCCTTGACCCTGGCAGTGGCCGCCAAACGACCATGCTCTCTAGATCGACCACCATCCTCCTGCTCGCGCTAGTGCTTGCCGCTGTCGCAGTCCCGGCGTATGCACTGCTCAAGGAGTCGGATGGTCCAGCTGCAATCTACGTCAGTCCGTCTCGCCGAGCTCACCGAATCAAGGAAGCTCGAGGCGATGGTCAGACGAGCAGCCGCCAAACGCGTCCTACACTGAGGCCGACGTGCTAATGCCTCTGTCAACTTGTGATGGTGTCTTGTAGATCTCGGAGATTGAGAACTGTGCGCCAGTCAAGGCGCTGAACGCGATCCGGGTCGCTGCCGAGGAGGAGGGAGGGGAGAGCGACTTCATGAAGAGGGCCTTCCGCGTCTTGTTCCCATTCGAAAAGTAAGTGCACTACAGCCTTGGGTCTCGGTCCGAGCTCTCCCGACCCATGCAAGGAGCTCTGTCCAAGTCCAGCTGCTTTCTACGCTTGGACGTCCGACTCGGGACACGGACAAGCTCAAGCCTGCTTCTCTTTCCCCTGGTCGTTTCAGCCCCGGCTACAACGCTCTTCTTGGAACAGCGTACATCTCTACTGCACCAAACTTCATCCTCGCATTCATCCCTGCCAATATCGGTCAGTACCTGGAGAAGTTATAGAGGAGTTTGACCCAGAATCTCCCGCTCGCTCTCGATGCTGATTCGCTCTTGGCCGCATCTATGTAGATCTGACCTCGCTCAACACCATGATCGCGTTCGCCACGGGAGGTCTGCTTGGAGACACGTTCCTCAACCTGATCCCGCACAGCTTCATCGGCGAGCCTCACCCGTCGGGCGACATCAAGGTCGTCGTCGTTGAGCCTAAGCGGAACGTACTCATCGGAGTCGCGATCTTCGCAGGTTTCGGCTTGTTCTTCGCTCTCGACAAGGCGAGCCTCGCATTGATCTTCCGCCTCTTTCTTCGGCCCATTTACTAACTTGACCTCTCCCGCTCCCACTCCAGACGATGCGCTACTTGTCTTCACTCGCTGGCGAGGACGGCGGGCATTCGCACGGTCACTCGCACTCCAATGCTACTCCGATCGAGTCTTCAGCTACTTCAACTGCTGTCAGCAACGCAGATGCATCGAGCTTGAAGAAGCGGAAGGGGTCGGAGAAGCCGCTCGCCACCGCTGTCGAAGGTGAAGCAACCAAGGAGCCCGGACAGAGTCTGAAGCTCGGTGCCTACCTCAATCTCTGTACGCCTCAGATTTCTTTCTATACGGGTGTGAACCCAAGGTTCACATATAACTCCATTTCTTCGCTCAGTTGCCGACTTTACGCACAACATCACGGACGGTCTCGCCATGGCAGCTGCCTTCCACGCGTCTCCCACGATCGGCGCGACGACTACCTTGGCCTGCTTCGCCCACGAGGTGAGTCTGCATCGGCGGCGGGACAGGCCTGGTAGAGCAGAGTCCTCGTACTGACGCCCCTCGCTACTGCTCAGATCCCCCACGAGATCGCCGACTACTCGATCTTGATCAAGAGCGGGTGAGTCAATCAAACAGTGGCGCGATCCTCCAACTGGGACTGATCTCGCCCCTTTCTACTCGACAGCTTCACCAAGCCGCAGGCGATGGGATCGCAGTTTGTCACTGGTGAGTCGGATCTCTTCTTTCCTGCTTCGATGAAGAACCTGACCCTCTTGTCAACCGTTTTCTAGCCATCGGGTCCGTCTTACGTCCTCGCTCTTCCGGCGGCTGAGCTTCTCGAACTGACTGTCGCCGGCTTATCGATCCTCAGAGCTTTCGTCGGCACGTTCCTCGGCAACTGGATCCAGAATCTTTCGGCTGCATCGACCTCTCACCTCCCCGACACGCCAGATCTCGTTGAGGCCCTGCTGACGAGTGAGTGGCGTTACACACCCAGCTTTCGCATCCCGCTCCTGACCCTGGTCCTCGACCGTGTTTGTCAGAGTCGACCGGTCTGCTCGGCACCTCGCTCCAGTACTCTGATCTGACTATCCCGATCGTCTCGGGGTCGTTCATCTACGTCGGAGCTGTGATGGTTGTTCCCGAGATCCTTGCCGACTCCAAGTCGGGCACGCAGCTCGTCAAGGAGCTGCTGGCCATGGCATTCGGAATCACCTGGTGAGTGGTCTTTCGCCGTTCAGTGACATTGATCACATACTGATGCCATCCTTGTCGTCCTTTCGCAGCATGGCGTGGCTCGCGTGGAACGAGTAGAAAGGGTCGCCACAAACCCCCCGGAGACGCCCTTGAGGACGCGACCGCTGAGCGGCATCGGCATGTATCACGCGTTCATTCCGATCTTTACATACCCTACTCTTGTTCTGATACCAACAGCTGCCATCGTGTGAAACCGACAGACCTTGACCTGGATGGAGAGAGTCGGGACTGCGACCAAGGGTGTTTACCTTATCGGCCATCCGAGTCGCCTCTCTCGGTAGCATGCAACTCGTACGATACTCGCACGCCGGCTGCTTACCTGCCTTCTGCCTTCATCGTCCCATCGTCTCGGTCGAGAAGGGGAACGAAGGCGCGTCTTTCTTCTGGCCCCATCCGCTGCGCGTTTGGCTGCAGTCGAACCACTTCGCGCCCGTTGGCTGCCTGCACCAAGGTCAACACCAACCGTCGACCTCGCCTTCCTTTCTCGTTCTCGTTCTTCGGCTCGCGTTCGGATACCCGCTTCCTCTTCCTTTCTCCCCTTCCGTGCTTTGTTCAGGATGTCCAAGTCCATCTTTGCCGAGCTTCCCCTTTTCATCCCCAAGGAGCAGCTGCCCTCGCCTGGGGTGCTCGCCCTGCTTGCCTTCGTCGGTCTCCCGATCTTGGCTATCGCGCTCAACGTTGCATCTCAGCTGGTGAGTCCTGTTTCATCTTTTGAGGCATCCAAGCTGGGAGATCTGCAGGTCGAGGGCGAGCGTTTCATGTCGAGCCGGAGCTGACCTGCGCGCACGTCCCTCCGGCTCATGCAGCTCCTGCCCAAGGACCCGACTCTGCCCCCGGTCGTGTTCCACCTGATCCCATGGTTCGGATCAGCAGCTGGGTACGGTCAGGACCCGTACAAGTTCATGTTCGAGTGCAGGGAGAAGGTCAGTCCATCCCTCTGAATGTCGGCCAGCCAGACGCGGCGGGCACTCGGCCGCCGCCTGCTGAGCCGCTGGACGGTCCTGCATGACCTCTCGCTGACCTGCTTGCTGACTTCGTGCAGTACGGAGATCTGTTTACGTTTGTTCTGATTGGCCGCAAGATGACTGTCGCTCTGGGACCCAAGGTGAGTGAGAGCTCAGTCTCCAGCTGAGGCGTGCGAGGCTCGAGGCTGACTTTCGCGCCGCTGCTTGCCTTCACTTTGCGCTCAGGGAAACGATCTGATCCTCGGAGGAAAGCTCTCGCAGGTGTCTGCTGAGGAGGCTTACACCGTCAGTACCCTCCACCATCCCGATTGAGCCGACGGAGGGTGCTCGGGCGTGCCATGAGTCCTTTGAGCTCGAGCTCACGCGTCTGCTCTCTTCTTTCGTCCGACTTCGGCCCTCAGCACCTGACTACGCCCGTGTTCGGCAAGGGAGTCGTGTACGATGTGCCCAACCACGTTCTCGTCGAGGAGAAGCGGGCTGTCAAGAGCGGACTGTCTCTCGAGAACCTGCGGTCGTACGTGCCCGTCTTCTTTGACGAGGTCCGTCTCATGCTCGACACCGACAAGTCGTTCGAGACATACCGATCAAAGAACGCCGCAACCACCTGGGGATCCTTCCCGGCACTCAAGACACTCTCTGAGCTCACCATCCTCACCGCCTCGAGGACGCTTCAGGGCAAGGAGGTCCGAGCCGCCCTCAACAAGTCGTTCGCCAAGAAGTACGAGGAGCTCGACGGAGGATTCACACCGCTCAACTTCATGTTCCCCAACCTGCCCCTGCCTTCGTACCGACGACGAGACAAGGCTCACAGTGAGTGTCGCCCTCCAACCAGGTCCGCGCGGGTGTAGCCGAGCTTGGGCTGACTTTCGGCTGTGGTGCTTCTCCTGTGCCGCAGAGGAGATGAGCGACTTCTACTACGACATCATCCAGAAGCGAAAGGACGGAGCCTCGGACGTGAGCCAACTTCTTTGTCATTTCGCCGTCCGGCCACGCTGACCTGTTCGCCCTCCTCCTTCAGCACGAGAACGACATGCTCGCCTCGCTCGCCGCGTTCACCAACAAGGACGGCACCGGACTGCAGGACCGAGAGATGGCGCACATTATGATCGCCCTCCTCATGGCCGGACAACACACCTCGTCCGCTACCTCGTCGTGGATCCTGCTCGAGCTTGCTGCCCGCCCGGACGTGCAGAAGGAGCTGTACGCCGAGCAGGTCAAGCACTTTGGACAGCCGGACGGAACCTTCAGGGAGATGGAGTACGAGGAGATCAAGGACCTCAAGGTCATGGACTCGATCATCAGGGAGACACTCAGGATCCACGCGCCCATCCACTCGAGTGAGTTCGCTCGTGGGTGTGTCGCTTCTCGCTGGTCGGAAACTGACTCTGCATCTCGTCCAATCCTACAGTCATGAGGAAGGTCATCGGAGACATCCCCGTCCCTACCTCTCTCGCTGCGCCGTCCGAGTCTTCGTCGTACGTGATCCCCAAGGGACACTTTGTCATGGCCTGCCCCGGAGTCGCGCAGATGGACGACCGCATCTGGGCAGAGTCAAAGAAGGTCAGTCCCGCCCAACGTTTATCTACCTGCTTTCTTGATGCTGACCTACACAATCTTTACCTGCTCGCAGTGGGAGCCCAGCCGATGGTCCGACGCCGAAGGGTTCGCCGCCAAGGCTGGTTCGCAGTACGACAACGGAGAGAAGGGCGAGGCTCTGATCGACTACGGGTTCGGAGCCATCTCCAAGGGAACCCAGTCGCCGTACCAGCCGTTTGGAGCGGGACGACACCGATGCATCGGAGAGGTCAGTCGACCTCCTTTCTCCCTTGGCGATGAGCGAGAGCGCAGACACCGACTCACCGCCCGCCCGTCTTCTTCTTTCTCTGTTTGTGCAGTCGTTCGCTTACGTGCAGTTGTCGTCGATTCTGGCCGCGTGCATCCAGAAGATGGAGTTCATGCTTTCGGAACCGCTGCCGGAGCCCAACTACCAGGTGCGTCCCTTTGGCCTCGTATCGCGTGAACGGCCAGTCTCTAATGACATACCCTCTGTTTCTTTTTCTGCAGACGATGATCGTTCTTCCCAAGTCGCCTGACCAGATCATGTACCGTCGGCGTCAGACTGCTGCTTCCTCTGCCTAAGGTCAGAAGCGGGCAGGTTGGTGGAGTCGAGCCATAGAGGTCTCGGGCTCTTGGGAGTTGAGGATTTTACATGCGTGCTTGTGCTTTTTTGAATCTTATGGGACTGTGCTCCATCGGGGGCTTTCGATTCTTCGTTTGGTTGGGTTTTCTCTGTGAACGTGCAAGCCTCTGCGTCGGCGTTCGGTCTTAGCGCTCCCTTGCCTGTTGTTCACCGACCCCTACGGCGATCTCGGGGTCTCCGACTACGTCTAGTACTGCCGAATTTGGCCGGGTTGGCGTGTGCGAACGCGTGTTTTTACTCCGACGGCGACGGGGAGGCGTTTCGAGAGCGGGAGGGCGGGAGGGTGAGAGACATATGTCTCGATCGTTCATCCGTTTGGTTCCCAAGTTCCAGGCACCCGCCGCCAACCTCACCTCACTTCTGGACGATGTCTCTTTCTCTGCCCTTGCCATCCTCTCAACCATCAGCTTCTCGTTTGCATCGCATCGCATCGCATCGCATCGCATCGCATCGCATCTCGTTCTTGCTCTTCAGCAGCTCGTCGCTTCTCGCCGGTCGAAGCCTGAGCTCCACTCGCCTTCGCCCTCCTCTCGCTCCTCTGCCCGTCCGACCCGCCTCCAGCCTAAGCCTCAGCCCACTTCGACATGACGACCGTGTTTTCCTCTCCTATCTCGACCTCGGACAACCTCGGTGGTCCGACCGACGTTGCCAGCCGACCTGTCCATCGGATCCAGCGCAAACCTCCTGCGTTTGACCTGTCGCTCAACTCTCCCCTCCAGAAGCTCGCCTCGCTGCCCTCTGCGCCCTCGGCCATCCTCCACCTCAACCTCCTCCGCTCAGAGTCCCCCAGGTGCCCATCCTCGCCGGAACTCCCTTCGAGTCCGTGCACGTCCGACTTTCGTTCCAGCGACGGTGAGGAGGACAGTGCGTTTGAGTCTGATCTGGACGACGACGAGCACTTTCGACTCGGCATGCCCAGGCTTCACTCGTCCCTCGGAAAGTCGAACATTAACTTTGCAAGACCCTTCCCGCAACTGTCGACCAACGTCACCTCGCTCGACTCGGACAACGAGGACAAGGGGGACGACGAGAGTGGGCCTGGTGGAGAGGAGTTGGGTGGGAGCCGACTGATCCTCGACCCGGAGGCTGTTCGTGAGTGCACGCATCCCGCTCGCGCCACTCGTCCGAGACTTCAAGCTCACCATCTCTCGTGCTGTTCTTGCTTTTCTTCAGAGCACCTGTTTGGTCGGTCCCTCCAGCGAACGCGTCGGATGACCTCGACCCGAGACCTGGCGTCGATCCTCAACGGAACCGCCCCGGACCCGACCGCGTCCGAGGAAGCCCCTCCCCCGGTGCCGGCCCTCCCATCGACCTACTCCCTCTCGCGCACAAACTCGAGCGTCCGCTCCGAGCACTCGTCAACCTCGTCTACCTTCACGACGTTCAACAACCCTCGCCGGGTCGCTTCCCGATCTGCGTTCCGCGACGAACTCGCAGAGCTGGCAGACACGGCTGCGTTCCCGATGCCGCCCTCCAAGTCGCCGACGAGGATGTCAAAGCAGAGGTCGCGCACGACCTCGGATGAGGAGAAGGACAAGCCGACCAAGAAGGCCGAGGCTGAGCCTGCGCAGGAAGGGCGACGCCAGGGGATCGATTTCGGAAACGCCCTCGCCAGCCCCATCAGGGACAACTCTTCGGTCTCGGCCAAGGCCCTCGAGTCGCGACCGATGATTGTCGACGACAGCGAGGAGATTGTCGAGGATGATGCCCGAGTGGTCGACCGTCTCCTCAAGGGCTTCCGACAAGGCCGGAAGTCTGCCAACTCGCCCTCTGGCCCGACCGCCCTTCCCCAGCGCATCTCTCGACCTGGATCGCCCTCGCCCAGCCGACCCGACTCGGTGGCATCCAACCTCGTTGCCGCGAGCCCGACGACGCCCACCTTTTCGACCGGCACGACGTACACGCCCGCCTCGGCACACGCCCTGTTTGCCTCGATGCCGACGCTCTTCCCGTCCGCCTCCGAGAACGGTCTCGCCATGTCGACCAACTCATCGGGAGTCAACCCATCCATCTCCTCGCCTCTTCGGTCGTCGACCTCCCTGACCGACAGCGCTACCACCCCTCCCGCCTCGGCCGTCCCCACAACCATCATCGTCGGCGCCTACACCACCCGCAAGCGCGCCGCTCCCGTCGCTCCTTCGCTCGGCCTCAAGGAACTCCGCGAGCTCCGCTCCGCCGCCGTCGTCCTCGAGCAGGAAGCCAAGCGAACGCTCCGAACGGCCTTCCCGACCGACCAGATGGAGAAGCGACTCAAGCGCAAGCCTGTCCCCGGACGAGTCGTCCTCGCCGAGGTCAACATCAACGGCGAGGTCCTCGAGGTGCTGAGCGACGACGCCAGCAGCCTGGGACAGGCCTCGCTCGAAGGAGGGCCTGCGCCCATCTCGTCGGCTAGCAGCTCGTCGGGGGAGACTTACTTTACTCCTACGCCCACGCCGAAGGGAGAGGAGGTTGACGAGAACGAGATGGCGGTGGATCTGGATGAGGAGTTGGGGGACGAGGAGGAGATGATGACTCCCAAGCCGGCGCTGAGCCCGGTGGATGGGATGATCCAGCAGCAGCATGTCCTCTCTGTCGACATCCTTCCTCCTTCGCCCACCTCGGCATCAGACTCCCTCTTCCGTCGATCGACCCTCAACCCGGTCCGCAAGGAGACTCAATCCCCCTTCTTTGCCCCGCGAACCTCCTCCCTCGTCTCCACCAGAGACGGACCCAAGATCGCCCCCCGCACCACCTCCCTCCTCTCCATCCGACCCATCCGACACCGCCGCCGTCGCTCGTCCGCCTCGTCCTCTTCCTCGTTCGAGTCCTGCCCGATCCCGCCTACTCCGGAGGAAGCCTCGTTCTTCCCGCCTTGCCCATCCCCGCAGCCGGATGAGTTTGGTCTCCTGCCGAGCGCACAGAGTCTGTTGTTTGAGCAGGTGTTGAGTGCTCAGGCGGCGGTGGAGGGTGGAGGTGCGGCGAGTGTGGGGGAGTGGACGGCTGGGGCGAGGCAGAGTGAGACGAGGGGGGCGGTGGAGGGGTTGGGACTGGGTTTGGTGGAGGGAAGTGGACCGAGGGCGGCGAAGAGGCAGAGGGAGGTTAGTGCGGGGAGTGCGAAGTCTGGAGGGGGACTGAAGAGGTGGGGAGAGGAGGCGAGGAGGGTCCTCAGTGGTGGTGGGGCGTCGAGAAGGGTAGGGGGACAGTAGTTTGTTGTCCTCGCTTTCCTTTTCTCTGCTCGTTGGTGTTCTGGTCTCGTCTGCTTATCTCGTCATATACACTGTTCCGTTCTGTCCTGCTGCTGCCTCTTCACTTGCTTTGCCCTTCTCCCTACATACACACACGTTCCATTCGGATCTGCTTACACTCTGCTTCACTCCTTCTTGGTCTTGCTTCGCTTCGCTCCGCATCGCATTTTGCTCTTGCTCTACAACTATCTTGTTTGTCTATCTACTCCCGTCCCGTCTCGTCTTTGCTCGCTCGTCTTATCGCATCATCTGGTTCTTATCTGAGCCGCACCTATCAAAGAGAGAGGAAAGAAACATCGTTGAATCGTGAACGAGAAAAGGGTATCAAAGGGGGTAGGCATAGGTAGTGGGGATCATGTTTCGAGAGGGAATGTACAACAAAGGATATCAGTAAGGAAAAAGGGTATTGTGTGGCGTGCTCAGACTACTCGTGCACCTCGTCCATCTCGACCTCGTCCTCTTGTGCCCAAGCCACATCAGGTCGCGCCAGCTTGCCTGGCCTGCACACCCATCATCCCATCGTGTGCGATGGGCACCACTCCGCCGAGCGAGACCGCTCCAGTCGCTACGGCTTGTTGGACTGTAGCAGTCCTGCTGGTCCCGGGCTCGACGTCCCCTCTAGTCGCGGTGCTTCGAGGCTGTCCTCGATCAGGCTCGAGATCCGATCCGATGTCGCCGGTCGCGGGACCAACCCGCTTCTTGTTGGGTCCACCGGCCGCCTCGCGTTCGATGTTGCTGTTGGTTCCGGTGGCAGACGAGTCCTCTTCCATCGCGGCTGAGTTCAGGAACTCGTCCAAAGAAAGACCCTCGAAGGCCTGCGGATCGATGTCCATGAACGCCCAAGCCAGATCGGCGGAGGCGTCGGGTCCGTCCAGTCTCGCAGACTTGTGCGGTCGCTCGTCCTCCTTGAGCTCGTCGATATCCTCCTCTTCCCAGATGTGAACGTCGCCGTCGTCGCGCGGCGGGTAGTCCTGCTGCTGGAACTCGTCGTTCGGGTTGTGTACGGGACCCTGAGCTCCGCTCCGGTTGAGTCTGTGAACGAGAGGATGGTGGCAAGTGCGACGGCGAGTCAGCGGTCGAGTCGGCTGAGACGGCCAGGGCGAGGTACTAAAAAGAAGGACGTACGTTCTCCAGCTCTGCTGGACGCAAGCGTCAAAGTCTGACATGCCCTCGGTGATCATGGCGAACCTGCTCGCCTTCAGATTCACTCCCATGAAGACGCCCCCCGCCGGTTGTGGCTGTTCACCTTCCGCACCGGTCTGGACGCCTGCAAGCAGATCGAGAACGTGCTCGATAAGGTTGGACCCTTCAAAGTCGGGTACCATCTTGGACTCGTCGCGCCAGTCGAGAAGTGGCGATCCGGTCGGTCGAGGGTAGTACCGGCCGGCGAGAACGGCAGCCATGGCGAACGTGAGCTTGACTTGTGGCGAGTGCAGCAGGCGGAAGATTTTGCCAGGTGGAGGAGAAGGCAGCGGCGAGATGATGGCGGAGGACAGAGGGCGTGGGTCGGCTGGCTGGCCGTTGTCGAGCTGCATCGGGACGAGGGCGTCGGTTCCGTTGGTGGCGTCGATGAGCTCGTAGACGCGACCCTTGAGGAGGCCTTGCTCGCTCCCCTGAGCGCTCTTCGGATCCATGAACATGCCGTCGATGGCGAGGAACAGCGGTCCCGCGGGATCACCCCTGGGAGCAAAGAGGCCGTCCTCCCCCTGTGCGGTGGCGACCGGAAGGCCGAGCTGACTGTGCGCGACCCTCAGTCGAACGACGTCGCCCAGCCAGATGCGCTCGGCACCCCACCAGCATCCTTGGTACCACTTGTCGGTCGGCGGATCGTCCTCGTCCGGAGTCGCTTGGTACGGGTTCGTAAACAACCACGCTACGACAGCCGAGATCGATCAGAGCGGTCAGCCCGGATCAGTGCTGGGCGATCAAAACGAGTCGATACATACCGTCCGACAACTGGTCTGCGCTGTTCAGGGCAGCAGCATAGTAGATGACGACCTGAATCCAATCGTCTCGAATGTGCTCGAGGGCGACCTCCTTTAGGGTCGGGTAGTCGTCCAGTCGAGCGAGCCCGATCTCGACCGAGTTGGTTGCCTCCGAGTCAGCTTCGAACGCAAGTAACGGCAGAAGATCTTCCTCTGGTAGTGCGGCGGTGGTTCTGTAATGTCCAAAAAGAAGCTCCGAGAAGTCAGTAGAGTGCAGGCAAGCCAAAGTGTGCTGGCCGAATGAAGAAAAGCGAGGACGAGACTGACCCAGCAAGCCGGAGGAGCTTCACGCGATAGCGAGGAGAAAAGGGCGGGTCGTACTCGATGCGTTCGATGACGGCCGGCCAGTACCGGATCGTCTGGCTTTCTCGCGACAGCGTCCGGTCTGGGTCGGTGGCCGATACGAACGAGGCTCCGCCCACAGTCGGACGCGAGATAGCCTCGATAGGAGCCCAGACAGCCTCGGCTTGACCTGAAGACCAGGAAAAGAGGAGAGAAAGGTCAGTGCGAGTGACTTCGGACTGCGGCGAAAAGTCACTCACGGAATCTTCTCTTCTGCGCCAAATCTTACCCTCTGTACTTTGACATCATCTGTACACCCTCAGTCTTGTCTTCCATCAGCTCGTCGACCTGCGAGCGCTGTCCGTCGACCGAGGCACGCCCCTTTCCCTTGCCCTCGACGTCCTTCTTGCGTCGTCGCCTCGGCTTTGTGATCCCGGTGGGCATGTCCCACCGTCCTCCATCGAGCTGCTTGTAGATGTTGGAGAGGGAAGGATCGTGTTGAACCTCCCTGATTGGCTTGAGCTGGCCATCTGAAGCTTCGACCAGCCAGGACCGTCCAGAGCCGCCTCCGGTGCAGTACCCGCATCGACACGCGCCGGGACTCTCGGAGGGATACAGCCAGAAGGCGTGCTCGAAGAACTCGGCGGGCGAGCGATAGAACTTCCCGTCCCTGAAAGAACGACGCCGCGAACAGCATCTTTCAGCCATCGGGGTACAGATGGGCAGACGAGGACAGTGGCGACTCACTGTCTCCCGTACAGATACGCGTCTGTACGGATCTCGCTTTCTCCGGACTTGCGCGTGTAGTGGATGAAGAGTCTGTACCCCTGAGGAAAACCGACGACAAAGTCGTCCTTGGCTGGGAGAGCCTCAGCGAGGCCTCAGCTGCGTCTAGGTCCAGAGGGACGGGTCGAGTCGCACTCACTAGGCGTTCCTCCTTCGTGCGCAGTGAGAGCCTGGCCGATCTTGTTGCGCCATCTCTTGAAGGCTGGATCGTTGCTGCGAAAGGCAAGGGACGAATCCACAGCAGAGAGGGGTCAGCTAGTGAGCTCCGCACGAGCTCACCTTTCCCCCCGTTGAGCTTGACGGACGGCTCACTCGGTCAGACTCGGCACCCATCGGTTCATGTCGCGGTTCTTGCATGGCAGGACGTCGACGTTTGCCCTCGGCCACTTGTTGGGATCACCTGGGACGAAAGAGCGGAGCAGAGGGCATGCGTGAGCCCGAGACCAAGGCGGAGGAGGAAGGGTGCGGTGAGAGCCGCCACGGTCTCTCGTCCCCTGCTGACACGCCGACTCCATCACCCTCTTCCAGCTTGAAGAGCAAGAGACGTACCGTCTGATCGAGCGAAGGAATACATCACCATCCTGAGCGGGTTCAATCAGGTTGGCGGAGGGAGCTGGTGGGCATGCTCGTCGGGAGACAACCTCCCGAGCTCGCGAGCTCGCGCCTGTCTCTCCCTTTCACCCCTCGACAGGCAGGTCCAAAAGCCTATCTCTGCTCCGCCCGGCCTCAAACTCGGACCCATGACATCCATAGGGAAACGAAACCGACGAGAACTATAAAGCTGACAAGACTACTCGAGAACAGTCACCCCCTGCTCTGAACCCTGCTTGATCCCCTCCGCCTCGGCTGGCTCCTCGGCGGTGGCGCCGGGCATCTCCTGAGGCTTTGACGCGTCCTCCTGTGCGGCAGGAGCATCAGCGTCCTGCCTCTCGACGACGTTGTCAGCCTCGTTGACGAGTGCGACGTCGGTAGGAACCTCGCTAGCCTCGCTCTGCTCGACGGCCTCGACGGCTTCGAGGGCCTCGACCGTCGGCTCGGGCTCGGCCGCCCCAATCTCGGCTTCGACAACCTCAGCGGCTTCTACGACGCGCGACGGCTCCTTGATAGCGTCGGAAGCGCTGTCTGCCTCGATCAAAGGCAGGTCGGGGACTTGGGCGACATCGGCTCTCGACCCGTCGGCAACGACATTTGTCTCGACGACCACAGGTAGAGCGACAACCTCGGCGGCGGGCACGTCCTCGACGACAGACTCGGGCACGACGGGCACGACGGGCGAGACGACGACCCAATCCTCGCCGTCCCCACCAATCTCGCCTGCGAGGAGAGCGTCCGAAGGCGCAGAGACCGGCTCCTCGACATCTGCGGTGACCGCGACTGGCTCCGACTCGACGATCGCGACGGGCGCCTCTGCGAGGCTGACCGGCTCCTCTGCGATGATGACCGCCTCCTGTGCTGCGACGATGGGCTCTTGTACGTCGGAAACGGCGGACTCTTGGACGACCGCATCGTCTTGCTGGACCTCCACGGTGGCAGCGACTGCTACGATCGCGTCCTCCGCCGAGACTGCGTTGGCCTGGTCGGGTTCCGCGACGACTTCCTCCGCTTCAGCTGTAGGCTCGACAGCGGCCGGCTCCGGGTCGACGAGCCCGTCGTCTTGGACTTCTTGCATCGCGACCTCCTCGATCGGCTGAGCATCGGCTCCTTCGACGGCTTGCACCGTCTCGCTCGTCGGGGACTCGTCTGCGTCGAGACGGGCAAACTTTGTAGGTCGCTCGACGGCGTGGTCGTCCTCGTCGAGCTCGTCGACCTCCATCTCTCCCTCGGCGTCCAGGTCGCTGTCGATGTCTCCAAAGCCGAGGTTCTTGTTCTGCGTTCCTTGAGGCTCGCCGTCGTCATCCGAGTCGACCACAGGGCGCTTGTTTCCCTCTCGGTGGATGCTGAAAGATCGCAAGGTAAACGAGAGAAAACATGCGCGAGGTGTAAGCTCTTTTGCTCGCGGTCCGAGCGAAGACGGACAGACGTATGCGGGGACTCACGAGGACCAGTTCTCCTGCACAGCCTTTGCGACGGCGGGGTACGCGTCGGTGACCATCTCGAAGCGGTTGTTCTTCTTGATCTCGGCGGCCATGAAGACTCCGCCAAAGCCTCGGAGCTCGTCGCCCTCTGATCGGACCTCGTGGCTTCCGCCGGCCAAGCTCCTGAGCGCTCGGGCGACTTGCTCTGGTGGGGCAAAGTTGCCGACCGTCTCGGTTCCGTCGACGGAACGTACCGAGTCGAGCGAGAGGAAGTTGACCGTCCGGGAGAGAGCCGGGTAGTATCTCCCTGCGAGGACGGCAGACATGGCGAGCGTGATCTTGACCTTTGGCGAGTGCAGCAGGCGGAACACCTTGCCAGCAGGTGGACTCGGCAGAGGGAACACGTTGTCCGTCAACAAAGGAGAGTTTGGACCGGCAAGCAGACCAGAGCGTTGAGCGCTTGGCGTCGCTCCTCTGGCCGAGGCAGGCGCGCCCGGCATCTTGAACGGCGAAGGGTCGACAACGCTAGGTCCAGCCTCTGACGACGCTCCGCCCGACGCTGCAGGAACGTCCGCGGGTACAGCTGACCCCTCTTGGCTTGTTTCGTTCATGGTCGATCCGAAGAGAACGCTCAAGGCGGCTTGGTCGACCCCGTCAACGTCCATCGACACATCGGCGTCGACGAGCTCGTAGACGCGTCCCTTCATGAGACCGTGCTCCTCGTCCTTCTTGCCGGCGGGGTCGACGTGCATGGCCTCGACAGAGAAGAACAGCGGGCCCGCGGAGTCGCCCCGAGGAGCAAAGAGGCCGTCGTCGTCCTCGGTGTTGGCGACAGGGAGGGCGAGCTGACCGTGGGTGGCGATCAGTCGAACGAGGTCGCCCGTCCAGATGCGCTCTGCGCCCCACCAAACTCCCTGCTGCCATTCGCGCACTGTCGGATGATCGTCTTCGGGCTTGACCTTGTACGAGTTGGTGAACGCCCAGGCTGGGGGACGAGTGCAAACGAGGTCAGTCTCGACCAAGTCGACAAGGTCGACACGAGATGCATGCTGACCTTTGGTCATGTCCTCGACGCAGCTGAGAGCGGCAGCGTAGTAGACAATCAGTTGGTCCCAGTCGCCACGGATGGTCGAGAGAGCCACGTTCTTGAGGTCGGGATAGGCCTCCATATGCGCCAGGCCGAGTCGGACAGAGTCCGTCACGTCGTGGTCAGCAACGTACGCGAGGAAGGGCAGAATCTCGTCCTCCCGGTAGTCCGGAGTTGCATCGTCGCTGCGAAGAAGCAACACGAGTGTGAGCGACGACCAGCCAGACGCGAGAGCGGAAGTGCGTCTGCGGGACTCACCTGTCGAGCTTGAACATGTTGACTCGGTAGCTCCAGAACGGACCTACATCCGATTTGGCAGACGACGGGTGGACTGACGAGTTCTGAGCCTCTTCTTCGACGACAGGGGGGTGGTTGTACCGCGTGGACTGGATGAGAGCGGGCCAGTAACGGATCGTCTGGCTCTCGGCAGAGAGCGTGCGAGTGGGGTCGGTCGTGGACGGGAACGACGACGAGGTCGACGGATGATCAGCAGAGGGGCGCGAGACAGCCTTGATGGGTACCCAGACGGCCTCGCCTTGACCTGGAAGTCGGAAGAGAATGACAGTGTCAGCGACGAGAGAGCTGTTCAAAGTGCCGCAGTCCACTCACGGAACCTCCTGTTTTCGGCCAGGTCACGACTTCTCAGCTTTGACACGACCTGCACGCCATGCAGCCTCTCGAGGGTCTCGATCTCGTCCAGCGCGTTCGCGGCCGAGGCGCGTGCTTTGCCCTTGCCCTTCCCATCCTTGTTGACTCGTCGTCTCGGTCTGCTGATGCCGGCGGGGATGTACTCCCTCCCGTTCGGGAGCTGCCTGTAGATCTCCGAGAGCGAGTGCTGGTGGTCGACCTCCTTGACAGACTTGAGCAGTCCGTCCTTGGGGTCCACAACCCTCCACGCCCGTCCCATCCCGGCTCCGATGCAGTACCCGCAGTTGCAGGCGACCGTGGAATCGTCAGAGTACAGCCAGATCGCGTGCGTCAGAAACTCGTTGGGCGATCGATACCTCCCACCATCTCTGCAGACGCAGGGAAAGTCGACGGGTCAGCCGAGAGACGGACGAAAGAGAACGAGACAGACGACGTACGCTCTTCCGTACAAGTACGCGTCCTTCCGGATGTGGGTGTTGCCTGTGCTTCGAGTCTGATGGATGAACAGTCGGTAGCCATCGGGGAAGGCGACCGCGTGATCGTCCTTCGCCTCCTCTGTCAGGGAAGAGGACAGGTCAGCCGTCGGCCTAGCACGAAGGTGCGTTGTGAGTCGTGCTCACTCATGTCTTTCCCGAGATGGACCGAGATGGCCATTCCAATCTTGTTGAGCCAGTACTTGTACTTCATGTCAGTGCTAGGACGAGCAGCCAGGTGGGAACCAACGAGAACCGTCAGGACGGGCTCCACTCTGGTCGGCGAGCCCTCTGCTCGAGGGCCAGTGGCGGTTGACTCACTCTGTCAGACTCGGCACGTATCTGTTCATCGACTTGCCCGTCGCAGGGATGTCCTTGTTCGCCTCGGGCCACTTTGAGGGGTCACCTGTGCGAGATGGGCCGAGCGAGCATCACAAGAGAAGACCGAGGTCAGGAAGGCAATCTCGACCGCGGGTAGCCGAACGGCTGGACGAGCGAGCCTCGGGATGCAGCGCTAGCTTGAGGGTTTCTGTCACGTACCATCTGACCTCTTGAACTCGTAGAGCGCCATGGCGAGGACTCTGAGGTTGCGAGCGACGTGTGGCGACTGGGTGTGTCGGAAGTTTGGGTCGGACGGCAACTCGTCGAGCTCACGAGCTCACCCGCTTCGGGTCTCCTGCTGCCTCCAAACACCCAACATGTCCCGCCCAGTAGCATCCTCGTCCACTCAGCCAGTCGACCAACAACATCATGTCGTATACACACCTCAGATCATGGTCAGTCCCGTGCTAAAGGACGGCAGCCGAGCGTGTCGCCCGGTCGAGCTGACATCTCGTCCGCCTGCCCGCCTGTAGAGGTCGTTCAAGCCTGGCCGCGTGTTTCGCGAGCAGCTCCACAAGGGCAGCTCGATCAACTCGATCACGTTTGACGAGACGGGCGAAAAGTGTGTGACCGCAGGGGACGACGACGAGTTCCACCTATACGACACCAAGTCCGGAAAGTCAGTCGAGAGAGCTCACCCTCCAGTCGTCCTCGCTCGCTTTCCGCTGATGCTGCCTTCTTCTGGCTTGATCTTAGGTATCTGAAGACGTTCTACTCGAAAAAGTACGGGATCGACCATGTCCGGTTCACGCACTCGAAGCAGACCCTCCTGCACACGTCGACAAAGACGGACCGTCAGTCCGCGAGCTCACCTCGTCCCGAGCCGCACTGAAGCTAACTTCTACCCTTGCCTTGCTCCTCCAGACGCGATCCGTCATCACTCTCTCCACAGCAACAAGTACCTCAACTACTTCAAGGGGCACACAGACCTGTACGTCTGGTCGGTGTCGCGTCTCAAGCTAGAGGCCTGCCTTGCTGACGTTCGTGAATCGGCTCGTCTCCTGCTCGCAGTGTTACCTCGTTGAGCATATCCCCGACAGACGACACCTTCATCTCAGCCTCGGTAGATCAGACCGTCCGCTTGTGGGACACGCGTTCTCAGAACGCAACCGTCAGTGCACGGCACGCGTTCGTCGCGTCCACTTGAGACTGACCTCGACGCGTTCCTTTCCGTGTTTTCTATCTCTCAGGGTCGAGTGACTGTCGGCTATGCGCCCGTCGTCGCACACGACAACACAGGAGCCATCTTTGCTGTCGCGCGAAACGACTCCAACGAAGGGGAGGGAGCCATCTACCTCTACGACCCCTCAAACTTCCATAACGTATGCGCCAGACCTCTTCTTCGCTTCCCCTTTCCCATCTCGCATCTTGACGTGCTCATACCCTTCTCTCCCTTGCCCTACCTCCAGGGTCCCTTTGACACCTTCCACATCCGCGACGACTTTGCCCTCCGCAAACTCGCCACACCTCCCCGGGTCCCACTCATCACCTCGCTCGCCTTCCGTCCAAACGGCAAGCATCTGCTCGTATCCACCTCGGGAGACGTCCATTACATCGTCGACGCCTTCACTGGCGCGCTCGTCCGTCGTCTCGTCGGCCACAAGGGCCTTGAGTGGAAGGTGGGCCAAGGCGGACAGCCGTACCAGGCGGTCCAGGCTGAGAGGGGTCCGAGCGGGGAAGAGACCTCTTGGACGATGGACGGCAAGTTTGTGCTCAGTGGTGAGTCTCTCCGCTCTCTTGCTGCACTTCTTTTTTCTGGCGCTGACGATCCAACCCTTTCTGGCCTCCTACCAGGTTCTCAAACCGGCGAGCTCGTCACCTGGGATCTGAGCGACCTCCCAAACGAGACCGAGCTCCCTCCAGCCGGTCAGCTGCCCATCTTAGACGACACCACACCCTGCGCCACCCTCCAAGGTCACTCCAAAACAACCCGCGCCGTGGCAGCCAACCCGAGACTCGCCATGCTCGTCACGGGCGCGGAAGAGCTGGTGAGTGGCTTGCTCTGTCGACTACTGCGGTGTCTCCTGTGTGCGTTCATCTGACCGTCTTCGCGTGTCTCTGTTCATCCTACGTAGGCCTTCTGGCTTCCATCAGGCGAAACGCAACAACCGCCGAACGGATTTGTCCCACAACCAGCGGGAGCGATGGGACCTGGAAGTTTCGGAGGAGGGGTTTGAGATTAGTGAGATGCATACATGCCCCTTCATCCATTGTTCAACCCCTCTCGTCGCAAACCCACGAGCACATGCATCCCGCCTCTCAGCCCTCTCAAAGCTTCGCCCCCACCACACTCTTCTCCCCCGTCCCAAACACCCACCCCCTCCTCTCCTCCTCCTCCTCCTTCCCCACCCCGCCCTCCTTCGGATCATACCCCACCCCCCCATCTCTCTTCCTCTCGTACTTCCCACCTCCTCGCCGCAGGCCCGTCCTCTCCGCCGTCTCCCACGCATCTTTGATCCTTACATCCATCTCTGCCTCTCCCTCTGCACGCAACGGGAAGGCTGGAGGCGTACTGGGGTAGACGAGTGAGGCGACCCGGATGAGGATCGAGGCGGTGAGGCCTTGGACGGGTTTGATGCCGGTGGTTTCGCGGTTGGTTAAGAAGCTGAGGCCCGGGAGATAGGAGGGCAAGAGAGATGGGGGTGGGGAAGGGGTGAGATGGGTGAAACAGGGATGGATGAGGAAAAAGGAGAAGAGGAGACGAACCGATGGATCCGAACTTTTCCGCGTCCCCAGTCGATGTCGGACCAGCCGTGATAGGGCTCGAGGGAGGCGTTTGGAGGGGCGATGGTGTCCGAGGTAAGTAGGGGTGGCGGGAAGGGCGAGTCGTGTCGCAGGAAGTTCGTGAGGGGGAGGCTAAAGAGGTTTGTGACTTCGGAGGTGTTGAGTTTTGGCTGGTTGGCCAAGTGCGAAGGTAAGGTGAGTTTCAGGCTTGCTCGGGATGTGGGTGCGATGGTGAGGGCGGAACGAGGACGAACGATGATGTTGTTGTCGGTGATGAAGACGACCACTCTGCACGCACGAATCAGATGCAACCCATCAGTATCCCAAGCATTGATCCTTTATGATCGATGTCAGAGCAGGACTGGTAACTTACGGTGTCACCAGCAAGTTATCCCTACTCAAGAACGGGTTCAACGTCGTCAGATGCACCACCACCTCCGGATCTGGCGGCAGACCAATCTCCTCCCAAGCCTCACGTCTCTGGTCGGTCCAACAAGCCCACAAGCAACCCATCAGTAAGGTGGTGCGGGCACGACCTGTGAGCGGATGCGGCCGCGCGGAACCGAGCTCAACTCACCGCCGTGATCTCGATGTCTCCTTCATCCGCGTCTTCCATCCTCCCTCCGGGCAGCGCAGTATCTCCCTTGTACGTTCTCAGCTGACTTGAGCGCCTATATCAGCAACGTAGAGCTGTAGTAGGTCAGTGAGGGCCACATCAGCTAAGGAGCGAGACAGGAGGAGGCGCGCGAGCTCACCGGCTGAGCAGCACGTAGAAGTCGCCCTGCCTCCCTTGGAACAGGGCGACAAGCACGCCTGCGCGAGGGAAGGTCTGAAGATGGAGCGCGGACCGCTTGGGCGGCGGAAGAGCCAACAAGTGAGTGAGGGAGTCTGGGAGGGACATGGTCGTGTGTGGGTGAGCTGGGCACGGGAGAGTCGGCGCGGGTGTAGCCGGTCAAGCGCTACTTGCTGTAGTACCTTCATAGGTCTCCTTTACGTGCTTGAAAGATACGATCGAGCGAGTTTCTTAGTCGCACACGAGCATATCACGTCATGTATGTCGAGTCTGTCTGTAACCAACTATGTAAGGAAAACCGAGCGCACCATCCAAACCCCGCTTATGTGTAGAACTTTCGGTTCTCGTTAGGGCCAAAGAGATCTGCTCGGATCTCGGGAAGCATCTGGAGGTGTCGAGGAAGGAAGGCAAGCAGGCAATCCAGTCAGTTTGTGTTCGGAAGAGAGTCAGCGTGAGAACCAGGACAACTGTTTGCACTAACCTTGTCCTCGAGCAAGCCGAGCCTCTCGTCGAGCGTGTTGTTGACCTTGACCCTTCCTCCAGCTCCGGCGAGCTTGACTCCTCCAGCCGAGTCTGCGGGCAGGTCCTCGCTCTCGTCGATCGACACCACACACGTTCGGCCAGAGATCTCCTTGTACTGTTCAGACGCAGCCTCCGCAGCCTTCGTCACCAGCTCTCGGTCAGACTTTCGGACGACGAGCGTTGTTGAAGGAGAGAGGAGGAGGAGAAGACCCTGTGCGACGAGAAAGAGATAGGATGGCGGTCAGTACGATGGTGGGCGGATGTAGGTTCGACCCTGGTTGGACGACCCGAAGAAGACAGTCCCATACGACGGGCTCGGCTCAAGTCTGCCAGACGATGTATGACATTGACTGACCTGTACGATGAGGACCTCCATGAGCTTCGAGTACTTCTTCTCGTCCTTCGCGAGGTCGAGGACGCCCTTTCGGGCCTCCTCGAACAGGTCCGACAACAGCTGCTCTCGCTCCCGCAGAATCTTCAGTCGCGACGTGTTCAAGATCGTCGACTGGGCGCTGCAAGATGGAACGATCGAGTCGAGTTGCGCAGAGAAAATAGAGTGGCAGATCAGAGTCAGCAAGGCCATCTCAAGGAGGCCTGGTTTCCCAGCCCGGTTCCGCACATCACGTCAAGCAGCAAAGCTTGCGCACTCAAGAGGGAGCCTTGTACGTACATCTTGAGCCCGATCTCGGCCTGCTTGTGCTTCTTCTCGTACTGGGCATCAATGTTGAGCGACTCCTGTCGCACGATCTTGGCCTGGGAGCGCGATAAGATAAGGAAGCGACGGAGGAGTCAGTAACCAATGTTGGCTGAGACAAAGACGTTGCACAAGATTTGTCGAATAGGGCTTGAGTCGGCTTGCTCGACAAAGGGAGCCGACGCGAGATTGACGGAGGCGAGAGAGGAGCAGAAGGAGGCGGTCGGAGCGAGGCGAGCTCACGTCCGACCTGACCGATGAAGGAGAGGTCTCTCTGTCCGCAGGACTTGTGTGGCAGAGGTCCAGCCTGCCGCAGCCGCAATCGACGGCTCACATGCTGCAGGGAGGATGGTCCACCAAGCTGACTGCCAGACCCCCTCTGACGTTCCCCTCGGCGTCAGGTCCCAGCCGTGCTCGAGCTCACCGCCTGGGGCTCAGAAGTCCCGTTCGGCTGGACTTGAGCCGCCAGGAGCGCCAGAGTGCTGCATATCCATCCTCGAGCTGACGACACTCCTTGCGGACCTCTGCTGTGCGAGCGGACGGTCCCATCTCGCCAACGTTGGTTGCTCCTCTCTCTTCCCTGCGGGCCTCGCCGTACCCACCCACGCTACCACCCGCACTACCGCCCGCCAGCAAAACAGAGTCGACTGAGACTGACGACTCCGGCCCTACCGAGCCGAGAGGAGACTCGATATGCTAGCTCGAGAGCTGGACAGGGTCGACGAGTCTGAGAGGAGGAGGGGGGAACGGGGACGTACCTTCTCGATGGCAAACTCCTCGTCCGCCTTGACCTGGATCTCACGAGCCTTCTCTCGCGCCTCCTGCTTGATGAACGCAACCTGAGCAGAAGCACAGCCAACGCAAACAGCGACACACGCGGTGAGGCGGGAAGGAGCAGGCCAAGTCGGCGATGAGCGGTCTGAGCGATGGCCACAGGGGAGAGCGAACAGCCTCGCTGACGACGACTGACCATCTTGTTCATCTCGGTCTGCACCTCCTCATCGTTCAGTGGGCGCGGGTTCGACATCGTGTAGGAAGAAAGGGTCGGAAAGGGTGGAGGAGGGAAGGTCGTGGGTTGGGAGGGACCGCCAGGGCAGGAGGTCGCCTGCGACTCGCTCGGTTCGAGTGCCTGAGCTCATCCGTCCGACGCGCTTGTTTTCGAGAAGACACCCTCAACACCGACTCTCGCGAGCACACACCCTCGGACTAGGACATCGCCAGCAAACCAGCATCTCTTCCCCTTCGTAGCCCTCTCGCCCGTCTCTCAGTGTCGCGTGTGCAGGATGGCGACGCCCGCTCGCCCTGCTCGCTCTGGTCCCTCGTCTCCTCCTCCGCAGACGCCCATCACCGACTTCAGCGCCCTCGAGGGTCAGAAGGAAAACATCCAGCCCCTCTCCACCGGACGGTCAGCGCATGCTCTGTCTACGATCTTTGCTCAGCGACCCAAGCAGCTCGAGAAGGACCTCAAGGACGCGCAGGCAAAGTTCGAGCAGGAGCTCACAGAGTGCGAGCAGAGGAGAAAGAACGAGCTAGAGGGTGGGGACCTCGAGTTTGGAGAGAGCGACCCTCTGGACGTGTTCGAGAGGTAAGCACATCTCGCGGGAGAGATAGGCTCAGGCAGGAGCTGGAGAGCCGTTGAGCTCGACGTAAACAGTCGCGTGAGCTCACCTTGTCCTCCTGTCCGCTTCACCTCTGGCTACAATCACCTGCAGGTACATCAAGCATATCCGAGAGGTCGCACCATCAGGCTCAACGCAATCTTCGATCCTGATTCCATTGCTCGAGCGATGTACGCGCACGCTGCTCGCCGAGGGCGACATCTGGGCCCAAGACTTCCGCTACGTTCGCATCTGGATCCAGTACTCGCGCCTCATCGACAGAAAGACAGAGGTCTTTGACTTTCTGCTCGCAAGGGAGGTAGGGACTGACTGGAGTGCCCTCTACGAGGAGTGGGCAGTCGTCCTCGAGGGGCTCGGTCGGTGAGTCGGACGCTGCAACCGGATGAGAGCGTGTCCCGAGCCAGGCTGACCCGTCTGGACTTTACTCTTCTGCTTCGCTCGTCTCACAGTCGGTCCGAGGCAGACAAGGCATACCGGCTAGGGCTTGCTCGCAAAGCCAAGCCGGTCGAGCGGCTGCAGCAGCGGTACAAGGCCTTCCAGGTCCGGATGCTCACCCCGGCTCCGTTCCTCCCTGAACCCTCGACGGCCACCTCTTCGAGTTCTCGTGCGCCGGCTAGGAACGCGCTCGGCACCATTTCGACGACTGCTGCGGGACTTTCGCTCTCGTCTGCGACGCCCAAGGCCAACAACGGCAAGCGAGGCGGACTGTCGATCTTTGTCGACGGCGAGGAAGACTCTGACAAGAAGTGGGAGGCAGAGCTCGGCACCAGGGATGCTGTCAGGAAGGAGAACGAGCGAGAGGCAGTCAGCTTCAAGTCGGCCGAGGTCCTGCCTCAGGGAAGGGGGATCGCACCGAGGACTCCAAAGCTCGAGGTCTTCCGGGACGAGGTCAGTCGGAGCCTGATGCCGTTTGACCAATACGTACAAGCGCTTAAGATTCATCTCTCTTCTCGACCAGACTGCTGCATCTACTCCATCTGCCCACGCTGTCGAGGACGTCTTTACCCGGTCCAACACTCCCGCCCAGTGGGAGCTCATTGTCCAGGATCCTCTCGCCAACATGCGCGCCCTGCCCGTTCCGCCTCGCTCGCATCGCACCGAGGCTTCCGCTCCTCCACCAGCCCCGACTCCCCTGACGACGTCGACGCAATCTTACTCGCGGTCGCACTCTTCATCGCGCCCTCCGCCGTCGTCCAATCCGACCGGATACGTGACAGCGATGGCAAAGTGGCAGGTCCCCGACTCTACGCCTCCGATCGCCAAGAACGGCAAGCCAGAGGTCCGCAAGTTCAAGTGGGACATGGTCTTCCACGATGAACGGGAGTGGAGCTTTGAAGAGTGCAGGGCACGCAGCCTGGGCATCGTCGAGGGCGGAAAGGATCTGTGGGCGGAGGCAGGTAAGTCCACAGCCCAGCAAACACTCGAGACATCGCGCTGACCTGACGACCATCCCTCTGGTTTTCGACTATCGAAGCTGCTCCTCCCGCGAAGGCAGCCCAGCCTGCTGCTCCTGCCAAGGCATCGCCTTCGTTGTCCATCTTCCAGGTCGCACCTCCCCCTCCCACTCCCGCTGCCTCTCGCCCACCTCAAACGCCGAGCACATCCATCTTTGCCGACCCTCCTCCCGCTCCCACCCCAGCGTCAGTCTCTCCACCAGCACGCGACTCGGTCATCTCGATCGCTCCTCCCGCGCCGACTCCGCGTGCTGTCGCACCCACGCCGAGATCGGATCCGACTCCCAAGGCCAAGGGACGTCCCTCGCCGACCGTCAACACAAAGGCCGCGCTTGCGGATGTGCTCGACATGTACAACGCCGGAGCTGGAGATGACTCGGACGAGGAGGACTCTGATGAGTCGGAGGACGACGAGGAAGACTCGTTCATGGCCGGCAGCGGTGGTGGGGTTCAAATGAAGGCTCCCGAGCAGGGCTTCATCCCTCCGACACCCACACCGGCACAGGGCCACGTCCAGTCTCAGATTCGGCCATCTCAGCTGTTCCAGCCGGCATTTGGGGCGCCCCAGGAGCAAGAAGAAGAGGAGCCCGCTTCCGCTGGGCGACTGGACGTCTTCGCCGACCAGGCAAACGAGAGCACGCCCGCACCCGCTCCTCCGGCTGCAGTGTTCCGTGATGAGAACGCCGTCCCGTCTAGAACTCCCGGCGGACCATCCAGGACGCCGGCGAGGACTCCGCTGTCTGTCCGGAAGCCGACGTTCGAGGTGTTTTCGGACGCGGACCCTCAGCCTGCTCAGCCGTCGTTCTCCGTCGACCAGAACGCGGCTCCTCCCAGCCGACAGAGCTTTGCGACCCCGATGCCCGAGTCCAAGCAGCCTCTCCGTCGCGGTCTCGGAGCTGTGTCGCAGGTGATGGAGGAGGAGGAAGAGGACGAGGAGGGTCGAGAGCAGGACCAAGAGGACGATGCTGCCCACCGCTCCAACCGGCCCGTCTGGGACGGTCGAGTCGGCGGGTTCGAGCTCATGACGCCCATTACCGAGCGGACGGGCGAGTACTCGAACCGACAGTCGATGGGCGCTCGAAGCTCAATGGGCGGGCGAGGCGGGATCCTCGAGGAGGAGGACGAAGAAGAGGAAGAGGAGGCAGGCGATAAGGCGTTTGTTGCAGAGACGGATCCGTCAGTTGTCGAGTCTGAGGCCGTCCCTGCAGCCAAGGATGCATTGTCTCCTCTCGGAGCAGTTGCCGCTGGGGGCCGAGAATTTCGAGATGCGACGCCAGAGTTTGACTCTTTCGCCGACCGGTCTGGACGCATGTTTGGGCTCTCGGACGGGTACACGATCGAGGGTCTCACCGGCAAAACGGCAGACCTCATGGACACCATGCACATCGTCGACCCGACAGGGACCGTCGACACTGCTACCACCGCCGCTGTCGAGCCCGAGCTGATCGCTCAGGACTCGCCGATTGAGGCTGCCCCTCCTCAAGCGGCACCCTCCCCGTCCTCCCCGGCCGCTCCTCTCGCTGCCTCTGTCACCCCTCCCTCTGCCGCCCCTTCCGCGATCCCGGCTCGGCTGCAGCCTCTTCCTCCTGCGGCCATCCAGTCCCCAGTGCGTCCATCGGTCGCCAAAGCCATCGCTGCGTCGTCGCCCGTTGCTGCCGCACGACCCAAACCTGCCGCCGACATCCCGAACCCTTGCAACCCTATGGATCCGGATCTCATGAACCAGCTGATTGCCTCGCTCGATCCTCCTCTGGCTGCTCTGCCCGGCTTCAAGGACTTTACCTCGACGACGATCGACCGCCTGGACGGACTGCAGAAGTCGGCAAAGCAGAAGGCCAGGCGAGGCAGCACCGGAAGCAGCAAGAGTGGCGTCGGGCGAGACGAGACCTCGTTCGGGGAGATCAGCCTCGGCGGAGACGTGTACGAGGTCAAGGAGAAGATTGGCGAGGGTGGGTTCGGAGCCGTCTTCCTCGCGAAGGACCTCACCGCAGCTGGAGACGTGACCAAGTCGACTGCCGACGCAGGAAGCGACGACGGCTCAGACGACAGTGATGATGATGACGGACCTTCTCACCTGGTCGCGCTCAAGGTCGAGAAGCCGTCTGGGATCTGGGAGGGACTCGTCCTCGATCGGGTCCACACCCGCCTCGAGCCTGCCTCGCTCCGGTCGTCCATCATCGCCTCAAAAAACCTGTACGCGTTCAAGGACGAGTCATACCTCGTGCTTTCGTACTCGTCCCAGGGTACCCTTTTGGACGCTGTCAACTCTGCCGCCAAGCTCGGCATCGCCTCGACCTCGTCCACTCCGGGCGCGGCAGGCGGGATGGACGAGCTCGTCGTCCTCTTCTTTGCCGTCGAGCTCCTCAAGATCGTCGAAGGCCTCCACCGAGCCGAGATCATCCACGGCGACCTCAAGATCGACAACTGTCTCGTCCGACTCGAGGAGGTGCCCACGAGCGAGTGGACCGCCCAGTACGACGCCGGCGGAGGAGGAGGATGGGCAAAGAAGGGCGTGCGCATGATCGACTTTGGAAAGAGCATCGACATGAGTCTCTTCCCTGCGAGGGAGAAGCAGACGTTCATCGCCGAGTGGGAGGTCGACCAGAGGGACTGCGTCGAGATGAGGGAGGCCAGGCCGTGGAGCTATCAGACAGACTACCATGGACTCGCCAGCGTCTTCTACTGCATGCTTTTCGGTCAGTACAGCCTTCAGCGACCGTGTACCTTTCCAGAGCTGACTTTGCTTGACTTCATCTCCTTCAGGCAAGTACATTGAGACCGTCGCTGCCCCGACCCAGCCGGGAGTCAACACCAAGCGGTACAAGATCGCGACGCCGCTCAAGCGCGTAAGTCCCATCCCCCCGGCCTCGCTCTCACTTCTTCTTACTTTCTCACTAACACAAGTATACCTTCCATCCTTTGTAGTACTGGCAAACCGACTTGTGGACCCGGCTGTTCGATCTCCTGCTCAACCCTCGTCTCGCCGCCCCAACCGCGGCTGGCAACCTGCCCATCTGCGACGACCTTGCCGCCATCCGGACCGAGATGGCCCAGCTCGTTGGAGACAAGTGCATGAAGGACGGCAAGAACCTGAGGAGTCTGCTCAAGAAGCTCGAGCTCGGCAGCCTGCAGGGCAGGTAGAAGGAGGTTGAGTCGCGCTTTCTCTTTTTCTCGGCCTCTTCCGTCTCACTTTCTTCAGGCTAGATACCGTGGTCATTATTCAGTCTTCCTTTTGAGTATATCCTTCGTTTTCACTTCTCTCTCTTTGGCATCTAGCGCAGACGGCTTTCGGCACCTCTATCTCATCTTTCTTCTTGCCCTCTGCACCGGACCAGCTACTTGTGTTCTTCTCAGCTCTCAGCTTGATCTCTGGGGCCCACTGCTCTCACGCTCTCATGGCGTGCTCCTGAACAGCTCTCGTGTCCGTGGCCATCTCGCCATCGAAGTTCCGCAGTCAATCCGAATTATCGTCCCGAGATCTTATCTGCTCTGCCCTCGGTCGACAGAACACACTCGCACGTTCTGGGTGCTTGGTCATCTGATGACCTTACGGAGCCACCTGCAAAGCTTGCAGAGTACTAGTTGCCGACCTCAAGAAGCCGAGAATCAGGGTAAGTCACTGCGGCTGATTCAGCGAACGCCATATTGCGAAGCGTCGAGCTCGAAGTTCTCACTCTCACCTGCTGACTCCACCCTCTAACCACCACTTCACCCTCATCACCGGCCTAGCACCTCTCTCATAGACTCTCCAACACACCAGACCTCTTTTCTTCCTTCGACTCTCTCAACCATGTCTCCAATCAAGATCACCCACCCCGACGAGTCCAAGCCGACCTCTACCGGCCCTGCTCCCTGGGGCTTCTCGACCAAGGCGATCCACGTGGGTAACCACCCTGACCCTGCTACTGGAGCCGTCATCCCTCCTCTCTCGCTCTCGACGACGTTCGAGCAGGAGGCTGTCGGAGTGCACAGTGAGTGTCCGATCCAGCCGGAGCTCGTCGAGCTCGGCGCGAGCTCAGCCCTTCCTTCATGATCGCCGGCCTCGTGCCTGATCAACGTATCTGCCGATACTGACGTCTTCCCTCTGTCTCTCTATCCGTTCCTGCTTCGTCTGCGGCGTGTCTCTTCTCCAGAGGGCTTTGAGGTGAGCGACCTTCTTGCTCCCCCACCACGTTTGCGTCTCTCCGAATTCCGCATGGCACCTGAGCGTGACCTCGGGGTCGGCTCCTGTCTGTACACGACCTGCCTGCTGACTCTCGCCCTTCTCCGTCTTCCTTGTGACTCATCTCTTCTTACAGTACTCGCGATCCCAGAACCCTACCCGGCAGCAGCTCGAGGCGTCGCTCGCCGCTCTCGAGGGCGGAGCCGATGCTCTTGCCTTCTCGTCCGGATCCGCTGCCACTGCCGCCGCCGTCATGTCCCTCGGACTCAACGCCCACATCCTCTCGGTCAACGACGTCGTGAGTCTTCCAGTCAAATCTGCTTTTGGGGCCTGTCCGGGCGGTGGTGGGCGGACGTCCGTGTGTGTGGGGTCGGGGAAATTGGTCGCGTCCGGGGACCAACCTGCTGACCGCTTCAACTCTTTGACGTACAACAGTACGGTGGAACCGCCCGATACCTCTCCAAGGTCGCCAAGATGACCCAGGGTGTCGAGACGACCTTCATCGACCTCGAGAACTCGACCGAGCAGGTCATCTACGACTCGATCCGCGAGAACACAAAGGTACATCTCCTCTCTCACCTGATCCGCTCCTGTCGCTTATGAACATATCCTGACCTTCTTTCACTTGTTCGGATTGATTTGTACAGCTCATCTGGATTGAGACGCCCACCAACCCCACCCTCCGAGTCATCTCTGTGCCGACGCTCGTCCGAATCGCCGCCTCGCACCCGTCCAAGCCTCTGGTCCTCGTCGACAACACCTTCCTCTCGCCCTTCTTCTCCAACCCCATCGCCCAGGGAGCCGACATCGTCCTCCACTCCATCTCCAAGTACATCAACGGTCACTCTGATGTCATCATGGGAGCCCTCATCGTCCGCAAGGGTCGCGAGGAGACCCTCGAGGGCCTCCGGTTCCTCCAGAACGCCAGCGGAGCGATCCCGTCCCCCTTCGACGCCTACCTGACCATCCGAGGGATCAAGACGCTCGCCCTCCGTGCCTTTGCCCACGGTCTCTCCGCCCTCCGCATCGCCTCGTTCCTCTCGACCCACCCTCTCGTCGAGTCCGTCACCTACCCCGGTCTGCCCTCGCACCGCTCGCACGCCGAGGCCAAGGCCGCGCTGGCGCCCCAGGTGTGGAAGGAGCTCAAGAAGATCGGATGGAACGAGGCTGTCGGAGTGCCGTTCGGAGGCATGGTCTCGTTCAAGATCAAGGGTGGAGGAGAGGAGGCCGATCTGTTCATGCAGAAAAGCAACCTGTTCGTCCTCGCCGAGTCGCTCGGAGGTGTCGAGTCCCTTGTCGAGGCGCCGGCTACGATGACTCACGGTGGCATTCCCGAGGAGGCCCGACTCGCCCTGGGCATCACGCCCAACCTCGTCCGACTGTCGGTTGGAGTCGAGGACTCGGACGACCTGATGGCCGATATCGACCAGGCCCTCAAGGCGGCCGTCAACGTCAACTCTGCTTAAATCTCGAACTCTGATCTGCTTTCGCATCGCATACCCTTATCATCCTTCTCGGCCGTACCCCAATCTAGAGCTTTCTCGCATCTTTTTGCCCCATTGCATCCTTTACGTACGCTACGCACACACATAGACTACGTCGCATGGCGACACACTGCTGCGACACACCCTTCACACGCTCTAATGGATTGACAGAGACGATCTATAGATCTCTGTTGCTGGATGATATCACGATCTTCTCCTCGAACATTCGAACATCGTTTCCATGCGAAAGACGAGTCCCTTCTTGAACAACAGAAACAGAAAGACGCGACGGTCGGAGCGAGATGGACAGATCGCGCGACTGACTTTCTCCGTCTTCCCACTCAGAAGGCCTATCAGGAGACGGGGACACGCGGCAATTTCGATATATAGTGCAAGGCAAATAGATACACGCAAAGGATCATCGAACCTCAACATCTAGTAGAGCACGTTCCCCGCCTTGATGAACAGCGTGAAGCAGATCCCGACTCCGCTGAGGAAAGTGAGCGACCGGAGGTACGACGTGCTGGGGTCGGTCGTGTTGATGTACAGGAGGGTGTAGACGGCCCTGATGGATCGCAATCAGCAAAAAGGGGGGGAGAGGGGGAGTCAGAGGACCGAGAGGCGAAAGAGGGAGAGGCAGGGCAGAGGATGGCGGGGGGAAAGACTGACCTCGACGCGAGGTAAGCGGCCGCGAACGTGTTGAGCACACCGGCGTTGAGGTGGGCAAAGTTTCCGGCGAGGATGGCACCGGCGAAGCTACGAGGCAAAACGGGACGGAGGGAGGCAGGTGTCAGCAACGCAATGTGAGAACGACGCCGACAGCTGCCGTTGTCGGCTCTCGCTGGTATGAGTTTGAAAACTCACAGTCCGATGTTCTCGAACCCGTTCTGCTGAGCGCCCTCGGCTCGGATGACCATTCGCTCGTCTGCCGAGAGGTTCTCCTTCTTCGAGAGCTGGGAGAGGAACTGCCGCGGGCCTGGCAAACACAACGAAGAGGGAGGCGCGGGAGGTGAGCTCCGACTGTTTGGCGCAGATCGAGATCGAATTCGCCCTGCCCCTTCTTCCCTTCACATCTCACCTCGCAGAAGCGAGGCGAGAAGGACATGTGGTAGAGGGTGTGGGGTGAGGGTGAGGGTGGATGGATACGCACTCGTGTTGTCAAACTTTCCCTTGGGTCCCTTGTTCTGAGCGAGCGAGTCGTTGGTGGAGACGGCCCAGAGGTGGGTGCCGATGTTCATGACCCAGAACGCAGGAATGGCGTACAGCGAGTAGTTGGAAGAAGTGTTGTAGAGGAAGGACATGGTCGAGAAGATGGATGGAGAGGTAAAAGAGGGGAGGGTGAGGGTGATAGTGGGTGTTCAAGAGCAGGGAGCGAGGGCTGAACGAGGGCTGGAAGGAAAGTGGAGTTTGACGGTCGATCGCCCATGACGCGGAGATGGGCGGCCCGGCAGACGGTCGGTGAATGCTTTCTCTTTGGAGGGATGGAGGACAAGGGATGGGAACGAAGAGGGCAGAGCGCGAGAAGACCAAAGGACAGGATCACTGAGCAAGCTGCGTGGAGAAGGGACATGTCGGCGGTGTGGGGAGACATGTGAGCATAAGCCGGGCGGCACGAAGTCCCTGACCGTACAGGTAGAACAACGCCTTCGCACTCGCACGATGGAAAGAGGTTCCAGCATCTCGATCCAGCAGGGATGTTGGGCAATCAGCAGACGATGATGGGCGACTGCCCTCCGAAGTGCATATGCTCATGCACCGCTGATCAGGCGCGCTCTGGTCGCGCCTCGTTTCGTGTTCTCCGAGGCTGCCACAAACACCCACTCTCGCCAAACTCAGCCCTCCTTCATCCTACCCGACCCTACTTTTCTCTACTACCATGTCTCTCCCCCAGCTCCCCGAGGCCCTCCGATCTGCCGGCAAGCCGTTCTCGGTCGTCGCAAAGGTGAGCTCGCTCGTTCCCACGTGCCTGACGTCTCCCATCTCTCCGTTCGTCGGCTCGAGCTGACCCTACATATCTTTTCTGTTGCTATCTTGTGCCAGGTGACTGCCCAGGATGGCAAGGCCGATGATCTCGCTGTCGCTCTCAAGGAGGCTGCCGAGAAGATTGTCAAGGTTCGTCATCATCCCTTCAGCCCATCTCCTCCCTCCGAAGTCGAGCTCAAGCTCACCCTGCCCGTCTGTCTCGCTTGTCCCACACTCTTTCTTCCCCGCCCTCTTGCGAATGCTTCATACAATCAGGAGGATGGTGTTCTCTCTTACACCCCTGGCCGAGAGGCGGACAAGCCGAACGAGTTCTTTGTCCTCGAGCGATACGCGTCCCCCGAGGCGTTCGACAAGCACGGAAAGTCACCCGCCCTCGCAGAGCTCGCCGGGAAGAACCAGATCGGAGGGTGAGCACATATATCCTGCTATCTGTGGCTACAGGCCCGCCGTGATAAGCTAGGCCTGGCTCGAGAAGGAAGGGCGAGAAAGGGAGGAGCTCACCGGCAAGCTGACTGACTGTTCCCGCCCTCCACTTTGGTCCTCGACAGACTCTACCTCCACTTCATCGCCGACCTCTAGATGTATAGCAACAAATACGTATGGAATCGCAAATATACTTGACTCTGTTTGGCTGAGGATCGGCAAGACCGAGGTACAGCGGGATTGAGTACAAGGTTATCGCCTTCACCCTGTGCTCTCGCGGTCAACACACCGCTCAATACGCCGCGCACCACACGAGAAGCAAGAACTGCAGCACATGCATCTAGACAACAAAACGAATAACAAAATCGCTCTATCTGTTCTAGCTGTCCATCGCAGCTCACGACCCCACCTCACTTCTCCTCCTCCTTCCTCTCCCCCAACGCCCTCTCCCATTTGCTCCTCTCCTCCTCCACAAGCCTCACCAACTCCCTCCTCTCCTCCACATCCACCTCAAACTCCGCCACCCTCACATACCCGGTCCCCCACCTATCCGCCTGACTCCGGAACTTGTACGCTCGCTCGACGCCACCCTCCGCCGGTGTCGGAAGCGAGGACGAGATGAGCGATGTTGACGAGGTAGTGGGTGAGAGAGTGGGAGTGTGATCTTCTGGTGAGGTGGCGGAGGAGGTTTCAAGGGAGGAGGGGGAGGGGGAGGAAGGCGGTGAAGGGAGGAGCGAGGTGGGGAGGAGACCGAGATGGACGAAGGCGATGGTGCCGGTGAGGACGTCGATGGGGTGATTTTGCGAGTTGCCGAGGAAGCGGACCTTGAGAGCACAGAAACAAAGGAGATGTAGAGGGACCAAGTCAGCGAAAGCGCAGACGACACGCGACCAACACGCAAGCGGGACGGACGCACCATATAAAACGCCAGCATCATCAACTGATACAACACCACCCCCAATTGCGGCCTATAGATCTCTGTCGCCGTCACAGCAGGATCACACACGATGCTCCTCCCCTCGCCCCCTCCTTGCCCCTCCCTCAGGCGACGATCGAACGCAGTGGAGAGCACGTCGATCTGTCTCTTGGAGATCTCGTACGATTTCGCGGTTCGGACGGCTTGGAGGTCGGTGAGATCGAGTTGGGGCGCGACGGAGGAGAGATGGGAGGAGGTCCAGATTGTTCGGGAGGGGAAGGGGGAGGAGAGGAGGTGGGGGAGGAGGGAGTTGGCCTGAGGTAAGGGGGAACGCGTCGCACGAAATACTTGTCAGCTTGGACTCGCCACAGCCACGTAAAGATGGGTAGGAGGAAGAAAGAGACGTACGATACACCAATGCCCAAACACACCACACTGCCAGACCCACCCTAGGCCGTCCTTCTCGGACTTCCACCCTGTCTCCTGGAGCTTGAACTGAGGGTCCGTGAGCGCGTTGACCGGGCCGGTGAAGAACTCGAGGAACGCAGCAGGCCAGTTGATCGCTCCCCAAGCTCCTACGCCTGCGTTGAGGTAGAGATGGGTGATGTACGGGTATCTGTGCGCACCAGAAGAGAAAGAACGAGAGCATGTCAGGTTCGGCATGATCAACTCACGAGCTCACCACCCGCCCGCCTGCATGACGGACGTCAACCCGCTCAGAAAGTGAGCCCACTCACCTGCTCTTGACCCTCCCACTGAACCCATACACACTCCTCATCTCACTCAGATCCAGTCCCTCCCACACAATCTCCAACGTCCTCTTGAACTCCCTATCCTCCTCCTTCACCCCGTTCCGCTCCAGGTAGCTCTTATCCAACGCACTCAACATCTGACTCTTAGCCTTCATCGCCCTCTGCTCCGACCTACACGCAAGAATGAAGGTCACTCCCCCGTTCGGGGAGTACGGACAGCGCGTGTCCTCCAGGGGCGCCGAGGAGGGGGAGAGGGCAGAGGGATGAGACTGGGGGAGTGAGTCGGACGGCGGGGAGGGGGAGGAAGGGTGAGAGAGTTGGAGGAGGAGACGGGTGGCGATACCGAGACCGACGCCAGAGTTGGAGCCCGTGATGAGGATGTACAGCCGCGGGAGGGGCGTAGAGGGGGAGGGGGACATCGTTGTGGGTCGGAAGAAGGAGGAAGGGAAGCGGCGTGAGCTTGAGCTCGCACGCGCCTCGTACGAGACCGACTGGCCGCGGGGGCAATAGGGCGCAAGCTCGTTCGGACCTGCCGGAGTCCTCTGTTTGGGTTCGATAGACGTACGATGCTGCCGCGTATGCGTTCAGGGGAGCTTGACGTGTGTTCGGGACGGTACTCCGGGAGTGAGAGGTTCGGACTGGGCGGGTCGAAGACGCGCATGAATCGGGTACAAGCAGAAGGAGTAGGGTAACGAAGGTTTCGGAAGGGGTAGCAGGTGTAGGACAGGTAAGATGGAGCGAGGCGACTGAGCGAGATGAGATGAGGCAGCAGAGTGGTGTAGCTTTGAGAAAGGGAGACGGTCGAAGATGAAGCACCTCAGGCAGAAGAAGCAGCAGCCGGGGTCGGAGAGGCGACAGTTGCCTTGCTAGCGAACATGCCTGAAGTAGAGTCGTGCGAGGTGACGGCACGTATGAGTCAGTTCAAGTGGCTGAGCAAAGAGGGGCCGTGTTGGTCTGCGTACCTCTGAACGAGTTGTCGGCCTTCTGACCTCGAGCCTTCTCCTCCTGCTCAATCTGCTTGATCAGCTGCTTCACGGCCGCGTCTGAGATTCGAAAAGAAGAGGCGAGATCCAGTCAGGTGGCGGCAACAGATTGGCACTGGCGGGTCGGTACTGACCGTTCTTGTCGAGCGTGTCGAGGATGTTCTTCGCCTTGTTGATCTCGCCCGCAGAGTTGAGCGCCGTCGCCTTGCGGAACGCAGCCTTCTTGTTGTCCTTGTTCTTCTTGAGCGCCTGTCAGATCGAGTGGGCCGGATTTTGGGTCAGCGAGATGGCTTCGAGCAGGCGAGCGGGTGTGTACGCACGTCGTCGCAGCACTGGATGGCTCGCGTCCACTTCTTGTTCTTGAGATGTACGGCAGCCATGTTGGAGTCTGCAGAGTCATCCAGGTTAGCGGGAGCTGCATTTGACGAGAGTGCGGACCAAGACTTACAGATGATCGAGACCTCCAGATCCACTTCAGAGTTGACCTTTTTGCTCTCGTCTGTTCCTCCGGTCATGCCCATCACATCCTTGTTGAGCCCGAGCAGGTACGTGAGACTGGAGTGGTACTCTCGCAGGGCCGGGATCAGCTCGCCCTGGACGGTAGATCGCCGCGGAGCAAAGCGACCGAGGGTCAGCTTGCGCCGGTGAGCTCGGTCGAGAGAGCTGTGGGACGAGCTGGAGACGCACCTGCTTGAAGAACTCGTTGCCCTTGGCCTTGAAGTCGGCCGCGATCTTGATCTTTTCCCTGATAGCCAGTAGAAGATTGGTGGCGGAAGGAGCGGACGAGACAAGCAGGAAGAGACGGAGACGAGGTGGTGAGCTCGACGAGTTGACCCTTGTCCCCGCAGGGCGACCGGTGTGCGTCTCTCCGGGCGACAGATAGTCTTACTCACTGAGTCTGCTCAGCTTGAGACGCTGACGAGGCTGGCGACGACGTTCCGGATGCTTGGGACATGTCTGGCAGGAGGAGATGGGGGTCAGAATCCACCCGGTGAGCTCGGACCCTGTTCGACCCCCAACGGCTTCGTCTACCGGCAGTCTCGTTCGCTCAATCTCGACCTCTGCATCCATCTCGGACTGTCACCGAGCTCGTTCGTCCCATGCTACGACATGCATGCCCATACGTCCTCTTCGGTCCTCGCTGGACGTACTTCAAGGCCTCTCTCTGATCGACACCACGCCAGTCGACCTCCCACGTGCCGTCTCACGCTTGCGCCGGAGTCTCTGCTACAATTCGACAAGCCTGACAGAGAGACATGGAAGTATAGGCTGACTCTTACTGAGCCGACGATCGACTCGCTCACCCGATCCACCACCCCTTCTTAGCGACATCCACCTGCTTCCCCACCCACTTCCCGTCCTCCCCCTGTCCCAGACACTCCTCGACCACAAACCTCGCAACCTCCTCCCTCGCCACAATCCTCGGCTTCCACATCTCGACCTCGGCCCTGTACCCTTTCTTCCCACCCTCCATCGCGACCTGCAACAACTTTGGCTCGTCCATCAACAGCGCGGGTCTGACGACCGTCACTTTGCTCAGCGCCCACTCTCTTGGGATAGGCTGGAGCTCGTCGAGGAGGACGTGAGGGAGGATTTCTGCGGAGGGCATGCCGGAGTTTGAGAGGGGTCTGGGGCCCGAGGCGGTGGCGAGGTGGAGGAGATGTTCGAGGCCGATCTTGTCCTCGTGGGCGGGCTTCGAGGGTCCAGGCGTACATCCCTTTGAGGGACAGAGGGAGACGAGCGTGGCCCTCGGGTCCGAGGCCGGTGGTCGAGATGGCGACGAGGTTGGGGTCTCGGTGCGAGGGGTTTGGAGTAGAGGAGATGACGGAGAGAAGGTTGGCCATGGCGTGGGTGCAGAGGTTCGGGTTCGCGTGGTGGAGGGATCCGGTGAGACTGTGTAGGGAAAGACGGGTCGCGGTCAGGGTGAATGTGAGGAACGGAAGGAGGACAAGTGGACGGACCTGTACGACCTCTCGACCTCGGGCGCCCCCCAATCGCATACACCACCGTGTCACACCCGGCCTCTCCTCCTCTGTTCGTCGCCTGCTCCCAGGCTCGAAGCATGTCCGCTCGGATAGTCGCGTCGCCCTTGACGGTCGTGACCTGGCCGGACGTGACGAACGGGACGAGAGTGTCGTCCGCGGGGAGATCGCGTCGGAGGAGAAGAGTGAGCTTGAGATCGGCAGGCGAGGTGGACGAGTGAAGGAGGAGATGGGCGATGTGGTGGCCGATGTTGCGAGAGCCACCGAGAAGGAGGTACGAGGGCATGATGAGTGTCTCTAAGGCGACACGGAAAGAGAGAAGAGAGTGAGCTCGGAGGCGTGCTTGGTCGGATTTGCCCGAACGGGCGAGGCGGGCAAAGACGCCCGACGGTACTCACGGGAGTTCGAGATGGCGATAGCGATCAGGATGGGAAAGAGCTTGATAGAAGGTGGTGGTCTGAGCGCAACATGTCAGAGCAGCTCGCATACCGAAGTCCTCCGCCGGCCAACTCGGTGAGCTTGGTGTCCGAGGTCCCCGCCGCCACCGCCGGATCAAGCGCTTGCTCACGGCCACTTGAGGTTCGCCAGCTCGACGGAAGATGACGGCAAATGACTGTCACATGTCTTGGCTCTCAAAATACCGTTGAGACACCGCAAGGCCGTGTCAGACAAAGGGTCAAGCTGTTCTCTCGGGTGAGCTCGCGGAAGACCCAGGCGGTGTTGTTCTTGCTTCTGCCCGTGCCCTTGTCCGTTTGCCGCAGGTTGTGAATACAGATCTTGATCATACGGTGTCGTGTCGTGTCGTGTCGCATCTCTACAAATCATCTGCCTTGAGAAACCGTGTCCCCCTTCGTTCGTCCCTCCTCGTTACTCGAAGTTTCCCAACCACCCTCGAACCTCGGCCCTGTCCCAAACCGCGCTCCCCTGCCTTCTCTTCTTCTTCTCTTCCACCACCTCAATTGCCATATCCATCCCTACTCCTCCATCTGGAGTCATCACCATCGGCGTCTCCGCCCCATCCTCGCTCTCGAACTCCCACTCCCACTCCCCACCACACCTGGTCTCCCTCACCATCTCCATCTCTGACCCAAAGCTCTCCAGCCTCGTTCTCCTGTGGAAGACCTCAAAGTCCGGGTGGAACTCGACCGCTTCCGTCATCACCATCAGCTTCAACGCCTCTCCATAGCTGAGGGGTTCCTCTCGCACCCTCCCCATCGCAGGCGCAGTCTGAGGCCTCTTGGCCGTCTTGTTCTTCTTCGGCGAGACGATCTGAGCCGGGCCAGCGTCGACGACAGGTCCGAAGTCTCGCAAGCCGAGGACTCGGCCAGAGACGGTGGTGAGCGGGGCGTACTGAAAGCCGTTCGGGGTGATGGAGACGGGAAGAGGAGAGGACGAGGCGCCGAAGGTCGGTCGGGTCGGTCGTGCCGGGATGGAGAGGTCGAAGTTGAGTGCGATCGGGGAAGGGAGGAGCCCGCCGGTGTGGTGGGCGTCGGTGAGGGTCTGGCCATCGGGGAGACCGGAGAAGAAGGATTCGGTAGATCGTCGTCGGGAGACAGGCTTGATAGGAGCCTGTAGAGTTAAGGAAAAGGTCACTTGTCAGAGGTAGAGAGCGGGTACGAGGAGAGTGCAGAAGGGAAAGGGACGAGACGTACTGAGCTCGTCGACGACTCGAGCTGACCGGGCGAGGACAGCGAAGGGAGCAGCTTCCCGAATAGGTTACGGACCTTGTTCGGCGTCTTGGGCGAAGGAACCCTTGGAGAGGAGGAGGAGGAAGCCATCGCGAGACAAACCAAACCAAGAAGAGGAAGAGGGGCGAAGGCAGTGGTTGATGGAAGCCTGTCCTCCCTCCCGTGCTCAGCCCTCTAGTACGCCCAGAGACAGGGGAAAGGTTTGATGTGATGGTCGTGCAAAAGCGTGCCTGCGAGGTCGGAAGGACGAGCCAGCCATCTCTCACTCGTGGGGTGACGTCGAAAGGGCGTCGGTTCCTGGAGGCACGAGCGCCATGGAACGAGCGTTTGGGAGTGGATCAGGGGCGAGATGTGACGTGGGTGGAAGGGAGGACCATGAGGGATGTTGAGGGAAGGCCGAGGGGCGTCAGGAGGGCCATCGAGCCGGGACGGACAGGCGAGGAGGGCTAGGGCGGCTGCTCTCGTTCTGTTGATGGTCCGTGAGCTGAGCGCAGGGCCAGACGAGAACCTGGCAGAGACACAGATACGCAGAGCGGACAGCTGGAGGTCCTTGTGTTGAACTGATGAGCCGCGGTCGTGTCTTAAAGGTCGATAGCTCCCTCGGTGTCGCGAGGAGGTTGGGTGAGTCGAGGTGAGCTCGTCGCCCAGCCTGTGGCAGCTTTCCCTCTCTGCTAGTGACAATGTCCGCTCGACTTGTTGTATCTCAGTCGATTAAATGGTCGTGTCTGGATATGCTTCGCATCGATGTTCATACCATGGAATATCTGCTCCAAAGTCGATTGTCCTCCTCTCTGAGCGAGCACGTGAGATCAATGCGGAGAGTAGCCGGTCCGAGCCAGTTGGCCTGAGCGATGCTCGATCCTGACCCCCAACTACAACTTTCCCTCTCTATGGCCAGCCCTTCCCAACCCGTCCCTGAGGTTCGTCTCGCTCGTCTCGTAGCTGGTCTCGTTGCTGTTGCATGCGTGTACTCTCTGTGCGAGCGTGGGCTCGGTCGGTCGCCTCCGGCTGGACTGACCTCCCCCCTCCCGTGTCCCCCTTCCTTGTTTCCTGCAGACCACCACGAACGCCAACAAGCCCCTCCCTACCGTCTCTGAAGCAAAGTCAAACTCGTCTTCCTCTTCCAAGCCCGCCGACATGTCTGACATCAAGGTGAGCGGGCTTGAGCTTGCCGGGTGACGATGAGCTCCTTTGCCGTCCTCAGAGCTGACCCGTTGGCAGCCGGCGTACCCGTCCGTCTCCACCCTGCCGAACCCGATCCAGGAGGAAGGCTTCGAGGCATCCAACATCCTCTCCGTGAGTGCACTCGGCTCACATCTGCAGAGAACGAGCTCGTAACGTGAGACTGACGTCGTGCCTCCCTGCCCCGCCCCGCTACCCCGCACTTGCCCTTCGCGTCCGTCCTCTGGCTGCTTGCAGACGCTCGCCGACTCGTTCACCAAGATCAGTGCGGACGAGAAGAAGGCGATGATCAAGAAGACGAACGGCATCTTCTTGCTCAACGTCAAGAACACGGCCGGAAAGGAAGCCACCTGGACGATCGACCTAAAGAAGGACGGAGAGGTCGTCAAGGGAGCAAAGGGAAAGCCCGGTAAGCAGTATCTCGTACTGCAGATCCGGTGCAGAGGACTATCACTGACCTATGTCTGTCTGTCGTTGCAGACGTGACGATCAACCTGGACGACGGCACGTTTGTCGGTCTCGCGGACGGGACGTTGAACTCGCAGAAGATGTTTATGCAGGGCAAGCTCAAGGTCAAGGGCAACGTGATGCTCGCCACCAAGCTCGACGGCGTCCTCAAGTCGACAAAGTCAAAGCTCTGAGCGAGCTCGCCTCTCGTCGACGGCTCTGGCCGACCAGCTCCCTCCGTCCCCTCCTGGATCGCACCCCCTTCTGTAATGACCGTTGTAACGAACCACTAGACGCGCAAGATGCAAGCGAGTCCGTAATGTCCGTTTGTCGTCCTCTATCGAGGACTGCGAGGTTGATTGAGTATCAGAAGGTGGAGGGCTGGCTTCGGTCTGTCGACGCCCCGGCGGTGGTTCGGCCTGTCTTCCTCGCCTGCCTCAGCTCGCCTTTCAACCACATCCTCCTCTTCTTTCTCTCTCCGTCCACCCCGCATCATGTCCTCTACAGCTACAGTCCTCGGAGTCGAGTTCCCTTCCGGCATCTACATCGACGGCGCGTGGGTCAAGGGCACGGGAGAGGTCTGTCCGAGCTCACTTCGTGTTCCCAACATCGCGTATCCGCCAGAGGTTGAGCGCATCTTGCTGACCGCCCTCTGGTTATCCAACAGCCTCTGGACGTGTACGATCCCGCGACCGAGGAGCTTCTCGCGACTGTCGACACGGCGTCCAAGGCGGACGTCGACCTCGCCGTCAAGGCCGCAAGAAAGGCGTTCGAGACCACCTGGGGGACCAACACACCCGCACGCGAGAGAGGACAGCTTCTCTTCAAGTTTGCAGACATCATCGAGAAGAACACGGGTACGTCAAGTCCAGACGCAGTTGATGTGAAGGAAGAGACAGAGTGCCCGAGGCTCGGCCCGACCGTGCGATGCGGGGTCGTCGGAGGCCCGTCTTGACCTCCACAGTTCCTCCCTCACACTCTGCGGCTACAGCCGCATCTCTGGACTGACATGATCCTCCTGCCGTTACCTGTTCGACAGAAACGATCGTCAAGCTCGAAGCCGCCAACTCTGGCAAGCCCGTCCAATGGTCCCGGGCAGAGCTGGGCGCTTCCCTACAGGCGATCCGCTTCTTTGCCGGTGCGGCCGACAAGATTGTCGGGACGACCATCGAGGTCGACGACAAGTCAAAGAGCGTCGTGACGAGGAGGGAGCCGCTTGGTGTGGTCGCTCACGTTGTGCCTTGGTAAGCCGCGCTCTCTATCGCGACGGTTGTTGCCGAGTTGTTTGCACGGACTGACATTGCTTTCGATTGATCTTTGTGATCTGTAGGAACTTCCCGTTGATGTACGTCTTTTGGTGTCAGTCTCGTCGCCCTGGCGATCCGCTGCTGACCGCCATCGTTACTTCGACCTTCGATGCGTGCAGGATGTGGGCCTGGAAGATCGCGCCCGCACTCGCGAGCGGATGTTCCATCGTCTTCAAGACGGCCGAGAACACGCCCCTCTCTGTCCTCCTCCTCACAAAGCTGATGGAGGAGGTCGGCTTCCCCAAGGGAGCCTTCAATCTCGTCACCGGACTCGGCAAGATCACCGGGCAGGCTCTGGCCGAACACATGGACATTGACAAGATTGCCTTCACGGGGTCGACCGCTGTCGGACGCCACATCGCATCGACCGCTGCTCTGTCCAACCTCAAGGTCGTCACCCTAGAGCTGGGCGGCAAGAGCCCGAATATCGTCTTCGAGACGGCCAACCTGCAGGAAGCAGCACGCTGGGCCGCGTTCGGGATCTTCGAGACCGCGGGTCAGTCGTGTATCGTCGGATCGCGGATCTTGGTGCAGGACACGGTCAGTCTCGTCGCATCCTGTTCATCGCTTCCTCGCTCTGACCGTCGTCCATGTGACACCTCTCCCGTGCTTGTGCCTCCCAGGTGTATGACGAGTTCATCAAGCTGTTCGTCGCCGCCGTCAAAGAAGTTCAGGTCGGCAAACACGCCGACGCCTTCTACGGCTCGCTCATCTCCAAGGTCCAGTTCGACAAGGTCCTCGGCTACATCGAGACCGGAAAGTCCGAAGCCAAGCTCGAGACCGGAGGCTCCCGCATCGGAACCAAGGGCTACTTCGTCGAGCCGACCGTCTTTTCGGGCGTGACGAACGAGATGGTGATCGGACGAGAGGAGATCTTTGGGCCTGTCGCGTCGGTGTTGAAGTTTTCGACCGAGGAGGAGGCGGTGAGGATCGCGAACGATACGAGCTATGGACTTGCGGCGGGGATTCATTCGATGGATGCGAATCAGTTGCCGAGGGTGGCGAGGAGGATCAAGGCTGGGACGGGTGCGTTTTTTCAATCTGCCTTTCTTCCCGCGAGCATATCGACTGACTTTGACTCTTTTTCGATTAGTGTGGCTGAACGCGTACTCGCCACTGCACCCGAGCGTGCCGTTTGGTGGGTTCAAGGCGAGTGGTTGGGGTCGTGAGCTTGGGATGAATGGGCTCGAGGCGTACCTCACTACGAAGGTCAGTCGGTTGCTCATACCACAGTCGTGTGGGATTAGCACTGACGATTCCTTTCCCACCTTGCCGTCTTGTAATGCTATCAGACTGTCCAACACTACTACGGAGAGGACCTGCAGTGGCCTTTCAAGCTTTAGACGTGCGCCAAGACACGATACGACATGATACCCTTGTTGTGCCTCTTTGAGACATACTGCAATCGAGCGAAAGAAAAGAGAGCGACATCGTGCGAAGTCTTTTGCTCGAAACTTGAAAGACAAGCAAGAGCTTCTCATGCCGACTTGCAGTGCACGATCACGAACCCCCCCACTGATTCACAACGATTGACAAAAACGGTGTTGCTAGATCGCCTTTCTCCCCTCCCTTCTTCGCTACCTAACATACTCCAACCCCTCCACCTCGACACTCTCCATCCCCCCCTTCTCCAACACCCTCACCACCCTCTCAACCTCGCTCCTCCGTTCCCTCACCACCTCCACCTTCCCCAGACTCACCCCCTTCCCCATCCCCTCACTCAACACCCTCTCCCCCTCATCCCTCGCTTCCACCTCCCCCTGCCTCACCTTCCTCAGCCGCTCCAACAACTCCTTCCTCGCGTGCAGCTCGGCTCGCGAGCGCTCGACGGCTTCGCTGTGGGCGAGGTCGTCGGCGGTGGGGAGGCTGTCGCCGGAGATGAGGGTGATGACTTTCCCGGGGCGGGACATGCGGCCTACGCGACCGGAGAGGTGGATGTAGGTCGAGTGGGAGTCGATCGAGGGGGAGAGGATGATGCAGGTCGTCAGATGGGGGATGTCGATCCCGCGGAGTTGGGAGGCGGTGTAGACGTAGATGGGCGACTTGAGCGCGGTTTGAGGAGGGGTTGTGGCGTCTGAAGTGGGCGAATCGGACTCTGCTGCTGCTGCTGGTGCTGATGATGGGTCGGACTTGTTGGCGTGATTCTTCTTCTTCTTGTCCCTGGGTAGTTTGGGCCCGCCTGAGCGGTCGAGGACCTCGGCTCGTTGGGTCTCCTCCTCCATCTCGACCGTCCTCGCGTCGAGGGCGTACTCTCTGAGCGCCTTGCACAGAGATTGGACGGGGGCGCCGTTGGGAACGACGACCAAGGTGGCTCGGACCCTCGAGTTGGACCATCCTCCGAGACCTTCCTCCTCTTCCTCCAACTGGGCCCGTTCCTCTTCGAGTGCGTACAGCTCAGCGATCGCGTCGATGACGTTCTGCTTCACCGTCGGGTCCTCGGTCCCGTTCGGGAGGTAGTTGACCGGGAGGGCTCTCTCGAGCTCTTCTGGCGGTTCAGACTCGAGGTTCCTCATCTCCCCGAGAGGGTCAACGACCACGACGTGATGGTCGACCTTCCCGTCGAACCGCCCCTCTCCTCCTCGCCCGTCCGAGAGACCAGAGAGCAGCATCTTCGGTGGCATGCCGCCGTTGAAGTCGGCGAACGGGATGTGAACGGTTCCCTTCTCCGGATGGACCCACTTCTCCTTGTACACGACCACGTGACGGAACCGACTGTTCATCGTCGCAGAGATCATGATCACTTGAGGTTTGCGGACGAACGCTCCTCCCGTCGGACGCATGCTTGATTTACGGGCAAAGATCGTCTGGAGCAGCTTGGCGGTCCGCTTGGGCCTCTCGAGGTGCTTCTCGACTGTCCGCGGGCTGTCGTGCGCCTTGGAGACCCAAATGAGCGCGTCGGCCTCGTCGACGGCGATGACTCGGACTGATTGGGTGAGCGAGTGGATGCCGTCGACCGAAAGGGCGGCGAGTGCGGTAGGAGTGGTGATGAGGATGTGTGGTGGTGTCTTGAGCAGGTCGTCTCGGCGTTCTTCGAGCGTGGGTGAGTGAGGAAGGGAGGGTCGGAGGAGGGTGGCGATCGTGGAGGGAACGGAAGATTGGGTCGGGATCAGGCGGGTCGCCCAGGCGAGGATCTGGAGAGCGAGCGTGCCGGAAGGAACGAGGAAGAGGACGGTGGTCTTCTTGCGGTCTATGCGTTCGACCGAGAGAAGCGCAAGGAGAAGGGCGAACGTCCTGCGTGGGTCGGAGGCGGAGAGGTGCGTCAGCGTCAATTGCTGGACAGGTGTCAGATGATGGAAATGAGAATAGGGTACTGACTTTCCCTCTCCTGTCGACTCCTTGGCAAGCACATCCCGACCGCTCATGACACCGTGGACGAGCGCCGTCTGGAACGCCGTCGGCTCGACAAACTCAGGGAACTGAGTCTTCATCCGAGAAGCGATGATTGGTCGGATGCCGAGGTTCTATCGAAACGTAGAAGATCAGACAGAGCACAAAGGTCAGCGGCGGGCTCACAGAAACGGAAAAGAAAGGCGAACGTTGCGACTGACCAGAAGCGGATCCCTGCCTGGCACCTCCGGCTCGATCACGGGCGGCAACCACGTGTCCTCAGCTTCTGGGTTGAACTCTGTGTCGAAAGAGTGTCGCGTTGGTCGGTGACCTGGCTGTGGGGCATGGACCTCTATCCGTGGGTCTCTCGGGGCGAAGAAGCCTTTCGACGACGATGGTTCCGACGCGCCTGCGGTCGCCTCGCGTGACTGTGTACGATTCAGAGGGTAAGAGGGCGGGATCAGTTGCGTCATTTGGTATGGCATCCGATGAGGAGTTTGGCTGAACTGACTGTGACCTCCCTGAACATCTGCTCCCTGAGCGTCTCCCTCTCTGACGGCCGCTCCAGCTTGAACCGCTCGAGCGGAGAAGCCCTCTTGGCCGCGTTCTTTGCCCGCTTGGCGTCGTCCTCATCAAAGGTAGGCAGGTCGTCGTTCGAGTACTTGTTGGACGTCCTCATGGAAGGTCCCTTTGCCGAGGTTGGCCCCCTGAGGTCGTCTCGGCTTTGGGCGTACGGCACCGACTCCTCGTCGTAGATCTCGGCAGCGTCATATTGAGGTCGACTGCGGTACGAGCCGGACGAGGAGGGAGGCTCGTTTCTGCTATGAGGTGGACGGTCCTGAGCGATCCAAGCCGGAAGACGAAAGGGAACGGGGAGAGAGAGGGAGGAAGGGCAGAAAGGGTGAGCTCGACATTTTGAGCTTGCTCCCTTCCGAGGTCGGTCGTGTGGGCTACTGACCTTTGTCCATGGTCGGTCCTCTCCGAGGCCGAATGTATCGTCCCCAGGTAGAGTGTGAGCGTCCTCTCTCGACTCTCGGCCCCACCGTTGGCCTGAGGATCCGAACCTGCCCTCTCGTCCCAGGGTCCCCCCTCCTCGCCCACCTCGAGCGGAGCCTTCTCCTCTCGGTGGCTCGTCCATGCCTGGCGAGTCAAAGTCATCCTTGAGACCAAAGCCTGCCGGTTGACGCGGTTTAGATCTGGGCGCGTAGGCGGACGGTCCTCCGCCTCGGCCTCCAGACGTGCGGGCTGCTGAGGGACGGTCCTGACGGGACCCTCGAGAGGACGACGACGAGCTCGAGCTGCTGTCAGAGAAGCCGTACGACGCTCGAGCACACGAGAGCGAGAGCTGCCGATGTTGGAGGGTGTTGAAGGTCAGGTGTAGGAGCGAGGACGGGATGTGGGCCGGCCGAGGGAGGAGCGTCATGCTGCCACGAAGTCGGCGTTGAGGGGTCCAGTGAAGGAGGGAAGCGTGAGCTCTGACCGAGCCGAGATTTTGGTTACTCACTCGCCCTCCAGATTCGCCGTTGACTGACGAAGTTTCTCAACTGTCTGCCGCTTGAACAGAACTCGCAGCAGATATCAGTGCTGGTCCGACTGAAAAGGCAGCATTGAATGGTGACGCAACAAGACCTGAACAACGAGATCGGACCCAAGACGACGCAACCTGAACTACCACTGGAACTTGAAGCTCTGATGTGAGCCTCCGCCCTGCTGGTGGAAGAAGTGCTGGTACGGATCCCCGCCGTGGTGGGCGAAGGGTGAGCCATGACCAGGGTGTCCGTCACCGCTCGATTGATCATTCGGGTCGTCGCCGTTGTCGAAGCGCTGCTTGAGCTCTGTAAGGGACGAGCGACGCGGAGTTAGCTACGAAGTGGCGTGCTACTCAGCAGTATGCAGCGAAATAGAACGCACCTGGGTTGTTCAGCACCTCCCAAGCCTCGTTGAGCGCGGCCATCTTCGCTTCGGACCCGCCTTTGTCCGGGTGGGCCTTCTTGGCCGCCTGTCGATAAGCTCGCTTGATCGTCTTTGCGTCTGCATCCCGAGAGACACCGATGACCTAAGCGAGCGTAAGAGAGGAGCGATTAGCCACGGCAGGATCTACAGCCGACGCCGGCAGGCCGGCGTACCTTGTAGTAATTCTTTGCCTTTGACTGCTTGAGCAATCGCTGAGCCTTCTGCAACCGATTCGAGATCTGTCCAAAAGGAGGTGGGCAGGTCAGCAGCTGCTAGTCCACCAGCGACAAGATGCCAGCGCAACTCACGTCCTGACTGGACCGCCCGCTCAACTCAAACGCCTGGTTCAGCACCCTCACCGCCTCCTCCCAACTTTCGTCCTTCATCAACTTCTCTGCCCGTCCGACGAGCCCGTCCATGTCCTCTGGGCTCATCTTGAGCGTCTCCTCGCAGTACGGGACCGCCTTGGTGATCTGCTCAATCTGCACGTACGCCTTGCACGCTCCCGCCCACAGCCGCCGCCGAGGCTCGCTCTTGATCTTTGCGTCTGGAGGCAGGTACTGCGCGTAGGCGTCGATGGCTTCGTCGAACGAGGTGAGGAGGGGGATCAAGATCTTGAGGAGTGGACGCCACGAGTTGTTGGCCGAGAGGAAGTTGTTGGACTGGGTGATGGCCTTTGCGAGCGCCTTGAACTGCTTGAACGCCTTCTTGCACGTCGGAGAGTCAGGGTCGTAGTGCAGACACTGTTTGAGCTGAGGAAGGGTACCGCCAGCTAGACAAGAGACGCAGATCGGGCAGACGGTAAGTCGCCTGTCCACGACAGTGGTTGGGCAGATACGGGGCACGCACATTCTTGAAGCAGGAACGAGAGAGACGCGACCTTGATCGCCAGCTCGGGTGAAGACGGATTCAGTGCGGCCAGCCGCCTGGGAGGAAGCCAACGGAACGCGGTCAGCGCAGATGAACATGGTGGGCGGGTCGACCGAAGACGAGAGGAGAAAGCAGGACTCACGTGAGATCTCCGACTCCGTCCTCAACGTCTCCTTTGGTGAGGAAGCACTCTGCCCTGATCTCCCTTGCCTCGACCGAGTTTGGGCTCGTCTCGAGCACGCTCGTGGCCAACGTGATGCAGTCGTCCAGCTTCCTCTTCTGGGAGGCTTTCCTCGCCGACGCCACCGAATACTCGGCGCCCTCGATCGAAATCAGCTGAAGCATCAACGATGAACACGAGGTCAGCACTGAGCCATGACATTGGTCACGCTCAAAGATTGGACGGACCATCACCGCTGCGGCCTCGTCTCCAGGGTTGGCCTTCAAGTACGACTGCAAGGACGCCCTCGCAGGATGGAACGTGCCGTCCTTCGAGTACAGCTTGGCCTTCTCGAGATGAGCCTGCAAGGTTATAGACCTGGGTCAGAATCGCGACCAGAACAGGTCTGAGGAAGTCGAGTCGCGGGCTGACCTTTGAGAAGGACGGGTTGAGCTTGAGGATGCTGTCGAAGTCATCCAGCGCCTGAGAGTTGCGGCCGAGCGACAGGTATGCGGTCGCACGCTTGTAGTGGGTCACATAGTTGGGATCGAGCTCTATGAGTCGGCAGACGATACATGGAGCAGTCAGCGGTCGTGGCAGGCAGGACAGCCATGGCGGCCAGCAGAGGGAACGAGCCGAGCTCATCACGTCCTCCTCCCTGCTGCCAGTCTCACGGCCCGCGCCCGAGCCCGAGCACCCCGCAACTTGATCAGAGTATGTGCACGTACCTAGTGCCTCTCCGAACACCTTTGCTGCGTCAGAGTAGGATCCCTGGACGAGCAGCCGGTTGGCTTCGGCGAGGAACGGAGCCGCCTCCGCCGGGGTCGCGCCCACCGGGGACGCGAGGAGGGGTGACAGCGCTACCAGAAGGGCTGGAAACAAGACCGAGGATGTCGGAACGAGTCTCATCGTACCAGAGACTGCAGTGGAAAGAGAGAGAAGGAACGCGCTGAGAGGAAACAAGAGTCGGTGTTGGCGGCCTCGAGCTCACCGCCTTGACGTGGCAGCCGGGAGGGCGCCAGGGGTTAGTAACCTCTGCCAAGTCCATATGTCACCAGTTCACGAGCGGGTGTTGATCTCGAGCTCTCAACAGACCCTGACCAATTTTTGTAGATCTTGCAGGACCGTGCGTCGCAAGACTGGCTTGAACCGACTGGCTGCGCGAGCTCAGCCCGAGCTCAACGCTGAACAGGCCCATCCTCCGGTCCTGGAGCGCTCAAGCCAAGTCTTGATGGAACCACGCAGGCTAGAGTGGTCAGCATGGCTATATCGGACCAGGTACCGCTCAGATAGATAGATACCGGACCTGACAGGGGATATGAGCTCAGGCCAACCTACGTCACTCTGAGCCGTTGAGCTCGAAACCGGCCCTCCACCACGGTCGCCTCCGACGCTCACCTCGTGTACACTCGCTCTTCTCATGGCCAAGCAGTCACTCAAGCAGAAGGCAGTCTCAGGAGCTGGCAGCTATCTGCTCACCAAGGTCGGAGGCAAGCAGGCTCAGGTGAGTCGGTCGAGTGCGACGGACGTCCCGAGCTCACAGCGGCAGCTTACTCCTCTCTCGCCACGCCTCTCCCTGTGTCGGTCACAGAAACTCTTCAGCGAGAACCTCACTCAGTACACGCCCAAGGATCCGCTCTATGAGGAGGAGGTCGACCACAAGTGAGTCTGCCTCGACCTGCCAGAGACTGGTCGCCCGAGCTGAAACCTCGCGCTCCTCCGCCTGTTCCGTCAGGGGTTGCGTCAAGCGGGTCAGAAGGAAGCTGCCCGCAGGACTGTCGAAGCGGGACCTCAAGATCCTCAAGAAGGTGCTCAGGCGTGCCCACCACATGGACAAAGGGTTCAACATCCTCGGCTTCAAAGTCGGATGGAGCTTCATAATCAATCTTGTGCCTGTGCGTCCCCCTCTTCCTCCTGTCTCCACGCTCAGACTTGGGCTGATCGACTCCACCATCTGGTACTCGTGACAGGTCGCCGGAGATGTGACCGGCCTCCTCCTCAACCAACTTCTGATCGTCCGCCCCTCCCAAAAGTGCGACATCCCCCCCTGGCTGCTCGCCCGCATGACGTCCAACAACATGGTCTCCTTCGGCATCGGGATGGTCCCCTTCGCCGGAGACATTGGAGGCGCCGTATTCAAAACAAACAGTCGAAACGCGCTCCTGCTCGAGGAGTTCCTCACCATCCGAGGGCAGGAGTACCTCGACTCGCAGGCGACGCTGCACGCTGGAGGAGGAGGGGAGAACCGGGATGTCGTCAAGCCTGGGGCAGGAGCGGCGCCAGGGGAGGAGATCGAGAGGGAGCCGAGGAGTTGGTGGGGTGGGAAGAAGGGGAAGCACACGAAGGGGACGGCGGAGATGGCGAGGATGGAGGATGGCAGGGGTGCAGGGAGAGGGACGGAGATGAGCTCTGTGCCAGGACCAAGTGCGACTGGTGGGCAGGTCAAGCGATGATTCGCTGAGGATACGTTGGAATAGCTACAGTTCGCATCATCATGACCTTACGACTCCGACAGGTATGCACCCCTTGAGGGACGTGACCTCCGACGCGGCGCTGAGCGGCTTTCCCGCTTCCACGCAGCGTTCGAGATACGCATGCACACCTGCCCGTTTCAGCTACCTGGCATGCACGTGGAACTGGAAGGGGAGCCCTCACCGTTGTCGGTCTGCATCTGGTTGGGCTTGCGGGGGCCCGCCCCCATCGCTTTGGACGAGCCGCGTTCGTTGGACGCCGCCGCCCTGACCTTTCCGAGCTGATCCCCCCCACCCATCACCTCGTCTCGTCCTTCTCTCCTCTCTCTTTCTCGGTCCGCTCCTCTCCTCTCTCTCTCTCTTCCCCTCCCACCCTCTCTCCTCTTTCCTCTTCCTCCCTCCCCTTCTCGAACGTCATGGCTGAGGAACTTGCGCGCAAGGAGCTGCTGCTCCGGGAGCTGGTCGTCACGATCGCCAACCGGACAGGCCTCCTGCTCGAGCTCGTAAACTACAACGTAGAGGGTACGTACATCGTCCTCAACTCTCTGAGCACTCCCTGCTTGCGATGGTCCGGACAGTCGAGCTCTGCATACGACCGAGGCTGATCACGGCCCTTTCACCTTCACTTTTTGGCTCGCTCGTTCAACAGGAACGGTGAGCTCCTGTCGCTTCTCTCTAGCTCGAGTCTACTCGTCGATGTATGCTGACTCTGACTCCTCATTTCTGGTCTTGTTCCGTAGCAATATGGTGCGTCCCGAGCTCGAATTGCCCTCCCCTCTGCGGACCGCGTCTCCCCAGCCTAAACGCGAAGCTGACCATCTCTCGTCTCGTCCCTTCGCCTGATGCAGTCGCTGCCGGAGAGAACATGGCTCTTGCGACGCTCACGAATGTTCTCAACTACATCAAGGTGCAGAAGATCAACATGAAGAAGCTCCAGGCCGAGTTGACCGAAGAGCAGCTCCGAGGAAAGGTCAGCCCCCACTCCTCTCGTGCCGCCGGCACCACCCGAGCGCGACTCTCGTCCCCATCTTGCCCGGTAACTGATACCTTGCGTCCTTGTCTCTTCTGCCTGAACAGCTTCTTGACATTGTCGATGAGTCGCTGGCGACCGCACAGGCCAAGGCCAAGGAGGATGGGTTTGTCAAGCTCGAGCGAGGATTCGGTGCGTCCGAGCTCACCCCATCCCTTTCGCGTCCCTGGCCTTCGAGCTGACAGCCTGCTCTCATCTTCCTCTGCTTACCTCAGCCACCATCCCTTTGCCCGGAATCGATGTGCCCTTCCACTCCAAGTGTGAGTAGACGATCCATCATCGTCAAGTCGGCTCCGAGCTGACCTCCGATGCCTCCCGACGTGCTCAGACCTGTGGTCTGGAGTCCAGCCCTTCCTCAAGTACCTGTCCAAGAAGGTGTCGGCCCTCGACCTCAACCCGGAGCTGCTCGTTGGACTTTACATCCCCAACCTGATCGCGGACCCGTTCCAGGTGTCCAAGGAGTACGCGCAGAAGATCTTTGACCAGACTGGCTCGCCGAGGATGGAGAAGCTCATCCGCACCACCGACGACGACGCCTGGGCGGCCCCCGAGAACCGACAGAAGCTCGCGTACCACATCCTGTGCGAGCTGCTCGCCTACCAGTTTGCCTCGCCCGTCCGATGGATCGAGACCCAGGACCTGCTGTTCGACTACTACCAGTTTGAGCGCATGATCGAGGTCGGTCCCTCGCCCACCCTCACCGGGATGGCCTCCCGAACGCTCGGCCTCAAGTTTGCCACCTCGGACGGAGCCCTGTCTCGCACGCGAAACATCCTCGCCCACTCCAAGAACCAGAAGGAGGTCTACTACCAGTTCGAGGACGAGGCCGTCGAGGCACCCGCCGCCGCCGCCGCACCTGCCGCCTCCTCGTCTGGATCCGCACCTGCACCTGCCGCCGCCGCTGCCGCCCCGGCTGCTCCTGCTCCTTCGTCCGGAGGAGGACCTGTCGCCGAGATCCCCGACGCGCCGCTCAAGGCTGTCGACACTGTGCGAGTCATCATCGCCCAGAAGCTCAAGAAGCCCGTCTCCGAGGTCCCGCTCACAAAGACGATCAAGGACCTCGTCGGTGGAAAGTCGACCCTCCAGAACGAGCTGCTCTCGGACCTGCAGCTCGAGTTTGGATCCGCGCCCGAGAAGGGAGAGGAGCTCCCCCTCGACGAGCTGGGAGCGGCCATCCAGTTTGGCTACTCTGGAGCGATCGGAAAGTGCACGTCCGCGCTCATCTCGAGGATGATTGGAGGAAAGATGCCCGGAGGATTCAACCTGTCGTCCGCAAAGGCCCACCTCGCAAAGACGTGGGGACTCGGACCGTCGCGAACGGACGCTGCCCTCATGCTCGGAGTCACGCTCGAGCCTGCCAAGCGACTCGCCACCGAGGCTGAGGCAAAGGCATGGCTCGACACCGTCGCCGCCGCCTACGCCGTCCAGGCCGGCATCACCCTCTCGTCGGGTGGATCCGGTGGAGGAGGCGGAGGCGGAGGCGGAGGAGGACCGGTGATGAACTCTGAGGAGTTTGACAAGTACAAGGCCGAGCAGGAGGCGTTCGCCGCCCAGCACGTCGAGCTCTACATGCGCCACCTCGGCAAGGACCCCCGCGAGGGTCAGCAGCAGGCCGACGCGGAGAAGGAGAACGTTGCCGAACTGCAGTCGAAGCTGGACGCGATCGACCGCGAGCACGGGGATGCCTACATCCAGGGCATCCAGCCCATCTTTGAGCCGCTCAAGGCCCGACACTTTGACTCGTGCTGGAACTGGGTCAGGCAGGACGCGCTCATCATGTTCTTCGACATCATCTTTGGACGACTCACCACCGTCGACCGAGAGATCACCGCCAGGTGCATCGCCATCATGAACCGAGCCGACCCGACCCTGATCGAGTACATGCAGTACCACGTCGACCAGTGCGTGCCCGAGGACGGAGACAACTTCCGACTCGCAAAGGAGTTTGGACAGCAGCTCCTCGACAACTGCCGAGAGGCCCTCCACGAGGGACCCGTCTACAAGGATGGTCAGTCGCGATCTCCGTCTCTGCTTCCGCCACGCTCGTTGCTGACCCGCATATTTTCTCTCTCCTGTTAGTCACCTTCCCGACCGCTCCTCACACCGAGGTCTCTGCCAAGGGAGACATTGTCTACTCCGAGGTCGTCCGAACCAACGTCCGAAAGCTCGAGGCCTACGTCGCCGAGATGGCTCAGGGAGGAAAGATCTCGCCGTCGCAAAATGTCAACCTCGAGAAGGTCCAGAGCGACGTCGCCAAGCTGTACAAGCTCGTCAAGGCGCAGCCCCAGATCTCGCGAGGAAACAAGGCGGCCATCAAGTCGCTCTACGGAGAGGTCGTCAAGAACCTCGCCCGAACCGAGGCCAAGCCGTCGCGAACGGGAGTCTCGCGAGTGCGACGATCGTCGTCCCAGTTCATGCGACCTGCGATCCCCGAGGCTGTCGCTGCCCCGCAGACGGACAAGCTTCCTCTGCTGCACCTCAAGAGGAAGGTCGGCACCAGCTGGCAGTACTCGTCCAAGCTCACCTCGGTCTACCTCGACGTGCTCACCGAGATCGCCACCTCTGGTACGACCTTCAAGGGCAAGAACGCGCTCCTGACCGGAGTCGGAAAGGGCTCGATCGGATGCGAGATCCTCAAGGGTCTGCTCGCCGGAGGAGCGACGGTCGTCGTGACCACCTCGCGCTACAACCGAAAGACGGTCGAGTACTACCAGAACATCTACCAGGAGTGCGGATCCCGAGGGTCGGCCCTCACGGTCGTGCCCTTCAACCAGGGATCCAAGCAGGACGTCGAGGCGCTCGTCGACTACATCTACTCGAGCCTCGGACTCGACCTCGACTACATCCTCCCCTTCGCCGCCATCCCCGAGAACGGACGAGAGATCGACGGCCTCGACGACAAGTCGGAGCTCGCCCACCGAGTCATGCTCGTGAGTCTCGCCGCGTCCGCTCCCTGTCTGCTCGCTTCTTATCTGTGCTGACCTCCTCTCTTTATTTTACCCTTTCAGACCAACCTGCTCCGAATCCTCGGAGCTGTCAAGCAGAAGAAGGCCGCCCGACACTTTGTCACCCGACCCACCCAGGTCGTCCTGCCTCTCTCGCCCAACCACGGTCTGTTTGGAAACGACGGACTCTACTCCGAGTCCAAGATTTCGCTCGAGACGCTCTTCCAGCGATGGGGATCCGAGTCGTGGGGAGAGTACCTCTGCCTCGCCGGAGCCGTCATCGGATGGACGCGAGGAACCGGACTCATGTCTGCGACCAACACGGTCGCCGAGGGACTCGAGAAGCTCGGAGTCCGAACCTTCTCTGCCAAGGAGATGGCGTTCAACATTCTCGGTCTCATGCACCCGCTCCTGTTCGACATCACCCAGATCGAGCCCGTCTGGGCGGACCTGAACGGAGGCATGGACAGGCTGCCCGACCTCGCCGAGGTGACTACCAAGATCCGAACCAACCTCCAGCTGTCTGGTGACCTCCGACGAGCTGTCGCGATCGACAACTCTGCCGACTACAAGATCATCAACGGAACCGACGCCGAGCGGATCCACCAGAAGGTGCCGATCGCCCCGCGAGCAAACTTCAAGTTCGACTTCCCCCCGCTCGAGTCGGTCGAGTCGCTCGAGAAGCTCAACGACCTCCAGGGCATGATTGACCTCGACAAGGTCATGGTCATCACCGGATTCGCCGAGGTCGGACCCTGGGGATCCTCGCGAACGCGATGGGAGATGGAGGCCAAGGGAGAGTTCACCATCGAGGGACTGATCGAGATGTCGTGGATCATGGGACTCATCAAGCACTTTGACGGCCGACTCAAGTCTGGAAAGGCGTACGTCGGATGGGTCGACAGCAAGACCGAGGAGCCCGTCGACGACAAGGACGTCCGCGCAAAGTACGAGAAGGAGATCCTCGACCACGCCGGTATCCGTCTCATCGAGCCGGAGCTGTTCCACGGCTACGACCCCAAGAAGAAGGCGTTCCACCAGGAAGTCCAGCTCAACCACGACCTCGAGCCGATCGAGGTCTCTGCCGCCGACGCCGACCAGTTCAAGCGAGAGCAGGGAGACAAGTGCGACGTTTGGGCTCAGCCGACCGGAGAGTTCTTTGTCAAGTTCAAGCGAGGAGCGCGCATCCTCGTCCCCAAGGCGGTCAAGTTCACCCGACTCGTGGCTGGACAGCTCCCGACCGGATGGCACGCCGGACGATACGGTCTCCCCGACGAGATCATCGCCCAGACGGACCGAACCGCGCTCTGGGCGCTCGTCGCCACGATGGAGGCGCTCGTCATGTCGGGCATCAACGACCCGTACGAGCTCTACAAGTACGTCCACCCTTCAGAGGTTGGAACCGCGATCGGATCCGGAATGGGAGGTATGCGCTCGCTCTCGGCCATGTTCAAGGACCGAAAGGAGGAGAAGGACATCCAGAAGGACATCCTCCAGGAGACGTGAGTCATCAGATCTTCCCTCTATCTTTTCGTTGCAGGGCCAGTGCTGATCTCTCTCCGTTTTCTTCCTTCCTCCCAGCTTCATCAACACTGTCGCTGGATGGATCAACCTGCTCCTCCTCTCGGCGTCTGGACCTGTCAAGATCCCCGTCGGAGCGTGTGCGACCGCGCTGCAGTCTCTCGAGATTGCGTGCGACTCGATCATGAGCGGCAAGGCCAAGGTCATGCTCGCCGGAGGATTCGACGACTTCTCCGAGGAGGGTTCGTACGAGTTCGCAAACATGAAGGCCACCTCAAACACAGAGACCGAGTACGCTATGGGACGAGAGCCGACCGAGTTCTCGAGACCGACCACGAGCACCCGAGACGGCTTCATGGAGGCCCAGGGAGCGGGAGTGCAGGTTGTCATGTCTGCCCGAACTGCGCTCGAGATGGGAGCCCCGATCCAAGGTATCGTCGCCTACACGTCCACCCACACCGACAAGGCCGGACGATCCATCCCCGCCCCCGGACGAGGCATGCTCTCGGTCGCCCGACAGCTCCCGTCGGCCAACCCGCTCCCTCTGCTCGACATCAAGTACCGAACCCGCCAGCTCGCGTTCCGACGCAAGCAGATTGGAGAGTGGCTCCAGAACGAGCACGACCTTCTCAAGGCCGAGCTCGAGGCAGGCGCCTCGTCCGAGGACATCCAGGACAAGATCTCCGAGATCGAGATCGAGGCCGGCCGACAGGAGAAGGCCGCCCTCGGCCAGTACGGCATGCTCGAGGGATCCGATCCCCGGGTCGCGCCCCTCCGCCGAGCGCTCGCGGTGTGGAACCTCGACATTGACGACGTCAACGTTGTCTCGATGCACGGAACCTCGACAAAGGCGAACGACAAGAACGAGACGGGTATCTACCAGGATATCTTCAAGCACCTCGGCCGAACCAAGGGCAACGCCGTCCCGGTCATCGCCCAGAAGTCGCTTACCGGACACCCCAAGGGAGGAGCTGCCGCGTGGCAGATCAACGGTCTCCTGCAGTCGCTGCAGAGCGCGATGATCCCGCCCAACTGGAACGCCGACAACATTGCCGCCGAGCTCAAGAAGAACACGCACCTGTTCTTCCCGTCCAAGCCGATCCAGCACGTTGTCCTCCAGGCCGGGATGATCACCTCGTTCGGGTTCGGACAGGTCGGAGGAGACTGCCTCATGCTCCACCCCCGACACCTGTTCGCCTGCCTCGACCCGGCCTACTACGCCTCGTACGTCGCCCGCCGCTCGCCGCGAGCCAAGAAGTCGTACTCGTACAACTCTGAGGCGCTCGTATCCAACTCGCTGATCCGGATCAAGGAGCACCCGCCGTACGACGTCGAGCACGAGCTCGGCGTCCTCCTCAACCCGATCGGACGAACCTCGATCGACAAGACGGGAGAGTACTCGTTCGCCTCAAAGCTGCCGACGAAGCTGCCCAAGTTTGCCGACCACGAGGCCGTCCGACTCGCGCTCACGAACCCGCAGGTGGCGGGCGTCGGGATCGACACCGAGTTGATCTCGGAGGTGCCGTCCAACAACCACGCGTTCGTCTCGAGGAACTACACCTCGGCAGAGATCGCCTACTGCCAGAAGCAGCCGAGCCCGCAGGCGTCGTTCGCTGGACGGTGGGCCGCCAAGGAGGCCGTCTTCAAGGCGCTTTCGGTCGAGTCGAAGGGTGCGGCCGCTGCGATGAAGGAGATTGAGATCACGACGACTGCGACGGGACCGGAGGTGACGTTCCATGGAGAGTTGAAGCAGCTCGTTGGGTCGAAGACGATCAAGCTGTCGATCTCGCACGACTCGGTGTCGGCTTGCGCTTACGCTGTCGCGTCGGCTTAGATAGACTCTTTGCGTCGCTCTTTGTATCTCGGTTCCGTCTGTCTCTGCTCGTTTTACGACCTCTCATGTCCCGCTCCTAGACCTTTTGCGTTTCCTCTTTCCTTTCTTTTGTTTTGGTCTCCGGGTTCTCATCTCTTCTCGATCTGCTTTTGCTGCTGTGTCTCATGCCCTCTTTCTCACATCCTCAAGCGTCCGACTCGAAGGTCATCGAGACAGAGCGTCCGCGAACTCGTATCTGCAAGATTGAGTCGATCTGCGCCTCCGGTCTGGGCGGGTAGAAGCGCCTCGAAAGCGCGCGCCCCGTCTCTCCTGTTGAGCTCGGTCGTCCCTCCCCCTCCTGAGTCAGCCGTGAACTTCCACCTCGACCGCACTCGCTCAGCGCTCACTCAGCCACCTCCTCATCCGACTACATCCACCCATTCTTCGAGCCCCCTTGCCCATCACCCACGGTCCACTCTCACATCGAGCATCGAAGCTCAACAGCCAACCCCCGGCCTCCACCGCATCCCGCCCTCTCACCGTCTGCACCCCCCTTCGACCGATCTCGCCTTCCACCATGTCCACCGAAGAGCTCCTGTTCATCCGCAACCAAGTCGAATGCTCCCATCCATCCTGTCACCTCCATGACTTCCTCCCCATAAAGGTCCGTCCCCCTCTTCTCTCTCCCACCAGCAGCTGAGCTCACCTCGGCGCGAGCTCACCCCACCCCTCTCTTTCCCACTCACAGTGTCCCGGCTGCCGCCTCCCCTTCTGCACCCTCCACCACTCCCCCTTCCCCACCTCGACTCACTCCCACTCCCATTTTTGCCCCTCCCCACCCCCCGACCGCACGCCCATCCCCTGTCCGATCTGTTCGCTCCCCGTCGGGACGCCGCAGGGGGAGGACCCAAACTCGACGATGGACGCGCATATCGGGTCGGCCAAGTGTGATGCGCGGAGGGAGGAGGTAGGGCGGGAGAAGGAGGTGTTGCGGGCGAGGAAGGAGAGGGGGGAGGTGTGCTATAGGTTGGGGTGTAAGAGGGGGTTGATGGGTGGGTTGGGGGTGAGATGCGACGTAATTGCATCTTCGGACCCGTTTTTGCAACCATCAATATCTCAAATGCTGACCCATCTCAAATCGATCAACATCCTTCCGCATCCAGTCCTGTCCCCACACCTTCTGCCCAACGCACCGCTTCCCCTCCTCGCACTCCTGCTTGTCTACCCCCTCTCGTACACCCACGCCCGCACCCGCACCGAAAGGTGTCCGCGCCGTGCTAGGAGGACCATCGCGTGAGGCTGCGCTGGCAGCGATCAAACGACAGGGACCCACCAAGAAGCCGGAACCGACCCCGCTGAAGCCAAAGGAGAAGGACGTCAACCCGAACGAGAAGAAGGGGTCCAACCCGGGGGGACTGAAGCCGTTGGGGAACCCGTTGAGCGCGACGAGTCGGTGATTATCGTCTTCTCTTGCTCGCTCGGTCTACGTCGGCGTGTCGTTCCGAAACCGTCCGTCTGCGTCTCTTACCCTTCGCTCTTCCCTCTTTCCCGTACTCACCTTCGCTCGTTCGTTGGTTGGCAGGCATACCAAAGCCGAACTAGCCTCTCGGAAGAAGGCGCTCGCGCATCGGGCAAAGCTGGGGTTGCTGACGGAGGAGGAGAAGGTCGTTTGGGCGGAGATGGCTGGGGTGGAGGAGAGTGGGCGGAGAAAAAGGGAAGGGAGTGGGAAGAAGGATGGATGCGTCGTTGCATAGGTTCAAAAAGGAAGAAATCTGAGCTTTGTAGACGTGCGGTGCGGAATCATGATGACCTAACGACCTTTGAGACGCCAAAAAGAGCAGAGGAAGAGAGACGAGATAGACCAGGGCAAGGCATTGACATCTAGTGGCGGACAGACGAACAAATCGAGATGAAGCAATGACGACTCGGAATTAACAACGCCCGATGACGGTAACAGAACAAGTAAGGGTCCCGGTCTATGCAGACAAAGCCATCCCTTCGCACCAATGCCTCAAGATCTGCTTCCCCTTCTCGTGCTCCGGAAACCCTTTCGGGTCCCTCGCGATGATCACCGCATGCGAGTTGAACGCCTCAGGGAAGAACACCAGATGCTGTGACGGTTTCACGCCCCCCCCAACGCGAAGCCACCAAAAATCAGCCCTTAGTACTGTTCCTCTCAGTTCGTTCGATGAGAAAACACTCACCCTCTTGAGGTTCTTGAGCTCGTCCAGACTCCTGATCATCCCCTTTTGACTGTCGCTGAGGTTGAGCCCTCCCTCCCCCTTCTCCTTCCCCCCACCGCCGACTACAAGTCCATCCAACCCATCCTCCACCACCTCCTCCACTTCCCCCTCGACCATCTTCTCCAACACCCTCAGTCTCTCCCTCACTCCCTCCCCTTCCACCCCACCGACCCTCTTCCTGCTCCTCGCTCCTTCGCGCGTGAACCGGTAGAGGATCAGACAGACCATCACCGGGATGGCCAAAGGCAGAGAGAGGAAGAACAGGATGTTGTACGGAAACGAGAAACGCAAGAAGGGCGGGAGAGAGGGTCGGGTGGGGTCCGCGTAGGGGGAGGGAGGATGTGGCGAGGGAGGGGAGCGGAGGCGGAGACGTTGCGACAAAGTCGGAGGGGTGACGGGATGGGATGGGGTTGGTGGTGAGGGGAGGTGGAAGGAGGTGATCAAAGGGAGACCAGAAGGGTCGGTCTCGATGTGGATCCCGTTGGTTTCGTAGGAGGAGAACGGGTCGGTTTCGGAGAAGGCGCCGGTGACGAAGGGGACGGTGCGGTCTCGGACGGCGTTGGCGTAGACGTCGATGCGAAGGAAGAGGGAGAGGGCTTGGTAGAAGATGTCGTCTGTACGCATTGCGAGAAGAAAGAAAAAGCGTCAAGGACTGAGTTTGGTTCCGGATGTAGGACAAGACGAGACTGACCCTTCCTGGCCATCCTCGACAACAGCGGATCCGTGTTGTACAGCTGCGCCCCTGTCCGGCTGAGCATCCGACTCCCGATGCTTGCGGCGACGGTGGAGAAAAAGGACGAGTACCGCGGCATCCCGATCCACGGCGAAGCGAAGGTGGCAAAGTTGAGTGGGACGTGGTCTTCGAAGAAGGAGGGAGTTTGCGAGTGCAGGATGCCGAGAGCACAGCGGGCGACGACTGTGGGCAAGGGAAGGAAGAGGGTCAGCGTGTGCGGACGGACTAGCGGAGGGACGAGGAGGGTCGGGCTCACGTCCGCCGAGAGAGTAGCCTGCCATGCTGAAGTAGACGACCTTCTTGTTGCCATCGGCTTCAAGGAGGGCAACTTCGCGCTCGATCTATCAACATCACCGATGCGCGAGGAACTTGGTGTCAGCACATGCTCTCACACACGTCGGTGCACAAAGGAGAGACCAGGCGTCGAGCTCACCTCCTCCACGACCCTCCCGGCACAGAAGTCCACTCCGTCGTACCTGCATCGCCCAGACCGAGACCAGAGTCAGCACATCGCTCCCTACTGTAATCGCTTGACCGAGCGCACTCACGTCCTATCGGCTGCGTTTCCGACGGTGTTGAGCACGACGAGCTCTGCGCCGTCGTCATCATGCCGGGCCGCCGCCCCTCCCTCCTTCGTGTCCGACGGAGACGCAGAGCTGCGACGAGGGTGGACGAGCGCGATCTCGTCCGCCAGCGATTGGACGTGGGAGGCGTTGCCCCAGAGACCTGTGATAGGCCAAAGGAGGCAGAGGAAGAGGACGAGGGGACGGAAAGAGGAGGGTCGGCATGGTCAGCTCGGGGGCACACGATCGGGGCAGACCGACTTGGGCTGTCTCGCGAGAGGCTGCTGGAGTAAGGGACTGACCATGCACGAGAACGACGAGGTGGAGCTTGGCAGTCATGACGATAGACGTAGGCGAGAAGGTCGAGAGGGTGGAATGTGGTCAGTGGGAAGACGAAAGAACGAGAGCCGAAGCCACGTCGTCGACGCGGCGCCCGGCCTCGGCCTGGTTTGCCAGCGACGCCGCACTGTTGCCACTCACTCAGGCCGCGGATCGGATGAGACGCGAAGGATGCAAGCTATGTATACGTCCACTCTGGGGAGCTCTAGTACTTTCGGTACTGAGGCAGGAGCACTTGAGGGGGGCAAGGAGGGCATGCAGAGAGAGAGAGAGGAGACCAATCGAGTCGCACGAAACGAGAGCGCGTAGACAAAAAGAGAGAACATTGAACGAACGCGAAACCCAAAGTGACGAGCAGAATATAGTAAAGGGCGGGGTAAACCTATGTGCAAAAGAAGGAAGGGCCGAGAACGAAAGGAGGAAGGATGCAGCGCGAATTATGTAGAGGATGAATGGAAGAGAAGAGAGACGTCGTGAGAGTGTGTGTGGGGGGGCATGAGTGGGGAATGATGGGATGTGCGGGGTGTATAGAAGAGAAGAGAAAAGAAGAGAAGATGACGTGCAGAAGAAAAGGGGTGGTTTGGCCCAAGAAGAAAGAAAAGATGAAAGTGAAAAGGTGGACCAAAGGCGTGCAGAACGAAGGTGGATGAGCGAAGAGCGAAGATGAAAGAGCATGAGCACGAGCAAAGAGGACGAAGTGGCAAAACCGATGCAAAAAGAGAGAGATATGAAAGAGAAACGAGAAGAATCCGAGTCCGAGTCGAGTGGCGACCTAGTTCTCTACGTTGAGGTGCGTCCTCGCCCAGTCCCGCGCGAACGTCGACGCCTTGAGGAACTTCTTGGACGCGTACTTCTTGGACACGTACTGCTGCTCAAACTCGGGCTGGGCGAGCTGCTCGATCAGGAACTCTGCTCCAGGGATGAGCTGGGCCTCGGTAAAGTTCGAGTAGAACACGAACGACTCGTTCCAGTGCTTTCCGAGCATCCTGTTGGCGAGGAACATGCCGATCGCGGCGATCATGGACGGCTTGGCTCGGAGGAACCGGTGGTCGAGCAGGGTCGCCTCGATGAGGAACTTTGACAGCGTCCTCGTCTGGATGTCGTAGTCGTCGGCCTTTGAGATCCGTCGGACCCACGAGTAAGGGGAGCAGTACGAGGACACGTTGAAGTCGAGTGTCTGGAGGACGATGCGCTCTCCCTTGAGGATCTCGTCCTTTGTGTAGCCGTTCTCGGTCATGTAGACAAACTCGTCGACCGAGGGGGCGAGGATCTCCTCGTACTTTGCGGCGATGAACATGGCGGTGACTCCCACCAGCTGGAGCTTGACGAGCGAGACGACCCGGACAGAGAGGAACCGGTCGACGATGTTGACGGCGATCCAGAGCGTCTCGGGCAGCATGTGGTACCGCAGGTGGACCTGGAGCAGCCAGTCGATCAACGTCGTCCGCATCGACCACTCAATCTCGGTTTGCGACTCCATGTACCGAGGGTTCGGCATCGTCTTGACCTAGAGCGAAGCGGTTGAAGAGTCAGTTGCGCGCTGAGGAATCACAACAACCGGCACGCAGCGCGACGCGGGAGGACCGTCGTCTAAGCTTTACCCTGGCGGTAAGGAAACGTGGGACTGACCTCGAGCTCCTCCATGTAGGCAAAAATGTTGTCTGCGTACTCTGCGACCATGGTGGTGTCCCACAGGTCGACCTCGTCCTGGAAGTTGTCACGGATCTCGCCCAACACGGCCTCGACCTCGTCCTGGTCCTCTGGCGCGAGCTTGACCCAGTCCTCCGGGTCCTCAACCTCCTCGTCCTCGTCTTCGCTGTAGAAGCCCTCCCCGCCGTCCTCGTCAAACACACCGCGCGAGATGGGGTCCACGTGGTGCTCGTGTTGGCGGGCGGCGTCGGCCTCGTCGTCGACGTCGGCGTCGAGAGGACCGGCCATCTCTGCGTCCTCGTCGGACGGGTACCACTCGTCGAGCTCATCGAGAGGAGCAGACTCGATCTGGATGATGGGCTTGGAGGGGAAGGCTGACAGAGAAGGCCGCGAGTGGGCAGACGAGGAGGAAACGGGCCGGTTGGCGAGGTGGTTGCTCTGGTCGAGCACAGCGCCGGACGAGTTGGTCTTGGAGATCGGGGGCCGGGTCCGTCCAGAGACGGCGTTGACGAGCGCGGAGGATGCAGAGGTCGAGGTGGTGATGGTTGCTGAGCGAGGCCGTTGGGGGTTCGAAGGTTTGGAGGCTCCGTCCTTCCCTCCCTTGGAGGCGTCCTGCACCATCGACCCATCCTGCAGCACAGAAGCAAACCAGCACATGCGAGGAAAGAGAGGGTACAGAAGAGTCAGAAGGGCTGCTCAGGGGCCGAGACTCGACCGTCGAGGCGTGCGACGGTGCTCATGACGAGCCATCTCGCAAAAACAACAACGTCGTCGACGTCCTTTCGGCAAGACTGAGTACGTACCTTGACCTTGTTGGACACGTCTCCGAACGCGCTCCTCTTTACTCCTGCTACTTTGGCTCCTGCTGCTGGTCCGAGGGAGCCTGCCTTTGTCGGGCGTTGTTGGAGTTGGTCCTTGCCAGGGAGGGCGGACGATGATGATGGCTTGCGGGAGTGGGCCATCGTCGACGGGGCATTCTCGTCAGACGTTTTTGACCGCGACACCGGCCGGCGAGAGTTGGCAGTCTATAGAGAGAGCAAGAGGTAGAAGCGAGAGCGAGGTCAGCCAGGCACGGAGGGGAGGCGGGAGGGAGGACGAGGTGGTGAGGTCGTGTTCGGACACGATCTACCCCGTAAACAACCGTTCCCAGAACAACACACGCCACCCTCGGCACCCAGCACGCTCAGAGCTGGCACGAGCAAGGAGAGGAAGGAGGGAGGTCTGTACTTACACGTTGCATGGTGGCTGGGAGAGTGGGAGGGAGGCTGGCGGGACCGTTGAACGAGCGAACGAAGGAGCGTTGGGCGAGCGAGCGTCGGAGTCGTCGGGTCGGACGAAAGGGAAGGGCACGGGAGAGAAGGGAACGGGAGGTCCAGCTGGGACTGGAGGTTGAGGCTGGACGGGGAGGCGAGAGACGGATCACAGGCCGTTTTCGAATGAGAGAAGACGAGGAGGAAGGGGAGGAAGGGAGCGGAGGATGAGGTTGTGGTCACAACAATCGACGGCCGCCCAGCGTGCCCTTCGCCTCGAAATCAGCTGCGTACCGCCTGCGCAGAATAACGTTACCCTTCCCCCCTCTCTGACGAGCTCAAAGAATTCGAGACGTCCGTCCCATCGCCTCCTCTTTCTTCCCTTCAACCGCGTCGTCTCGGGCTCTCGCCTTTGCCTTGTTGTGCAAAGAATCGCCGTAGCAGCTACCCACCACAGGATTGAAGACTTCGGTCTCTCATCCTCCCTCTTCGCTGTTGGAAAAGTCCCCGGAGATCCCTCCCCTTCCCGACCCAAAGCCTCCAGCTCCTCGTACTCCTCCCTCGCTTCCCCCTCGACTCCTCTGCTTCCCCATCGCACTTCTTCCGCTCCCTCCTCCAACTCCTCTCCTCTCTCCCCTTCCGTGCCTGTCTGTCCCTCTCTGCTCGTGTTTTGTCCTGTGCTCGGAGCGTGGTCTGTTCAACCCAGCTGGAAAGCGGTCGACCCTTCAGACGGCGACGATGGGTACGCACCTCCCCGCCTCACGCGGAGACAGCACGGGAACACACAGTAGACCCAGAGGGATGGACGTCAAGGGCCGGTTGGGGTTCGGTTAGGTCGGACGAGGGACTCTAGCGGTCGAGCACGGCTTTGGGGTCCGCACGAGCCGAGGGCTGGACGAGGTTGGTGAGCTGGAGAGGGGAACAGTCGGTGCCAGAGGCTGTATATCGCTCCCTCGGAACCCTCACATCACTGTGGGGGCTTCTGTCGGACTACTCCTCCCCGTCATATCCTCTTTGTCCTCCGCCATGTGGGCGTCCCTTTCTCCACCTTTCTTTTGGCGTCCGTCACCCTCGCTCCTTGGCCTCCTCCCTATCCCAAAACCGTCCTTCTCCCGCCTCGCTCCTCTGCTTCCTCTCCCCTCACCTTCTTCCGCACTCCTCCATCTATCTCTCGACCGAGTAAGGAGGTACCTTGACGCGCGAAGATACGAGCCGTCCCTCCCCTCGGTCGAGCCAGACCCGGTGCGAGAACGCGGGTTGCGTGAAGTGCTTTGCTGCACAAGGGGGACCGGATTGTTCTTCCCTTTCTTTCGAGAAAGAGGAGGGCCAGAGAGTCGAGCAGTCGGACGGTGGGGTCGTTTGGTCGGACGTGGCGTGTCACGGTATCGCTGCCTAGGAGATCGGGTGTCAGACCCGATGTGCAAACAACCCATAACAATTGTTCCTCATTGAAGAATAGTTTTGCGATTGCGCCGCTCTCCGAGAGGAGAGGGGTGTAACTCAATGGGGCTTACTCTTGCACAACGAGCAGGTCCCGAACGACGCGCGTTCATACTTTTTCCCCCACACCCTCCCTCCCCCTCTCTTTGAGTTGATGGTTCGGCTCTGTCGAGTCGGGCTGTTGACTGGATGAGATCCTTGGCTCCGCCCTCTGGTGATCGGTGTGTTCCCCCGACCGGCTGTCACACAAACGCCGGTTGCCCCTGTTCATTCGGCTCAAGCCGTCGCTGCACACATCCAAGGCTCCGAGCCGGCCTGATGGGACGACGTGAACAGGGGAAGTGCGCGGCTCGTCCTGCCCGGATTCGACAGCTTCACTCGATCTACACAGGTCAGCTTACCTCGTTCTCCTGCTCTGTCTCGAACCACCACACTCGTCCGAACATGCTGTCCTTCCGCTACCTAGCGATCCTGCTGCTCCTCTGCGCGTCGACTGCGACGGCTCTACCATCGCCGACGTATCGACCAAGACCACAAGGTGAGTTCCGTCCGCAACTGCGTCCACCGCATTCCGCTTGGCCGCGCGCCTGACCTTTGCCTTCTCATACACGTCTACGGTAGGCATCACAAACGCGCGAGGGTCTGATCGCTCAGAAGAGAGCAACGAAGCGTGAGGTTGACCTGCAGTCTGTGTCCATGTGCCGAAAAGCGATGCTGACCCACCTCCGGTCTGTTCGTCACCTTCATCACTTCCCGCCTCGCACGCGACAACCTCCTGCCTCCACCAACGCCGACACTAATACCTCTAGTGCGTCCCACTTTTCATCACCCACTTCTTCTGCAAACGCTAGCAGCAAGCGACTAATCGCGCCCGACCTGTCACCCTCTTCTCGCCGGACAGACCCCGCAACTCCTCTCGAACGAAAATCACAACGACACCAACCGACCACACTACAACGTCTCTGCGACGGGTTGGACACCAGCTATCGGGACTGAGGGAGCGTCGATAGGCTCTTGGAGGCCGCTCCGAGGGAGTCCGAGTGGGGCGGGTGGCGGTGGAATGGGAGGTAGAGTGAGCTCGGATAGTGGAAGAGGGAGTGAAGTCAGGACGATTGGGATAGCGATGGGAGTGGTACTGGTCTTGGCGGCAACAGGGTACTCTGACTGGAGATTGTCGGTTGTGGGCGATGGCAATGGTCAGGACAGGACGATAACATGCACCTCTTTAATGCTCCCTCCCTGTCTGTCCAGTCCACGCTTACTGTCCAACCGTTCTAGGCCAGGCGAGAAAATGACTAGGGTACCGAGTATATAGCTGCATCGCAGACTCAACCTCTCCAACTCGCCCTCGGCCCAATCGGCGGCCCCAAACGCTCCGAGCGTCGAGGACCACACGCCTCCCTCAACGCCCACTCGCCCCCGTCTGTCTCGTCGATGCGATGATCCTCATCGACGAAGACGACCACGACTCAAAGGTCACCTCCCCTATCTCACCCACCACCACCTCTGAGCGAACCCCTCTCCTCTCCTCGTCCTCGTCTCGTTCCCTCGGGGCCGACCGAGACTCGCCTGAGCTCGAACGCTCTTCCTCTCTTCCCCCGGTCTACACCCCTCCTGCGCTCCTTCCTTCCTCTTCCGGGCTCAAGACTCGGCGGAGGAGATGGAGGTGGGTGTTGGTGCTGGTGGTAGTGGTTGTGTTGGTGTCGCAGTTGACGACGAGGCGGCATGAGGATGCAACAGAGGGAGAGGTCGAGGGTGGGGGCGAGCCGACGACACCCTCGCAGCCGACCCCACCTGCTCCGCCGTCTAAGACTCCACCAGCGAAGGATAAGGTCGACAAAGGGTCGAAGGGAAGAGGGTACGTCCTCTCGCCTTATCTGCTGTGTCATGTCCGTGCTGACTTCGAGTCCGTACAGATGGAACTCGCTCCTCTTCCTCCCCCCGCTTCTCGACTCGCACGGCGCCTCACCAACCCTCTGCAACCCTCGTCGTCCCTCCAACGCCTCCTCGCCCTCCACAGTCCGCTCCCTCTTCCTCCTGCCCATGTCGGACGTCGACCTGTTTCTCCACTTTGGCGCTGTCCAATGGCGCGGAGGCGGACGAGACGAGCTCAACGTGGGGCCGACCGCGCATGTCGAGGTCCTCCCCTGGCTCGAGGAGGAGGCAGGCAAGGATTGGGTCGAAGGCGTGGTGGCTGTGGTGGTAGAGACGGATGTCAAGGTGGGTCTGGAGGTGTGCAGGATGGAGGGGAGGGGTGTACAAGGGGTCGGGGTGTTTGTGAGTTCAATGCTGATCCAGATCAAGGACCGGGGCTCGCTTCAATGCCGACTGACTTGATCGTTCTCGTCGTAACAGTCCTCTTCGCCGACCCCGCCGTCCACGCTGAAGGTATCGATCTACGTCGCTCAGTCTCCGCACTCTGATCGGATCCCAAAGACGCTCTCGGTGACGGGATTGGACGGCTCGCTCATCGTGGGCGACCTCGAACCGAACGCGTACGGTCCAGAGGCGCCGGACAAGTTAGAGTCGCACGGACCGACGATGGACGTAAAAGTGTGGGACAAGTTTGAGGTCAAGGCGAAGAAGGCGGTCATCAGGATCAAGGTCAGTCTCTGGCCGCATCGTTTGATCTGACCCATCTCGAGGCTGACAGTCTGGCGCGATCGCTGTACGGCAGTCTCTCGCGACAAGAGCTCTCGTGCTGTCGTCGGACAACTCGTCCGTCTCGATCGACGATGTGCGCGTGATCGAAACCCTGGACGTCAAGACGACCGGGTCCGCTGGGTCGTTCGCAGGCAACTTGACGATCGTGGAGGGTGCGACCGCTTCGGTCCACACGGAAGCGTAAGCCCATCTGAATCTTCGTTTGCACCTGTTGTCTGTCTTACTGACGACGACAATACTGTGGCTTTACGCAGCGGCCGCTCAAAGTCGTTCATGTCTCTCATCCCCTCGACGTACAACCCAGCGTTCGACCCCCCGCCCCGCACCGCCGTCCAGTCTCCCCCTACCTCGTCCGACGAAGAGACGACCAACAACAACCCCCTCGGCGACCACTTCCCGACCCTCCGACCCATCAAACTCTCCCTCACCTCGACTCACGGGAACCTCACCGTCTCGTTCCTCCGCCACTACCACCACATCCCCCTCCAAGCCCATCTCTCCTCCCAGACCGGCTCCTTGGGAGTCAACCTCTCCCCGCAGTACCAAGGCTCCGTCCGACTCGTCTCGCCCGTCTTGATCCTCACAGACCTGCCGGAGAACCCGCCCTTCCCCGTGCACGACCCGTACGACCTGGGGAGAAAGTTCAGGGTCGTCCTGACGAACCTGAGGTATTTGGTGACGGGGAGGATGGGCTGGGGGTTCCTCGGGAAACCCGACATGGCGGGCTCGTTTGTTGTGGAGACCGAGAAGGGTGCGATCGGAGTGGCGAGGTTTGGAGGGAGACTGGAGTTCCACGTTGAGTAACGTTAGTGTGGAGGACGGTCTCGTTCTGAGTCCTAGCGCTTTTCACCCTTTCTCCCTTCTCTTCCTCGCCTTTTTTTCCTTTCGCGATCTTACTTCTTCTTCTGGGTTCCACTTGTATCTAGTTTCACCCTCTCCTCTCTCTCTCACACCTCCCGCACTTCGGGCTACTTCGACCTCTCTCTTCCCCCCTCCGTCTTCTCTGGTTGTAACCCTCCCCTCTTCTTTCTCTTCTCTGCTCTTGCTCTCATGTGGTTGTACCCTCTATGGTCCTCTTCCTTTATTTGTCAGCGATCCCAATGTCCCTTTCACGCAACCACCGGCTCCTTCTATCCCTCCAGGCGTGGCACGCACGTCCATGTATCGAAAAGACGTTTCTCTAGAGAGCAAAAACACGTTTAAAAAAAAAAGAGCTGAGCTGAGGAACAACAGATTGAAAAAGGGGGATCGCTACGTGTATACAGTAGGTCTGGATGGGAAAAGAAAAGAGTCCAGCTCGCATCGCACCGAACAAAAGAGCAGAGAGAGAGAGAGAGAGCGAGAGAAAGAGAAAAGACTAGACTAGAACCCCGACCCATTCGGCACGAACCCCTGCTCGTACACGTTGTTCTCAAAGTCCTTGAGCCGTTCGTCGTCGGACCATTGGACGATCTCCAACGGGTCCTGGTCCCACCTGATCCCTAATCCATTGAGGCTCGCCTTGTCGAACTCAAACTCCTCCCCCTCCTTCAGCTGCGGTGATGCCCGCAGCCGTGCCGCCTCCATCAGCGCCTCGTCTTTAGCGCGCGAAGAGTCCGGCCTCGGATCGTCCGTTTTGATGTCGATGCACAGGGCCGACACCTGTCCCCCATGGAAGAACGGTCTCCCTCCCCTTTCGATCGCCGCGCGCTTCCGGACCTCGACGCTGGCGGGCCGACGGGCGTTCCCCTCGTCGTCCGAGTCAGCGAGCATGTCGCAGTCGATGTCGCCTAGACCTCTCAGGGTCGCATCGGAGGTGTTGTGTGATGAGGAGGCGTCGAGGAACAGAGGGTATTGTTTCGTGCGACCCCAGGAGAAGCCCCGTCCGACCCCGGAGGGGACTTGTTTGAGGAGGTTGTAGTGGATGACTGTGCGTTCAGAAAGACGCAAGGAAGGGGGTGAGTCAGGATGGGAGAGATGAAGGAGGGAGAGAGGGAAGGTAAGGTGGGGTGGGGGGGACGAACAGGCTGGCTCGCCGTTGTGGTCGTACTGCTGCATCGTCAGACCGCAGAAGTCGCCCGAGGCGGTGGCGAACGGCAGTCCCGCGACACCGACGTACCGACCGGGGACGGCCCATCGTTTGCGGAGCGCGAGGAAGGAGAAGCGGAAGATGTCCTTGTCTACAGACGCGATCAATCACAAAAAGTGGTCAGTCGCCAGCCCCAGTCAGCGAGCCATCGAAGAAAGATAGATTAGGCTGACCTCCGTCCGAGAACATGTACCAGAACTTGGTGTTCTGCAAGAAGTGCTCCGAGAGCACGAGCGCATCGAGATGCATCTTCTTGTTCCAGAGCATCTGACCGGCTTCCTGCTCCCACTCGTTGCGACACTTGACCCCGAGGATCTGCCACATTGGGTTGCCAGGGTTGGTCTTCCAGTAGTCGGGCCAGAACATGGCCCCGAGGCGTTTGTAGGGCGCGGCGTCGAAGAGGTACTCGGGGTCGCGGACGGGGATCTGATCGAAATTGAAGAGGGGGCGTCAGTTTAGGAGAGAAAAGGGGAGGGCGAACGGGGACTGACGTTGTCCGAGTCCTGCGGAGGAGAGCAGACAGTGCAGCTGGTCAGTGCTTGCTGATCAGTCAAGTCGGGAGAAGGAGACACTTACGAGGAAGAGGACCTCCTGGAACGGCGACGAGATGATGGCGACGGCCTTCAGACTGGGACAGGCAGCGGCAAAGGTTTGGGTTTCGTTCAGCTGACTATCCTCGAGATGATGGAGATCAGGCTGGACTGACTGGTAGTTCTTAGTCTTCTTAGAGTCTTTCTCTCCCTTCGCCTCGACCATCTTTGCTCCCAGCTCAGCCAGCTCGACGAGTTGCTTCGATTCCGGGTCAGGCCGCTCCGACGGGAAGTGGTAGATCTCTGCTGGGAGCGTCGAGTGGTAGACTGGATGATGAGAGGCCACGAGAAGGTAAGAGTGTGCAAGAGAGAGCGGTTGAGGAACCGTGAGGTCGCGAAACTGACCGCGTCGAAGGACCCTGAGAGTGTAGATGCATCGCTCGATCGTGTCCTAAGTACTCAGAGGTTCGAAGAAGAGATGAGTCAATCCTATGCGAGGTCAGACGGTCGTCAAAGGCGCTGATGGACGTACCGCGTTTCCAGCCGTGAAGACGATACCTCGCCCCTTTCCGGTGTCCCTGAACCGGCCAGCCCGATCTGCCGCACGCATGTGATCGATGAGCTCCATCCTAACGTCATGTATCACTGACTGCACCCACCAAAAACCACAGCGAGTCAGCGATGGCGACAAAGAAGGACGGCTCCAATCAATGCCTCAAGGACGCACGCGGTTGAGACCGTTCCAGGTGTCTGCGGCCTTGAAGATGAGATCCTTGTTCTGGTTCGGCCAGATGTTCTCGCACTGCTCCTTGTTCCACGCGTAGAAGCCGCCCATCTCCACTTCTCCTTCGATCTCTCCACGCCCGCCTGGCGAGTTCTCCCAGACCGAGAGGCGCTCGGCGGTTGTGGCTGAGAGAGGCAGGTCGCCCGAGGCGACGTCGATCTCGCGTAAACCTTGAGGATGAGACCAGGGTTCCAGCTGCAGAATCAGGGAGTAAGAGCGGCAGGGATGATCAGCGGTACGACGGGTATGGAATTAGCGACGGCTCCTCCAGTGTAGGTGAGACTCACGGGTGGTCGATCCGTCGTCTTCCCGCGCGTTATCGACCTCCCAGCAGTCCATCCTGCCGTACTTGATGTCCCACTCGACCCTAGTACGATCCAGCTCCCGAGGGAGACGACTGCGAGGACGAACGCGAACCGCTTGAGTGCGCCTCTGCCTCCGAGGCTCCCGAGGTGCAGCGAGCTCGTCGACCCACTCCAGCTCAGATTCGGCGGGTACGACTGCGAAACCCCCGAGGGATGCTTCTCGAGGTCGCGGAAGGACGCTATCCGTGGCGAGGTCGAGGAGGGAGAGGAGGGAGAGGTTGAGGCGGCGGATGACGAGCTCGCGGGCGGAGGGGGAGGCTCGAGGTTCCACACGGACGAGAGAGACGGCATGCCGGCGGCTCAGTCGCGAGGATGAGGGTCCGAACAAGTGTGCGAGTTGGTGATGGTCGTGGTTGCGAGGCTGTTGGTCTGACAGGGCGACGGGCCGGGGAAGGAAGGTCAATTCGGTGAGCTCCCTCGACCTCACTTCCCCCTCGGACGCAGTCGGGGGCCTCGCCCTCGGCCGGCGTCGACAAACAACAGAGGGACAGAGTTACCCGAGACTCATCGCAGATGTACGAGCAGATACTAGTACCTAGTGTAACATGTTGTTTCCTCTCACCAAAGCGCGACGGAAAGCCAGCGACAAGGAGACACACCAAGACGGCTGCATGAGCTCGAGCCGGGTGATCGCGAGACAAACGGCGAGACTCGCTCGCCCTCACGACACTGAAAGTGTCAAGAACAGGGACAGCTTCTCTGTATCCTGCAGTAGGTGAGGGGAGATGCTCGCCGGAGACTGGATAGTTGAGCAAGCCCGTAGCACGGCTGCACCTCCACGTCGGACAAGAGCGGCGGCTGGACGAGCACGCCAGATGGAAGCTGTGTTCGCTCGCGCTGGACACGATCATGAAAGGTCGTCGCATAATGCAAAACGCGAGATGGGGGAAGCTAACTAGAAAGACGGAAAGTGGGTACTGAACCTGGGAGTGCTGGGAGCCATGCCGGACCTGTCTAGCGAGAGATGACGAGCTCGACGTGCGATCCTAGTGCGAGATCTGACACAACACAAAACGACGATAACGGTCAGCTCGGAGCTCAGCCTCATTCATATACACCGACTTCAGTGGATCATGAGCAACCCACGATAGAAGCGTCCTCGACGAGCCGAAGGAGCCATGTGGACCCGCCTACTCTGACTTCTTCTCCGACTTCTTTGCCTCAGCCTCGGCAGCCTTCTTCTCAGCGAGCTCAGCGCGAGTCATGCCCTCTCCGCCGGTCGTCTTGGGGAGTCCGGCGACGATGGGGGACGAGGCGAGGCCTCCACCGGTCGCAGATTGGGTCGATTGCTGACGAGGTCGCGTGCGTGAGAGCGAAGTCAGACGGGCGCTGTTGGAGAGCTCTGCTCTCAAGATGCGGTCACTCACGTCAGACATGTTGATGTGGAGCTTGAGAGACGAATGGGGGAAGTAGATGGCCTTGTTTAAATGAGATGTATGCGTGTGGGAGGATGGACGTTCGCGGGGTGGGCCAGAAGGCGAGCTCGCGCACCTCCGAGGCGATCAGTCTGGCCCTCTGCTACACGCCTCTTTTCGCGATTGGTGACGCGGCATGCACACACACAGTCATGGCGAACGCAGAATGTACATACGGGAATCCAAGAGGTGTCTTTTGAGGGTGTTGTTCTAGGTTGTTCTGTCTGCGAGAGCGGACTCGGTCCGGAAGCGGATACGTCACTTCACCTAGCCAGGCTTTCTTTCGTCCGCTCTTCACGGTCGCCCTTCGCCATCCACTCCGCTTCTTACAACCCATCCACATCCAGCCCATCCCTCTTATCCACACCCTACCTTCTTCATCCACCTTTTCAACCATGTCTCCTTACGCCATCAACGTGGGTGTCGCTGCTGTCGCGCTATCTGCTGGCTTGCACATGCCATCTCCGCACCTGCTCTGCCTCCTCGAGCTGACCGTGGCCGCTCTTCCTTCGCCTCCTCCTCTCTCTTGCGGCCGTCATCCTCAGGTTTCCGGCATCTCGCCCGAGTCTACGCAGACTAAGCTTGACCAGTTCTTCTCGTGAGTCCAGTCGACTGCGAGATCAAGCTGAGCTGTGTCCGTCCTCCCGCGGGATGCTGACGTCCTCTCTACCCGTTCTCACCTCGTCTTGTTTGCTCTCTTAGCTTCTGCGGACGGTATGTCCCTAGTCTTATGCCCTAGCTGCACTTATCGTCATGTGCTCGATGCATCTGAGCTCATACTGCCGCGTGCTGACTTCTCCGTCCACCTGTCTCCAACTCCGCCTTCTGCCCCTCTTGCAGAATCTCGTCCATCACGCTCACCCCTGGAGCCGAGTCGCAGACTGCCGTCATTGTGTTCGAGAAGGAGTCGGCCGCCAAGACTGCCCTCCTGCTGAACGAGGGTACCCTCGACGGATCGCACCTGCACGTCACGAGCGAGTCGCTCTCGACCGCCTCGTCAACGTCCGGAGACGAGCCCTCAATCTCCCAGGAGGACAAGCCCAAGGTTGGTGCAGCTCATCTCATCGTTGTCTGCCCAATGAGCCCTTGTGTTGACCGTCTCTCTCTATCTTAACTCTCTCCTCTCCGCTCAGGCTGCCATCGTTGCTGAGGTGAGCTCGTCTTCCCGCCTCTGCCCTTCTTTCCGCGGTTCACAGTCAGTGCTGACCTCCGACTTCGTCCTTGCGTCTGCTCTCCCCCTTAGTACATTGCCTCTGGATACGTTCTCTCGGACTCTGTGATCCAGCGAGCCATCGAGGCCGACAAGGCCAACGGTATCTCGTCCCGATTCCTCGAGTTCATCCGAAACCTCGACAAGAAGGCCGGAGAGGCCGTCGCCGGACCCGAGAAGACCCTCTCCGCCAAGGCCCACGAGGTCGTCGACCCTCTGGTCGCGTCGGTCGTCGGCAAGACCAAGGAGGTTGACCAGAGCCAGGGCATCTCGGCCCGGGCGTCCGACATCTACTCGCGAGGACTCGCCACCGACATTGGACAGACGATCCGCTCGTTCTACACCACCACCACCAAGCAGGTCTCGGACGTTCACAACGAGGCTCGACGAATCGCCAACGTAAGTCCTGCTCCTAGCCCATCCCGCTCGACCCTTGCTCCGCGTCTGCTTCGCATTCTGGTCACTGACTCCTCGTCTACTGTTCATCTCGGTCCCTGTCGCTTAGGAACGCAAGGCTCACTCTCCCTCGTCCGCGACCCCCACCGTTGCCGGCGTCGGATCCACAGCCGGAGGACCCCCGGTCGTCGTTGCCGCCCCTGGAGCTGGACCCGTCACCACCCTCCCCACTCCTCTCGTCTAGATGCCGTCCTCGGCAGGACTTCCTCTTCTCTTCTTTCAGCTCCCGTCTGATGTGCTGCCCTGGCCGGACGTCAGCGGTGACTTTGCTGCCTCGTGCCTCTGCTGTTTCGTACCCCGTTCTTACTGCCTATCCCTCTTAATACTTGAGCGCAAACTAGTGATGACTCTTCACGAGAACAAGTCAAGCAAGAACGTCTGCAAGATCCGGGTCTGCCTTCAAGGTTACTCGCCTCAAGCTGTCAAGCCGGTTTGACCGGGACTGCGTCTCCTCTGTTCCTGACCTCTGTCCGCCACCACCCTCGTTCTCTTTCCTCTCCTTCTCGGCCCCCCTTCGGGTCTCCTTCTCATCCCGGTCTCTCCTCCTCAGTCGCTCAAGATGGACATCTTCTCGTCCCCTCCTCGGCCAACGCAGCAACATACTCGTCAACGAACGACGACGGCCGGCTCGCCCGCCGCCTCGACGCTCGAGTCCCTTCCGACGACACCCTCGACGCCCACCAAGCGACAGCAGCTCACTCGAAGATCTAGACTCAGCCCGGCCAAGCTCAAGACGTCGCATGCGTGGACCTCGGGAGGACTGTCGAGGTGGGAGGGAGAGGATGAGCTCGGTGGCGGGTCGAGTCCCGGTAGGCACCCTCAGGCGAGGGTCAGAACGAGGCTCGGAAGCGCGGTCGCACCTATGCTGTGAGTACATGCTTCCTCTACCTATGGGGAGTCAGGCAGGAGGATAGGCGGGAGGACGAGGTGGGATGACGAGGTAGGACGGGTGGAGAGGGGGCGAGCGTGAGCTCGTTCCTGGATGTCGCCCCCTTCGTCGTTCTCGCTCTGCCGATGACGACGTGTCTGAAGTGCGGCACTCGTATATACGAGCCCTCCTCCGACGAGCGAGAGCACGCTTCTCGGCGGGGTGGAAGATCGGGGCCTTGGTCAGGAGCCAAACGACTTCGCTCAATCGCGAACTGAACCAGTCACTGACCGACTCTTCTTCCTTCGTCCTTTTTGTCAGACTTTCTACTCGGCTCTCGCCTCTCGACATTCCGGAGCTCCTGACGATGATCCTCCAGCACGTGGTCGGGGACTCGCTCACGGACGGCCGCTCATCGGTGCTCGTCAGTCGACACTGGTTCAACGTCGGCGCCGTCCTCCTCTGGCGAGAGGTCCGATACGAGGATTGCACGCACGTGTTCGACTGGGCGATCGAGCATAGGAAGACGCAGAGACAGATCAGCCTGGTCAGTCCGCCCTTCCTGCCCTTTTCGCACACAGAGACACGCCGACTGACTTCGGTCTGTTCTGATTCCGACGACAGAAGTCGGTCGACCTGGCCCTGCAGGCGAGGATGACGCTCTACTCGACCTCGGTGTACAGCGTGCACATCACTGAGGTTGTCGAGCCTGGAGCGAGCGTGGACGTGATGATCCTGAGGCACTGCTACCCGCAGATGCTCCCGTTCACCGCGCTCCGATCCGTCATCCTTCATCGGCTGTCACCGTCTGCCTTCTACAAGGAGGAGTTTGTTTACACAGTCAGTCGCTCGGAGCTGTAGCTCTCTCATCAGGCTCTCTTGTAGCATCCGCGCTGACACTGCGCTTCGTCCTCGTCTCAGGTCAAGTTCCCCGAGATGTGAGTCATGGCCGAACTGCCGAGAAGCACTACCACTGGCCATCCAAGATGCTGACCGTCTCTTTCTTCATGTGCCAGGTGGCTCGACCTCTCGGCTACCAAGTGCACCCATCAGCTCGACATCCTTTCGTCTTCGACCTCTGTCCCGGAGACCCGCTTCATCAAGACGACCCAGGCTGCCCTCGACGTTCCGCGCGACCAGGACCGTGTGTACCTCGCTCAATGCTGTGCTTATGTAACACCAGACTGACATGTTTTCCCACCTTCTGGTGTCTGTCAGCCGCCACGCTCGTCTGGATCCAGACCTCCGTGTTTGTGCACTACCAGCACCTGACCGACTTCTGCCTCAAGATGCCTCCCTCGTGGTCGCTCGACCGCCGACACGCCTCGGACCTGCTGCAGTCCATCTCCGAATCGCCCAACGGTCACATGCTCCGCCGACTCGTCATCTCGTGCCCGATCCCGTCATCGTCCGCCGCTGGCGCGCCCCTCCTGCAGACTCTGCCAAACCTCGAGCACGTCGAGCTTGAGTGCGGCCTGGACGACAGGACGGTTAGGATCTTCTCGAGGGCGTGGCCGAAGCTCAAGAGCTTCTCGCTGAGGGCGCCGCCGCTGAGGGACCCTAAGTTCAGGAGCGGAGACGGAGACGTTGGCGAGTTCATCAGGCCGAAGGTGACGATCAACGCGTTGAGGTACCTCGCGTTCTGTGAGTGCGCCACCCATGATACACCACCGAGCCGTCTGCAATACTGATCCACCGAATCTTTCGCTTCTTTGTCCAGACTGCCCCCTCCTCACGCACATCATCCTCGACCTTCTCCCCGTTCCTTTTCCCTCGCCCACCACCGTCAAGATTCCCCTCTACAAGCCTAACCTCGAGGTCCTCCACATCACCGGATGGTCGGGCCTCGATGAGAAGTTTGTCTTTGCCTTCGCCGCCAAGTCTGTCCCGCCAGCATGCGATTTCAGGTTGAAGAAGGCCGAGCTGGACGGCGTCGCGTGGCTGTTTGGGAAGGAGGACGACTGGGGCTGGAGGGAGGAGGAGAGGGGGGAGGAAGAGTGGGTGGCCAAGATCACGGAGGATAGAGAGAGGAAGGCGCTGAAGGAGAAGAAGGAGGCGGGGGAGGTCGGAAGGGCGTGGGAGTGGTTGTAGGCGAGGGTCGCCTGCAAGGTAGGTCGGTCTACTGGTGTTTCGTTTTCTTTCTCTCTGGTTTTCCTTGTCTGTTTGTCTTCTCATCCCGCGCCTTTGCGCATCCTGCTTCGTCTCTCTCTCGTTCCTCGTCCCATCGCACTTCGCACAGGTACTCGCACTTTGCACCTCCATCTTCAGTTTGCTTCTTATCACGCGTCTTCTCATCCGCCACCTTCACGTCCTTACGGCCCTCTCACGCCCTCCGCTCTTTCTATCGGTCACCCGTTACTTATTCGCTCAGCTTGTGACCCTCCTCTACCCCTATCGTTATCAATCATGCGCGTCACCTCGAACTCGAATCTACAAAGAAAATCTGTACTCACCGCATCGTTCGCGTATCAATCGCTAAACTGCCCCACAACGACCGCCACCCGCCTCATCCGCCTCTCACCCACCTTCCTCCCAGCACCATCCTCAGCCACATCCCTCAACTTCCTCTCCACCTTCCCGCGTTCATCCTCATCCCCGACAACGACCGTCACCCTCAACCCCTCTTCCTCTTCCTGCTGCCCTTCCGTCGCCCAATACCGCCTCAACTGAACCACCAAATCCTTCCACGGCATCGTGTCAAACCCATCCTCCCCAACCGCCGGCTCCAGCTCAACCACATACGTCCACCCAGGCGACGCAACGAACATCGTCCGCAACAACAACCCCGTTGTCGGATTCGGACTACTCAGACACGTCTGTCTCGTTCTAAACTGCCGCAAGCGGGTCCATCCACCCGGCGGTTGACGGAGGAACGGCAGCGTTGCGTAGTACGAAGACAACAACGGGGTATGTTCGACCGACCGTCGGACCGGGAGGAAATCGAACGAGGCGGGGTTAAGATGTGGGAGGAGGTTGTAGGTGATCCACCGTTCGAGAGGGAAATAGCGGGTGCCGTCTTGAGGCGGTGGGGGCGGAGAGGCGGAAGTGCGAGTGACGGTTCGGATGGTCAGGAGGGAGAGTTCGAGGGGGTGGGAGTAGCGGTGGGGGTGGAGGGGGAGGTGGGAGGAGGCGTGCCACGAGGGGGCGTGGTAGAAGAGGGTGTGGATGCGGTTGAGGGAGAGGAGCGGGGAGATGAGAGGGGAGGAGGAGTGGGGGTCCTGAAGATGCAAGAGAAAGCAGGGTCAATTTCAGAGGATATGATAGGGAGCGTGAAAGGAGGAGAGACGGTACGACGGACGTACCCTGTCGCAGAAGAGGAGGCCGACCTGTCGTGGAGTCCAGACGACGACGTCTGTGTACAGCAGCTCCGAGGCGATCTCGAGCAGGGCGAGACTGACTTGGCAGGAGGTGGCTAGAGTGGTATCGTCTGCGAGAGTGAGGATGTGTCGAAGGACCTCCACTGGAAAGATGGGCGCTGTCGGCACAAGAGGCGAAGTCGGGGCGGAGATGCACGTCGTCGACATGCTGGCCTGCCGGTCGTGCCGTGGTGGAGAGCAGACCTTGACCAAGTTGTGTTGGGGGTGCCGCCGTTGAGACAGACAAGCTGATGCCAAAGACGACGAGCGAAAAAGTTCGAGGATGTTCGGTCGTCGATGTCGGGAGGACACGAGAGCGAGGTGAGCTTCAATGACCTTGGTCTCCGCTGACCACGACCCTCCCCCACCTCTCCTCTCCTCCTTCTCCTCTCCTTCTCGCCTGCCTCTCTCCTCTGGTCTTCTTCGCCGCCTCTCTTTCAGTAGAAGAGACACAGAAGTCGTCAAAGCAGCTGCATACACTCGTCTTTTGCCTTCACCGGAATCCAAAAGGGTGTGTAGCTCTTTGTCCCCACCTTCTCGACCGCTGCCCTCCCTGCTCAGGGTCCGGCAGAGCACAGAGCACGAGTGGTGGCGAGCAGAGGGGGTGCAGGCTTAAAGCGAGAGGTGGAGTTGGTGTGTGAGCTGGACGAGGGAGCTGCTGTGTGCTATACCATGTCGAGAGCTAGATCAGAGGATGGATGGAAGGGGCGGGTCCACCACACAAGCCTCCCTTCCCAGCTGTCGCTTTACGTAGTCCATCACTCTTTGTCTAGACATTGAAGTGCTGACACCTTGATTCCATCTCTGTGCACCTCGCTAGCCGTTGTATCCGTCGTCGTTGAATCGTCGCCGAGGCACCACCACCCGTCCCCCCCTCCCTTCGTCGTTGTCCACCCGTCTCCCTCTCTCGCGCCCATCATGGCCTTCTTCCAGCCGTTCCCGGTGATGAGGAACCCGACGAGCGCCCCGTTGCTCAAGGCAGGACCCAAGGGACCAGTCTCGCCCGTGAGTAGCCACACAAAGAAAGCTGAAGGAAGGAACAGGGCGAGTGAGCTTCGCTGACAAACAGCCCCGCCTCCTCGTCCCTTTCCTTTCCATGTCCTCGTATCTCGTCCATCCTTCCCGGCTTGCTCCATCCTCAGATTACTGGACCGGATCTCGCTGTCCACCTGTCGTGCCCCGAGTGTGCGCCGCTCAAGCCCGAGATCGTCGAGGAGTTTGGGTCGGGAGACCTCGTCTGTGGAGGATGCGGACTCGTCCTCGGAGACAAGATCGTCGACACGAGGAGTGAATGGAGGGTAAGCAGACAACCATCTGCTCAATATGTTTATAGAAGCAATGCTGACCTCGATGGTCTTGCTGCAGACGTTCGCGAACGACGAGGGAGATGATCCGTCTCGAGTCGGAGCGGTCAACAACCCGCTCGACGGACCCGAGACGTTCGAGACGGGCATCTCGTTCAGAGACGGCAACTCTGGTCTCTCTCGCGAGCTCCAGCGAGCGTCCCACAAGGCGTTCACAAAGTCGGAAAAGTCAATCTCGAACGCGTACACCGAGATTGTCGCCGTCTGCGACAAGATCTCGCTCGGCAAGCAGATCGCCGACACCGCCAAGCAGCTCTACAAGCGAACCACCGACGAGGGAGTCCTCAAGGGAAAGCCCCAGGACGCCATCATCGCCGCGTGCGTGTTTATCGCGTGCAGGATGGGCAAGGCACCGCGAACGTTCAAGGAGATCTGCACGCTCACCCAGGTGCCCAAGAAGCTGCTCGCCCAGTGCTACAGGACGCTCGAGAGGGCGTTCGAGGTCAAGCCGAACGGAGGACAGTCGATCGGATCGCCCTCGTCGACACCGCTGCCTCCTCCGCCGACCGAGTCGTCCATCTCTTCGGAGCCGCTGCCGTCGACGATCGCGCCAGGGATCTCGGACGCTGCGTTCGAGCACGCGAGGGGCGAGTCCGAGACCCAGGTCATCTCGCAGATGCTGCCGAGGTTCATCTCGAACCTCGGCTTCTCGGTCGTGCCCGGGTTCCAGTCGGCCTGCATCCACGTCCTCATCGCAGGGAAGGCCCTCGGACTCATCGATGGAAGGTCGCCGCTCACCGTCGTCGGGTCGCTGCTGTACTTTATGTGCCATCTCTGGGGTGTGCCCAAGACGCCCAAGCAGATCGTCGAGGTTGTCGACACGACCGAGTCGACGATCCGAGGGAGGTACAAGGTGCTCGTCGAGAAGAAGGACTTTTTGATCAAGCCGGAGTGGCTCCAGAACGGGAAGGCCAGGCTCGATAGGCTGCCTAACTAGTCTGGTCCACGCTCCCTTTATCTTTTGCTTTTACTCGTTTATGCCCACTTTGGGTCGCTCTTTCTCCGCCCTCTTTTTTGCTTTTTTACTTCGCTTCGCTCTTGCTTTCCCACATGTACTCCCCTTGATTCCCCATCCTTATGTCTCGCGCTACTACTTATAACCCCAAAAACAGTTTTCGATCATGACCTCATTCATGTATTGCCGTTCTTGTGTTTCGAAAGTGCGTCAGAGCACGCCCACCATCTTGCCCTCTTCCTCGCCACGCGACGCCGCTTCCTTTCGGTCTCACTCCCCGATGTCAGCCGAAACAAGATCATCCAGACATGCAGAAAACCATACGACTCGAAAGACCTCACCCTAGCCATGCATACCCTACCCACTCGTACCGGACTCACACCTTCACCCTCTCCTTACCATGCCTCCTCCTCTCCCCCTCCTCCATCTCCCTCCTCACCGTCTCCCTCTGCAACTCCTCCACCGTCTGCATATTCTTCTCCCTGTCAGCCTTCACAAACGCCTCGCTCATCGTCTACCCTCCCCAACCCAACCCACACACACAGACCACAAACACAAGCTGACGTCAGCTTGCCCACCCACAACCACACGGGAGAAGTGAGAGGTCGGACTCACCGCAAGCTGCTCGACCCATCTCTCCCCAGGCCTCGCAATCACCTCGCTGACCTCATACTCTGGCTCCGGGAGCTGGATGGCCGAAGAGGAAGAGGGGGTGGAGGCAGGGAAGTCGTCCGCGTCAGAGTTGGTGTCGTGGGAGAGGTCCTGCCCCGGGTAGGTGGACGAGTGGGTCGAGATGATGTGGGTGAAGGTTTCGGTCCTGTCGGGGTTTGGAAAGTAGGGGATGGGGTAAGGAGGGACGAAGGCAGGAAGGGCGATGGGAGTGGATCAGTAGCGAGAGGAAATGGGGGGCGGACCTGACGGCGGTGGACATGGGACGGATGTGGCAGTGGAGGTGGGAGATGGGTCGTGAGAGGAGGGTGAGAGCGAGGAAGCGGGACATGGCTGTGGGAGTGGGATGGGGCAAGGTGGAAGATGGGAGGAAGGTTGTGAAGGTGACGAGCGGGTCGCGGGAGGGCGACGGACCCAAAGGCCAAGATGCGCCCGACGCTCCGACGCGACCGGAAGCACGTGTGCCTCTCTCTTTCGACGGACCACAGATAGAGGGTTTCCAAGAGTCGTACATCCTCATAAAGCCTCTCTGCCTCCTTTCCCTGCTCCTACTACGGTCCCAAAACACTGCTCGGGTGCTTTAGATGTAGCCGGCCTTGTTGGCGACGTCGAGGGCGTCGTGGTCCGGGGTGAGTCGGATGAACGCCTTCTTCTGTCCGTTGGGTCGGATGAGCGTGTTGATCTTGACGACCTCGACCTCGTAGATCTTCTTGACGGCGTCCTTGATCTGCCTCTTGTTGGATCGGACGTCGACGATAAAGACAAGCGTGTTGTGCTCCTCAATCTTCTTCATCGCCGACTCGGTCGCGAGAGGGTGGATGATGGTCCTGAACTCGTCCATTCGGGGAGCGTGGGGGACCGACTTTCGGGGGTACTTGGGAGCCCGGGGGAGTCGGAGGGTCTTGGGGCGGTGGAACGAGACCGAGGTTCGCACCTTTCGGTGCGAGGTCGACGAGGTACCCTTGAGGGCAGCCTTCTTGGCGGCCTTGGCCTTGGAGTCGCCGGCCGAAGCTGAAGCAACAACAAAAGAAAGCACGATGGTCAGCTTCCAGTGGATCCGATGGGATGGGACGGCGTCGCTCGTGAAGCGACTGAGCTCGCTCGTTCCGGCTGGTGCGAGCTCAGCTCGCGTGAGAGCTCGCGCCTAGCTCACCCGGGCCTGGTCGCACGAGCTGCCATGCGTGGGGTACGCATGACTTCCGATTGACGATAGGTCCGACCGCTGGGGACAGTGGACGGACGCCCAAGCGATGGCCCAGCTCGCAGGTCGAGGTCGTCCCCTCCCCTCCTGCCTGACTGGCCGCATCCTCCCCTTGCCCGCTGCTCCGAGCTCCAGTGCGTGCCCTCCCTGCTCTCCTCAGCCATGCCCTCTTGGACCTGCACGAGCCTGACCTCCCCCTCTGTCCTGCGGGGTCGTGACCTGTCCCCTTCGCGAGCTGACCTCGCGCCCCTCCCACTTTTCACTCGAGCTCCTGACGACGTAGGGACGTGGTCTCACCCTTGACGACCTTTCCAGAGGTTCCGGCGGTCTTCTTGACGGTAGAAGTGGACATAGCTGCTGGATGAGCACGAGTGACGGGTGGGGTCGAAGGGGGACGGGCGGTCAAGGGAGGGGAGGAGGTGAGGTCGAGGAGGAAGGGAGGTGACGGGCGAGGGACAGCCGGTCGAGCGAGCGTGCAGGGGAGGATGGGAGAGATAAAAATGCACGGTCAGTACGACGTCTGTGACTAGGTGTATACGGTGTGGGCGACTTGACGCAATCCTCACTTGGGTAGAAGATGGTCTCGACAAGAGGGAAGAGAGAAGGAGGAGGAACGCGAGCTCAAAAGTCTTTCGTCCCTCCGCCTGCGGAAAGAGGCGGTCGCCGAAGACATCTCTCTCCCAGCCCATCTCGCGCTCCTGCAGCTCGCCATGGCGCGCTCTTTCGCAGAGAGGCGCGTAGCTAGGGAAGCAAGCCTTTCGTGTATCTGCGAAGGATCTCTGTGCGAGTGCCGGATCGGCCAAATGCGTTTGTGCATGAAACGCCCCTCTCCTGCTCGCTCCCTCGTTCCTGGATGCGCAGAGATGGTTCCCTTGCGATGCGACATGGGTTCGCTTCTCTCCCAAACCCTCAGATCCAGTCAGCATGGTAAGCATATATAACTCGGTCAGATCTCGTCTTGGGACCAGCCCTGACGCTGGTCCCGCCCCCGCGCTCGCGCTGGACACTCGCTGATGCGCCGCTCCACCCACAGGACGACCCCAACGACCCCGCTGATGAAGATCGCGACTACCCCGAGCACGGGTACCACCTCTACGAGAGCGATAGCGACGACAGCGACTCGTCCTGCGATGACCACTCGGACGACGACTTGGAGTACAGCGACGGCGGCCGCTGCGGCGATTCGAGCGACGAGGACCACGAGTACGACTCTGACGACTGGGAGCTGCTCGACCTCGACTATGCGCCACTTCCCCGACAGACGCGCACAAAGAAGCGCACAAAGAAGCGAGGGCCTGCCAAGATCAACTGGGGTGAGTGAAACATGCTACTCACCGTCGCTGCACTCTGGCTGACTGACTCGGTCGTGCCCCGCGTCCAGCTGCCGACGGCGAGCCCCCGCCCACCCTACCGAGCTCCCTGGATGAGCTCCTCGTCACCGCCCGAGAGATGGCCACGAGTCCAAAGATGGCCGAGAAGTACGCGGCCCACTACCGAGGCAAGCCAAAGTCGGGCGAAGACTTCCGTGAGTCGCATCTTCCGGTCTCGTCGAGGACGACTCGGAGAACGAGCTCGCGAGCTCGCGCCTGCAGACGCCTCGGTCAGGAGAGGGGGCTCCTCCGGGCATGCAGGATCCGCGGGAGGAGGTGCAAGGGGAGCTGGGAGCGTAGCCGATGTTCTGGCCAAACGAGTAGGAGGACGGGGTGGGTGTTCCGTGGTCGGGCGACGGAAGGTGACGCGGAACGAGGATCAGAGCAGACGGGTCAGCTTGCCTCGCCCACCATCTCGCAGCTGAGACTGACCTGTATTTGCTTGTTTGTGCTGCTTGTGACTCAACCGACAGAGCCGAACCCACTGGTGTACCTAGCAGTCGTCTTCTTCGGCGTTGACGCTTGGACCGACACAAAGAAGCCGCCTCGATCGCCAGACACGATCGCCAAGCTCAAGCAGAGCTTCAAGCTCCACTTCCTCGGACTGATTGAGCGCTCTCGCGAGTACTCGGACGATGACGGCCTCGCAGGGAACCTCGCTCTCAGGGACGAGTTCAAGAAGCACATGGTTGACACCGTCTTCTCAAACGAGGAGGAGCTCGATGACGCGTGCAAAAACTGGCCAGACCTCGTCGTTCAGTCAGTCCATCCTCTGATCTCACATCTCCACTGCTCTCGTCTGATGTCGGTACTGACCTTGCGTTCGTCCCCCAGCTTTGTCGGAAGGCGAGATCACGTGCTCGAGCACAAGCTAAGCTACCCGCCCGAAACGACGCCTAGGGGTGGCGCCAATCTCGTCCGAGGAGCAGCGACGTGCAACGACGTGCTCGACATGGGCCTGGAACAGGCAGACGTACGTAGGACTCTCTTGTCTATGAGCTTACAGCTTGCTTACTCGTTTGCCTCATGGCATCTCCCAGACGCACGTCTCGGAGCGCTACCCGTTCATCACTCGAATCCCGTACAGCGAGGAACATGATTCTCGACCGACCGACCTGGGAGACAAGACGTCGTTCATCACAAAGCACTCAAGAACCAACCTCGGCCCGAAAGTCTTCAAAGCTGCAACCGAGTGGTCGGACGCGCAGACTCTGCTACGACTGTCTGATCACCGATTGTCGATGCTCTGTGGATCCGTCGTGTCTGTCGCGAAAGCAGATCAGCGACGCCTGTTCGTCAAGCAGAAGCCGGAGTACGAAGAGATCGAGTTCTTCTGCCCGTTCCCGGTGCCCTCGCTGTCGAACGAGTACGGAACCACCGAGCCAGGGACCGCTTACATGAAGCTCGTAAGTGAAGTTGAAGTTTTCAGCTTCCTTTCCTATCTTGTATTTCAATGGCTGATCTCTGTTGGTTTCACCAGCACGTTCTGGCCGTCGTCTCTGAGGAAGCGCCGGCTCGCTTTGGCGCCACCTCGTCCGACGAGTTCCACTTCTGTTATCTCCGCGCCATCCGAGAGATCCCGACAAGGTTCCACGTCGGTATCGGAGTGATCCAGGTATGTACTTCATCTCCATTTGTTCTCATCCCCTTCACCTTCCTCTGCCTCAGACTGACTCCTGGTCTGCTCTGATAGGATGCCGTCATTGCCATCAGCATCTGGGCAGCTGGACGGGTCCCGACCATCAGCGCATCCGCCTCGTTCACCGCTCGAGCTGCTCCGCGCCCGGCTCGGACCAAGGTCTCCGTGTACGAGTACGGCATCAGGCGTCGAGACGAGAAGTGCGCCGGAGAGTGGGTCATGTGGGGAAACATCCCGCTGCTGGTGCAAAACCACATGATCCATCACAAGTACGTGCCCAAAGGTCTCCCCGACAACGCGACGTGCGTGCCGGATGACCCCGACCGCTCCCTTCTCCAGCACACCCTCAGCGTTCGCGCTAAGCGAGGCGAGGCAAAGCGACGAGCCACCCTCACCAGGAACGCAGCCCGAGGGCTCACCAGCAAAGGACGGCCCTGGAAAGGATCTGGGTGGAGACCCGCCGGATCTAGGTCGACGAGGACGAGACCCGCCGGATCTCGGTCGACGAGGACAACACCAACACAGCGAAGGGCAGCAGAGACCGCTCGCCTCATTGCGTTCAAGGCAGAGCGATCGAGGAACGAGGCCACCACCTTCCTCGGGCTTCCTCGACCTCTTCCTATCCGGTACCTTTCGTCCCAGGAGATCGTCCTCTCCCACCCTCAGTGCACCGCCTGCGCCGCCTCCCACCCCGTCCCTGTCGACTCCGACGACTCTGCCGGCTCCGACGACTCTGCCGGCTCCGACGACTCTGCCGGCTCCGACGACTCTGCCGGCTCCGACGACTGGGATCCGTGCCCTGACTGTCTCCTTGCGCCCAAATTCGCCTGTCCCGTCCTTGGCTGCAAGAGCATCTTCCGGACCCTGGGTGGAGTCCGTAAGCACATCCATCGGACGACCGGACTCTGTTCGCACGAGATGCAAGTAGACAAGCTCGAGAAGCTGGAGGCTGCAGACGAGAGACGAACGGTGCGCAGGGTCCGGAACGTCGTCGCCGAGATCGAGAAGTCGCCGTCGTTCCGCTGGTTACGCCAGGAGCTCGAAGCCCGATACACTCTCGGAGGCGGAGGCGAGTCAGCGGTTGAGGTCGGAAAGCGCCAATGGGAGTCGAGGATCCGGAAGGTCGTTGCCGAGATCGAGAAGTCGCCGTCGTTCCGCTGGTTACGCCAGGAGCTCGAAGCCGGATACACTCTCGGAGGCGAGCCGGCGGCAAAGTCGGACCCAAAGCCAAAGGTCACCGAATGGTCCTGCACAACGGTCGGGTGCTCAAAGACGTTCAAGAGCACCGGATCGCGCTTGTACCACCTCAGGACGGGAGACTGCGACTTGTTCATCAACCGAATGCTCCAGATGGGCAAGACGCAGGAGGAGGCCGAGGCTCTACGATGGCCTCATAGGTGCGTTGCAGGCGATGGCTGCACAGCCAGATACGGAACCCCGCAAGGTCTCCAGTGGCACTACGCCACCACCGGACAGCACGGGCAGAAGGGACTCGCAGCGAGGGCACCGCTCGGCCTCAAACGCGCGTCTCCGACCGAGGTGGAGGGTCCAGAGAAGAAGCGACGAGCCGCCCGTCAGGGAGTTGGGAAGAGTCAAGCGGACAGCGGGGCTTTGTTGGAGGGGGTCGACCGGGTCGGAGATGTCAGGCGGGGCCAGCCAGCGCCCATACCTCGGCCGCAGAAGCGGAAGAGAGTTGAAGGCGGATCGTCGACGGCGTTGAGGAAGAAGGGCAAGCCAACTGCTGTGGTTCCCCAGGTGGCGATGGAGACGGTGATGGTGCGAGGGAGGGGAGTAAAGAGGGAGCCGACGGGAAACGGGAGGTTGAAGCCGCAGTGGTCGTTCCAGTGTCCGTCCGATGGGTGCAGCCAGAGGTTTGGGGCGGTTGAGAGTCTGGGGTATCACCTCGACAACTCGTGCAAGTTCTGCTGAGAGTATGCGCGGTTCGAGTTCAATATTCAGATTGATAATGAGCCTCTTTGGACTGACAGGACGAGGAAAGGAAGTGGCAGTAATGAACGACGAGTCAAACCTGTAGTGTCGTGAGAGGCATTGTCCGGAGAGCAAGAAGCCCCAGCCAGCCGCAATGCTCGACCAGAGCTTGCCAATCCTGATCTCAAGAAGCGAGAGCAGATGGTATATAGATACAGGAGAGCAAATTGACCCGAGATAGATAGAGAAAGATAAAGCGTGCCGAAATACTCTTAGATGATCGGCTCTGCCTGAAGGCGACTACGTCTTTCCGGTGCTCCTCCGCTGATCGCACTCGTGTCGCCGAGGGCGCTCGTCTGCACTTGAAAACGCGCGTAGACTGCGACGCCCAGCAAGGACGGCGAGCAAAGCTCAGGTAGTCTATGACCGACCCGCGGCGCTACACGGTCGTTGTCTGTGGCGGATGACCCCGCGACTACACGAGGATGACCTCTCCGCTCTTGAACTCCTGCACTCGCAGCTTGGCGAGAAGCGAGAACGTGCTTGACTTTGTGCCGACTGGGGAACAGCAAGAGACGGGAAAGCAAGCGAGTCAGGTTTCGCTCTTGAGCCCCGTGTGATGAAAGCGACGGATGGACTCACTGAACGCGTCCGACTGAGCGAGCAGCACCATGTCTGCGAGACGAAAGTCCAAAGAGCTATCAGTCTCTGAGTTCGGCCGAACAGATCACATCTGCCAGCCCGCCGCTGACTCACCAATGATGGTCGGATACCACACCCCATGCTTCTGGACCGTGTCCATTGCGTCGTGGTCCGGTCGCAGCCAGCCCAACTCGGCGACGCCTTCCCACCAAACGGGATCCGTCTCGTCCGAGAAGACGAGTACCTTGGTGATGTCTGGATTGCGTTCGAGCAAGGCGGTCACGTGCGGGATGTAGATCGAGACGGGCGTGCGGATGCCGAACTGCGATGGGTCGAGAGCGATCAGATCAGCCTGGATGCCGTCACTCGCGAACAAAGAGATGATTGTCTGAAGCCTTGAGAGAGAACTCACATCTCCGTGTCTTGCATGGATAGCGATGTACTGGATCGGCAACAGGAAGGCGTGCAAGCATGGGCGTCAGCTCACGGCATCCCGGAGGCGGATCAGGGACGAGGGTGAAGCTACTGACCTTGGAACTATCGTCGCCGAGGATCAAGTTCCGGTACTCGGTCGCGATCTTGAGCAGCGGCTCCGCGAACGGAAGATGGACGCCAATCTGCCTCCAAGCAGGCCACGTCGTCTCCCATCGCTCGTCGAACTCGTCGGTGTAGAAGTAGTACATCTGCACAGGAAGAAGTCAGCCTTGATAACTTGAGATATCAGGGGATGGTATTGCTGCTGACCTCGCTCCAACATACGAACGCCTCCTCCGGCAACGTAGGCGTCCAGTCGGGATCGACCTCCGTCAGATCGATCCCGACCTCGCCCTTCTCCCACCGTTCCAACAGGTGCGAGTCAAAGGCTTGCCGAGCCGGCCAGCCCCCCATAAAGTCGACGAGACGCGACATCTTGTGGATGTCGTCCTTGAAGTTGGGCGCCGACCAAACCTCGACGGACACGTTGTCGTCCCCGTCCATCGCTTGATTGCCCTTTAGCGCTGCGGTAGGTACAATCCGGTCGACCATGTCGTGGGCCTCGTAGCATGACGTCCGGTCGGGAACGTTGGCGGAGTAGTCCTGCAGATGTGACCGGCGAGAGCGATCAGGGTTGAGACGGGGAAAGGATCTCGAAGCGTGACGAAGCTGACCTTGAGATGTCTCCAGTCGAGGGTAGGGTAAGAGGTGACGTTCGTGTACGACTCGAAGTCAAACAGCTCGCTCTGATAAGCAAGCGAAGGCAGAACGGTCAGTAACCATGAGGGAGAGAGCCCGAATCGAGGGCTCCTCCAAACTCGCCTCCACTCTTCCCGAACGAAGAGTAGAACAGCCACTGAGCACACGCCCGCTCCCAAAGCGAGACTAGATCGGCAGAGTGGAGACAGACTCACCACCGGCAGCCCCGACGGCTTTGAGCGGTCCTCTCCGCCTGCGATCTCTGGCATGTGTCCCCAGTCGCGCGTAAAGTCGTGCAGGATCGGGATCCGGTTCGACATCCGTGAGACGAGAAGGAGGTGCATTGTCGAGATGATCTGTCGCGTCCATGTCCAGAACCAAGGAGTCAGCGGGTGGTGTTCGGGTCGAACCGAGCTTGTCTGCTGGGGCCAGTGCTCACGCGCATGCTGGAGGATGAGGTCGAGGATGAGCAGGACTGACCTCGTTCGCGAGCCCTCCTCCTAGACCGATGGACAGATACCTGGCATCCGGCACGAACGCATCCCGGAACGCAGGACTGGCGAGCAACGACAAAGCAACAGACGGGAGGACGAACGGGTGAGCTTCCGCGCCTCGAGCTCACCCTTTCCGCTGCAGCTCCAACCCATCCTCGCAGACTCACGTCGGTGCCAACGGACTGAGATACTGTTCCCTCGCCATCCCTGCGATCTTCTGACCTTCCTCGACCTCTGGAGGGGTCTCGCCGGGGAAGAGCGCTCGGAGAGCGCGTGGCCCGCTCGCGTGAGGATCGGCGTGAGAGTACTCGTACGCGGCAGACAAGATCAGCCCGAGCACGACGGCAAACACGAGCGCAGGAGGGATCCGGCGAATGGCCATCCTGGGAGCGAGACTACGAGGACCCGAAGGCCGAGTCGGGAGAAGAGGTTTGGGTCGAGGTTGGAAGGACCTCGCCCGTCCGACCTGAGTTCGCCAGGCGGTCAGCTGCATCACCGGATTCGCGACCTCGACAGGAAAGACAAGACACGAGCATCGATCGACATCTTCAACGCTCAGGGAACTAGGACTGCAAAGCGACTACATGTAGTCCTTCGCCTCGAGACTAGGGATGTTTGCCTCGTTCCCCCCTCCGTGGAACCACGCATCAAAGGCCGCATCCCCTCTCTTCCGAGCAGCGAACTCGAGATGCGCGGCTGCATGGTCCGCCTTCAACTTGACAAGAATCTCGGCGTAGTCTGGGTTGTCGCCAGAGGACAGGAGGTCAGTCCGAGACGTCGAGGTCGGAGAGGGCCGACAGAGCTCACACTCGAGGCCGAGGCCGAGCGAGCGAGAGGAACAGAATCATGTCTGGACGTACGTCTGCTAGGGGTTTCGGGGTCTTGTGCCTGCTGCTGATGAGCGTTCTTCTTTGGCGACGCAAGAGTGTGAGGGAAAGAGGGGCGGCGGACCTCGTTGGGCATGGTGTGAGCAGTTGACACTGCGCAGCGGAACAAACGGGAGCGTCTTCAGTATGTACACAAGGAGGTGATCTCGACAGAGGGCTGACTCACTCTTGGCAGGGCTAGAGAGAAGGAGGGAAAGAGAGATGACAAAGATGAGAGGAAGGGTGAAGGAGTGGGAGTTGATAGTCAGGGACCAGGGCGGCGTGGCGGTCTTTCAACGTCACCGATTGAGAAGACAACCGACTAGCAGGACCCCTCTCTCGAAAGTGCCGCGATTTGAGTTGCAGCCAAGAGTAGCTGTGAACGCGCAGTTGCAAAGACGTGCGTCATGCATCCTGTTGCTTCTCTAAGCGTGCCTCTAGATCTCCCAGATCAGACTCGCTCCATCGTCGCCCGCACTGATCACGACCGCACGACCCTCCTTCCCACGGCCGACATCGAAGCCGTTGATGATCCCGCGGTTTCCACTGTGGTGGGCCAGCTCGGCACCATTACGGACGTCCCATGTCTTGAGCGTAGCGTCGACAGATCCGGTAGTGATGAGGTGGGCGAGAGGGGCAGGGTGCAGACGCAGAGAGGTGATGGCCTGCTCGTGCTTGAGTGTCGCTCGCAGACGAGACGTCGTCACATCCCAGACGCATGCCTTACCGTCCGTTCCTGCGCTGACGACGACTCCGTTCCCGGCGATCTCGAGGAAGACGACAGCCTCGACCGAATCTCCCTCGGCGTGTCCCTGGAGAGCAGACACGACTCGTCCAGTTGCCAGGTTCACTACACGCAGTCCACCGGCTCCTCCTCCGACGGCGGCCAGTTGCGAGTTGGGGTGCACGGCGATCGAGGTGATTCCGTCCTCGAGCGCGAACCGGTCGTCAGTCGGCTTGAAGTTCTGTACGGGTGAGGATGATCGAGGGTCCCAGAGAATCATCGAGGCGTCGGCCGAGGCAGTGAGAAGTCGCTTGCCTGGAGTAACGAGAGATCAGATGGAAGATGGAGGGTGGTACGTCAGAGACGGTGCACCGGTGAGCGAAGGTTGAGGTCGTACGTACCGTCAGGCGTGAATGAGATGGCAGTGATGGCGTCGGTGTGACCGGCAAAGACCTGCATGTTGTTTCCAGAAGGCACTGAGACGCACAGGAGAGATGGCGATCCGTCAGCTGGATCTCAGGCAAACGAGCAGCTGCTCTGGCCGGACGAGGGCATCGACTCACGCTGCCACATCCAAACGGTCGAGTCATTGGCTCCAGCGGCGAGCACAGGTCCCTTGGGATGCCAAGACATGCACTGGAAGAGACAGAACCAAATTCAAGCTCAGCGCTCGGTTGGAAAGCCGGGTTCGCTGTCCCGGACGTAAGCGGGAGGACGGCGTTGAGCTCACGGTGATCTCGTCCGGCCCTTGCAAGCTCGTGAGGAACTCCCACGTGTTCCAGTCCGTCTTGCCTACCCGTCGCCAGATGCGCACTCGGCCGTCCATGCCTCCGGTCGCGACGAGCTCTCCGTCCGAGCCTGCAGAGCGCACGAAGGACGGTCGGGTCAGCGAAATTCCTTCCCGAGCTCACGAGTTCGCTGAGCTCGTGGACCGAGACGAGACTCACTGAACGATACTGCTACTACCGAGTCGGTGTGGCCAGAGAGCTTGACGACCTCTTTGCCTGTCTGGGTGTTGAAGATGAAGGCGAGGTCGTCCTCACCTCCAGAGACGGCCAGCGGCGGAGACGGGTGCAAGGGATGCAGCGCAACCTCAAACACCGACGATCCTTCACGATGCAGGGCTGGTAGGGAGATGGCATACGAATATGTCAGCATCTTACATGCGTGACAAGGAGTCGGCCGTGCGACGGCGAGCTGTTGGACTGACTTGCTTGTGAGGCCGAGTTGTCCACGACGGGTCCCATGTCCTCGTCCTCGTCTCCCTCGGCCTCCTCCATGGTGATCCCACCAGGGATACCTTCGCCGTCAAAGTCACCATCGTCGTCCCCGTCCATGGGGAAGTCGTCGTCGTCGTCCTCGATGATCTCGTCAATGTCGTCCTCGTTGATCTCGTTCGTCTGCTCGTCATCCTCCTCCTCGTCCTCGGGAAGCTCGGCAGGGTGGATCAGGGAGGGAGGAAGATCAGACATGGTGTAGAGAAGGTGTGCGTGGGTATGTGAAAGTTGGTGAAGGGGTGGTGGGTGTTGTCGGTCAGTCAGCTGCCGGGTCGACCCAGCAAGAAGGGAAAGTTCGAGCTGACAGAGCGACCCTCCCCGGACCCCGCCCCGCCTCCAGCCGACAGACGCACAACCACCCTTCCACACGCTTCGATCCCTCCACACATGCACAGAGTGAGCACGCAGAGATGACAAAGCTGCCATGGCACAATATAGACAATTTTGCGACCGAGCACACCGTAAGGCACGTCGGGGCCGGGTTTGCTGCCGTGGCTTCCAGCGCTCGGCTCGGCAGCTTCGATCAGCTCGTCTCTGATGAGTTATTCTTCAAGTGAAAGGTCTGATCACAAAGCCATGGGGACAGCCAAGCGCACGACCAGCGCGAGCGGAACAGGTGAGTCGCGTCCCGTCGCCACACTCGACCGGCTCCTGTATGTACGCCTGATGATCCAACTGCAACAAAACGGAGCATCGTCTGAGCGAAGCTTCGTCAGCGGAATCATTTTCTGACTGTTCTAACCCTGTACGCTCCAGCTGTGAATGAGGATCGGTGATATAGGGGCCATCCGGAGCATCGCTCGAGCATGCCCACGATGGATCCATCGGCCTACAACGGACACGATTTGGTTCTTGACCATTTAATGTACCTCATGGTTCTCAATATTTGAACTATCGGCGCTCCGGAGATTTGTGTTGAGCAGAGGAAGGTCGGACGCTTCGCCAGCGGCCAGGCGCGAGAGATGAAGCTCACCTCGAGCTCACCCCGGTCTTGTCCTTCAGTCTGGCTTCCAACCCCGCCCATCGGTCCGGACCTCGCGCACCCTTTCACCTCGAATGGCGCCATTCTCTGCCTCGTCCGTCGTAGACGGGCTCAAGGAGAAGGTAGATGCCGTGTATGCTCATGGTCAGTCCGACGAGCCGACCGGGGTCGCCTGGATGGAGCTCACCAGGCCGACCATGCTAACTCTTACGCCCCCTTTTCTCTGCGCAGGTGACAAGCTGTATGTCGCATCGGGGGTGACGACGATGCGCGTGTATAGGATCGAGACGCCAGAGGGTGAGTCGTTCTGGTTTGGGGACCGAGCTCATCCTCTCCATCTCGGACGGCTGACCCCTCACTGCCGCCTGGCTTGCACCCTCGGCCCTGCCGGGACTAGATGCGGACGGTACACCCAAGGCTACTCTAGTCGAGACCAAGAAGGCGTTTTCTCGTCGAGCTGTGGACCAGCTCGGGTTCATCCGCGAGTCAAACAGTCTGGTCGTGCTGTCTGGTGAGCTCGCACCTCTCTCATGCGGCGACCTCCTTATCTTGATGGGCACGCAAGGCACTGACCCAATGTCTTACCGCAGACCAAACCGTCTCCTTCTACGACGCCTCGACACTGGCACTCTTGACCACGCTCACCCAAACTCGCGGAGCGCAGACGTTCGCGACCCATACGTCGGTCTCGCTCGACGCCGACAGCTCGCCTTCGTCAGGCTCACCGTCCACCTCGCCGACCATCAGCTCAGTACCGACCATCACGACCACCCTCCTCGTCGGACTCAAGAAGAGGTTGCTGCTGTTCCGATGGTCGGACGGATCGTCGGTCCCCTCTCCGGACCCTCTGCTCCTCCCTCACACGCCCAGGTCTATCGCGTTCGTGACCCCGAATCGAGTCGTGGCCGCCTACACGTCCTCGGACCAGGTCATCATCGGCCTCGATCCGATGAGATCCATGGGAGACGTCGCCAAGGCCGAGTCGACCACTGGCAGTGCGCTGGGAGTCTCCGGAGCTGGAGGAGATCGGCCGAGCAGCGTCGCTAGCGGACTCGGTGGGCTCGGGCTGGGAGGGATGGGAGGCTACATGGGCCTCGGTCCAGGCAAGGGCAAGGCGACGGCGGTCCGAGTGGGGGAGGAGGAAGTTCTGGTCGGAAGAGACAGTGAGTCAATAAACGCATCGGTAGCGAGTGCCTCTCTGACTGATCGTCTCGTCCTCGCTCAGATGTGGGCGTCTTGGTCGCCTCAAACGGCAGTCTCAAGCGCAGTCAAGAGATCGAGTGGCCACTACCGCCAGAAGAAACGGGTAAGTGCTAGCATATTCTTGTTCCCTTGCATGCCTTGGGCTGACCTTCGCTCGGTACGTGCAGTCTTCGCGCGGCCGTTCATCCTCTCGGTTCTCCCTCCGCTACCGACATCCCTTTTGCCCATCTCCTCATCATCTCCTGCGCTCTCCCCACTCTCGAACGTCCCGACTATCCAGATCCGGTCCTCGGAAACCCTCAGCAGCCTGCAGACGTTCGCTCTTCCATCCACAACCACTCCTCCGACGCCTCACACAATCCACCATCTCACTCCTTCCGCCGCATCCTCGCAGATGCTCAAACCGCCACTCTTCTTTGTCTCGACGCCGACAGAGCGTGCTACCCTCGCGGCCGAGGGGAGCAAGATCTGGTGCTTGCGAATGAAGGACGTCGGGGACGTGGTGGACGAGTTGACGGTCCAAGGCGAGTACGAGGAGGGTCTCGCCATCCTCAAAACCGTAGACGAGCGCAGTCTTGGCGACAAGGTGAGAGCACGTTGCGCTGATCTGGCGTGACGGTGGCCGAGACTGACCTGTTTACCCCTCCGTTCGTCTCAGGCGTCTCGAGAGACTCTGCTCCGCGCCTTGTACGCCCTCACCCTCTTCCGGTCCTCAGGCCCAAAGTCCTCGCAAAAGGCCATCGAGACGTTCATCACGCTCGACATTAACCCGGCAAAGGTCATTGCCCTCTTCCCGGAGACAGTCAGTGGCCGGCTTGCGAGCCCGGAGGAAGACTGGGTCGAGCTGTTTGGAGGGCCATCGAAGGAGAAGGTCGCTGCTGCTAAGGCTGCCTTGCCATCGAGCGAGGGCTCAGGTGAACCAAAAGAAGGCGACGATGCCGGGACTGGTCGGAAGGTCGTTATGGGCACTCTTGCGGCGTTCGGGCTCGGCCATCGACCCGAGTCGGTCGTGGGGGGAGTCGCAGAGGACAACGAGACTGCTTCGTTGAACGGACGGTCGACCGCATCAGGGGAAAAGGGTCAGAGCGTAAAGGAGAAACTGGGTGCGTCGAGTCCGATCCTGCTCTGACAGTCATACGCGTCTGACATGCTTCTCCTCCTGCTTGCCATCCTACAGCTCAGCAGAAGGAGTCGTTCGAGGCGCTGCTTCACTACCTCTCGGATCGACGGCAAAAAGTGCTCGGTGCTCTCTCGCACATCCCGCCTACCTCACTCGCTCCGCTCGAGTCGGACCTACCGGTCCTGTCGACCGGCCCGAAGGACGAGCTTCTTTCGATCCCGTCGGTTCCTTTGTCGCGCTTGACGCCAGAGCAGGTGTATCGGGTCGCTCAGCTCGTGGACACGGCCTTGTTCAAGGCGTACCTCGCAGTCCGCCCGAGTCTGGTGGGAAGTCTCTGCAGACTGGACAACTTCTGCGAGGTCGTCGAGGTGGAGGAGCAGCTCAAGGAGAGGAAGGTGAGTCTCATCGAACTCTAGCCGTCTCGACACACACAAGTGAACCAACTGATATGATCCTATGTTCTGCAGAAATACTCGGACCTCGTAGACCTGTATCGGACGCGCAAGAACCACGAGAAGGCGCTCAAGCTGCTCCGGGAGTGAGTCCGCTCTGCTCCAGGCTGGGCATCCGCATCATCGCTGACTCTGTCCCGTCTTTGATCGTGGATCAGACTTGGCAAGGATGATCCCGACCCGGAGGACAAGCTCGAGCCGACGGTCCGGTATCTGCTCGCCCTCGGACCCAAGCACCTGCCGCTGGTGTTCGAGACGTCGAGATGGGTGTTTGCAGAGGACTTCGACTGGGCTATGAAGGTGAGTTCCTGGTTCGGCCCATTCGCAGCTGTCGTACCATCCTGACCCTTGACGCGACTGCATCGTAGATTTTTACTGCGGACCCAGACACGGTCGAGCCTCTGCCTCGTCACGACGTGCTCGTCCATCTCGAGACGGTCAGCCCAAAGGCGACGGTGACGTTCTTGGAGTTTCTCATCAACAAGCTAGACGAGAAAGGGTCCGAGTTTCATAATCGCCTCGCGGAGCTGTACCTCGACGACGTCAAGAAGGGAAAGAAGAAGACTAAAGGTGAGTAGCTCCTTGATAGCACGAAGAAGTTGCGGACGTGCTGACTACCGCCGCCCTGTGACAATCTCTAGGGACGGACGGAGAAGCGAACGAGGCATACACGAAAGCACTCAACTTCCTCAAGTCGTCGAAGTCATATCGACCAGACCATGTGCTCAGGCACCTACCAGACGATGGTGAGTCTATCTTCTATGACCGTGTTCACATTCCCACGAGCTGGCCTTCTGACGTGCTCCCCTCTCCCGCAGACCTATTTGAGGCTCGCGCGATCCTCCTTGGGCGGCTCGGCAACCATGACGGAGCTCTCCAGATCTACGTCTACCGACTCGCCGACTACGCAAAGGCAGAAGAGTGAGCCCACACCCTCTTCCTAGCTTCATCCGACCAGCCGCTGACCCTCCTCTCCTCCGTGCGCAGCTACTGCCTTCGCGTCTACCAAGGCACGCTCAACGACCCGTCCCCAACCAACCTCTTCCTCCCGTTACTCCGCATCTATCTCGTCCCCCGTCCACCACCCAACGCTACCACGCTCCTCATCCCTCCTGCCCTGTCGCTGATCGCGACTCACTCGACAAAGCTGGAAGCGCTCGAGGTCATCTCGCTCCTTCCGCCTTTGTTGACGATGGAGGACGTGCACAGCTTCTTCCTCAAGACGCTCAGGGAGAGCAAGGCCAAGACGAATGAGGGCCGAGTGCTGAGGGCGATCGAGAAGACGCGCGGGGAGCAGCTGGATCTGAGGCTGATGCGGCTGCAGGAGAGGAGGGTCAAGATCACCGATACGAGGATGTGAGTCCCTATGACCCAAAGCATCTTCGTACTACCAAACTAACCCGAAGTCTCTACTGTGCTTCACAGCTGCCCGCAATGCAAGAAGCGGCTCGGCAACTCGGTCATCGCGGTCCACGCGCCTCGCGGAGAGGTCACCCATCTCCACGTACGTCCTCATCTATCTGCCTTGAGGTCTTGCCTCTCTCACATGACTAACGAGAGATGATGATATCTCGACAGTGCAAGGACGCCTTCTCGCTCAAGCTTCGTCAAGCAGCCGGACTCTAGCATCGCTCTTCGTTCCTTCTCCTCGGACTTTCGCATCTTAACGATCTCATGACTTCCTCTCGTACTCTACACTTGCATCCTCCCTCAAAAGTCTCGCAACGACGTGCTGGAGATGCACAGTCCGAGCTCCTCGGATGAACCGCCCCCTCGGAATCCGAGCTCACCTCCCTCCCTTCCTTCTCCCTCCCCCTCACCAACCACCTCGTACGCCAGAACCCCTCCCTCCATATTCCTCGCCCTTCAACTAAACCACTCGCTCCTGTCCTGTAGTCCACCATGTCCGCCCCCACCTCTGTAACTCCCGCGCCTGCGCTCCCCCAGAGGGTTGCGACCGTCACTCGTAACACAAACGAGACCCAGATTGTGTGCTCGATAGGACTCGACCACACCCCTGGACTGGACGTCCAGGTCATCGACGTGCAGACCGGGATCGGGTTCCTTGATCACGTGAGTCCCCATCCAGACCAGATGGTGAGACGGCCGAGAGAGCTAGGACGGAGTTTGGGACGGAGAGGAGGGGATTGGGTGAGCTCGTCATGGGGAGGGGACAAGCGACCGACGGAGGAGGAGACAGCCTGGGACCTGGACACGATGACCGTCTCCAGTATACGTGCCCAAGTTCAGCTTAATCCATGCGTCTGGCACGCACGGATGGCTAGCACATACCACACGACCGAAGCGGATGACCCAGAGAACTCGAGCTCATCCTCTGACTCCCCTCCCCTCCCCTTTCCCCTTGCTTCCTCCCTCACCTCTGCTTGTGCGGATGACAGATGCTCCACGCGATGGCCAAGCACGGTCAGATGTCCCTCACGCTGCACTGCAAGGGAGACCTGCAGATTGACGACCACCACACCGCAGAGGACTGTGCGCTCGCCCTCGGAGAGGCATTCAAGCTCGCGCTCGGAGAGAGGAAGGGCATCAGACGGTACGGGACAGGGTTCGCCCCGTTGGACGAGGTGAGTTGACTTTCTCGTATCCGCACGAGTATGGTTTGTGTGGGACCGGAATCGAGCTGAAGGAAGACGGGGAGGAGACGGCAGCGAATGTCGGATGAGCCGGAGCTGACTTTCGTTCCTTGGGTCGCTGGTCGCTGTCCGTCTGTAGGCCCTGTCAAGAGCTGTTCTCGACATCTCGTCCCGCCCGTACTTCTGTGGACACCTGCCGTTCACGCGCGAGAAGATCGGAGACCGTGAGTTCCCTCTCTCCCCCCCTCCGTCTCAGCGCGCTTCGTCTTTCATGCGACTAACGTCTCGATCCCATCGTTTCCTACTCTAGTCTCCACCGAGATGATCTCGCACGTCTTCGAGTCGTTCGCCACCGCTGCCGGAGTCACGCTCCACGTCGACTGCATCCGAGGAGTCAACAACCACCACATGTGCGTCCTATCTTCACATCGGTTCATGTCCTCCGCCCTCGTTGGCGTCAGCTGACGCCGATTATCGTTCTTGTGGTTCTGTAGTGCCGAGGCTTCGTTCAAGGCGCTTGCACTTGCGATCCGGGAGGCTGTCACACGTACGGGAGGAGACGAGGTGCCGTCGACCAAGGGAGTGCTGATGGTTTAGGTCTGACCGCAAGGATAGAAACGAATGGGATGATAGACTACTCTCTGTATCGTCTTGCGCGCAGCCAGAGTCAGTCTCGCGGCCAGAGGTGGGCGAGAAAGATGTCGTGCAAAGTCATCATAAGATCGTGTCGTTCGTTACTCTAGTCCATCTCGCCTAGATCCAGCCAATCTAGTCCCTGTACATCGGCTCGACCTGCTTCGCCGGTACCTTCCCACCTCCGACGGTGACCTTCATCCCAGCCTGGAGCATGTCCATCACCTGTCGCGTCCAATCCCAAACCCAAACCCAATCACATCGCAGCGTCAGCTCCATCAGCCTCAGCATTCCCCTCGTCGTAGAACGTACCTGTCCGACCCCGACGAACCAGCCGATCTTCTTCCCCAGCCTCCCGTCGCCTCTGACGGTCGACCGGAACTCGACGCGATTTCGGAAATCATCGAAGGGGAGTTCGAACGCGTGCAGGTGGAGATGCGGGACGGAGGTGAGTGGTGGGATGTGAAAGCCTAGGAGGTATTGTGGTTTGGTGAGCGGGGAGAGTAAGGTGGCGTTGGGCGAAGATGAGGTCGGGGAGTTGGCGGCGAGGGTTGAGAGGGAGAGGGAGGCCATGCGCTCGACTGGAAGAACAGGTATGTTCAGGTCAGCTTGGTGGTCGGTTTGAATGTACCGGAAGAAGATATGGGCTTACGAAGTGGTATCTCATGCGCTGACAAGTCCTGGACCGACTCCGAGATATGGCCTGTTCGACAACAGGCGTTCTCCGATCAGCTCGAGCTCACCCGTTTCCCCTCTCTCCTCGTGCTCACACCTCCCTTCCCGCACCCACACCCGCCCACTCACCTTTCGGAATGCACAACAAGTGCTGCCTCGCCCCACCCGACCGATCCTTGAACACGTAGAAGTCCGCATCCTCATACAGCACCCGGTCGGGCGGGACGTTCTTTGAGATATCACAGAACACGCAGGTCGCGTCGCGCTTGGCCGAGCTAGGTGGTGGGAGTGGTTGAGGGAGGGGTTGTGATTGTCTAGGCCGAGAGGGGAAACATGCTGAGAAGAGGGACATCTTGGTCGGGAAGGAGGGACGGAAGGAGAGAGGGGGGTGAGCTTGAGCTCGGGCGGACGGACTGCGCGCGGCGAGGGAGGGCGCGAGGGGAGGGAGGAATTCAACGAGAGAGGAAGAGAGGTGAGCTCCAACCCCCGACAGACCTCAAAGAGTGAGCCCTCCTTCTGCTTATCACTCGCTCAGTGGAACGGAGACAGAGGTCTCGAGCCGAGCCTCGTGGAGAAATGGAGACCTGGGGTGGGACGAGGCAGCCGGGACAGCGGAGGAGAGGGGAAGAGGGAGGATGAAAAATGGGCGATGGGCGGACGACCTCGGCCAGAGCTCTCTTGACGCTCCAGCTGAGCTCGTCGGCCCTCGAGGAGCTTGGTGGACGAAGCTGGGTGGCCCAGCGACGATCCTGAAGGCGTTGCTGGTCCGCCGAGGACGTCTGGGCGGGGGAACGGGGAGGAAAGACGAGAGCTCGTCCTGCCCGCCTGTTGAGCTCGCGGCCTTGCATCCCTTTTGCGACAGTCCGCTGACTTTCTGTCCTTTTGTCCTTGTCCTTTTTTGTAGTGCCTTTCGTGAAGCTCGTCAAGAACCGCGCGTACTTCTCCCGATTCCAGGTGAAGTACAGGAGAAGACGTGAGGGAAAGACCGACTACTACGCCCGAAAGCGTCTGGTCGCTCAGGCCAAGAACAAGTACAATGCCCCCAAGTACAGACTGGTCGTCAGGTTCACCAACAAGGACATCATCGTCCAGGTCGTCTACGCCAAGCTCCAGGGAGACTTCGTATTCGTCTCGGCCCACTCGCGAGAGATGCCCAAGTACGGCCTCGAGCACGGTCTCACCAACTGGTCGGCCGCCTACGCCACCGGACTCCTCTGCGCCCGACGAGCCCTCGTCAAGCTTGGTCTCGACCAGAAGTACCAGGGTGTCGTCGAGCCGGACGGTGAGCTCGTCATGACCGAGAAGCTCGACGAGGAGGACGCGCCCCGACCGTTCAAGTGCTTCCTCGACGTCGGACTCAAGCGAACCTCGACCGGAAACCGAGTGTTCGGAGCCATGAAGGGTGCCTCGGACGGAGGAATCTTTGTCCCTCACTCGGAGAACCGATTCCCCGGTTTCGACCCCGAGTCCAAGGAGCTCGACGCCGAGGTCCTCAAGAAGTACATCTTCGGAGGACACGTTGCCGAGTACATGGAGTCGCTCGAGGAGGAGGATGACGAGAGGTACGCCAATCTTACTCTGTCTATCGAGTCTAGCGGGCCTTTCTGACCTGTTCTCCTTTCTTTCGTCGCTCAGGTTCAAGAAGCAGTTCGCTTCGTACCTTTCCGCCGGTATCGGATCCGAGGACATGGAGGAGATGTACTCTGCCACCTACGCCGCCATCCGAGAGGACCCGTCGTTCAAGCCCACCGAGAAGTCGGAGGACTGGAAGTCGATCTCCAAGAAGCACTACACCCCCAAGCTCTCGTACGACGAGAAGAAGGCCCGGGTCGCTGCCAAGATCGCCGAGTGGAAGGAGTCCCGAGCCGGCCAGGAGGTCGCCTCGGAGGAGGGATCCGACGAGGAGTAAACCACTACTCTTCTTGTCACCAGGGGTTCTACGGTTGGACGATGGACGCACCTTGTTTGAGTCGATTACGAACGAGAGCAGATGCCATCCTGACAACAAAAACTTTCGAGCGAGCGAGACCAAAGAAAGAGAGCAAGAATCAGATCGAGCGAGATCGTCGGAGAGAACAGACAGCGTGGAGACAGCCTTCGCTCTTACTTAGCGCGGCACATTGGGCCAGCCTCTTTCCGTCGATGAGATGGATTACATAAGTGGCCGGTGTCTGAGTTGAGATGCTTCGGTCGGGTCCGTCGCATCGGATTGGAGGAGCACGGCAGGGGCGACGCCCAACGGCGATCCTTGAGTTCCCCTTCAGTCCCCTCTTCCCCTTTCTGCTCGAGGGCCACCCCTCCATGTGCTGCGTTGACGTCTTGGCTTGATCCTAGATGAAGGCTGCTGACCTTCTCCTGATCCCTCACCACCATCTTCCTTCCTCCCCTCTTCCTCTCATTCGCTCTTGACCTCGCTGTCGGCTGGCCGATAGCTCACCACCCTCCTTGGATCCCCTGCCCATCTCCCCTCCCTTCCTCCCTTCGCTCACCAAAAGTCGCTAGCCAACCTCCTCTCTCAGTATGCTGCTCCTGCCTTCCTCTCTCGCTCTGCTCGCTCTCGGTCTGTCCTCTGCTGCCACCGCCGTTTCTGCCGAGTCGCAAGCGATCCATCTCCCGCTCAAGCCCGTCGCCCGCCGGACCGACATCCACCCAGAGATCTTGTACCAACAGGTCAGTCCCACTTTCGTCTCACTCAACCCTCTGCCTTTATTGCTGCAGGAAAACGAGCTGACGGACGGCGCTCTTTCTGCGACCTCAGCATGTCAACCGGGCTCTGAACCGACTCGCTCAAGGCAACGGCCTCCAAGGGATCCACCCAAACGTCGCAAGAGCCAACATCGACAGGAGGATCGTAAAGATCAACGCAGAGTCGTCCTACACCGGCAAGGACGTCGACATGTCGGCCCTCAAGAGGGATGCCAGGTCACCGAACTTGATCCCCTCGATCTTTCATGTCGCTCAGATCCTGATGTCAACCTTACTTGCGCTTTCTGAAGCTCGCATGGACTCGTCGACCCTAACGCGCCTCAGACGTACGACGGCCACGGCGTTGACGTCGCAGGGCTCAAGCGTGCGACAAAGTCTGCTGCGACGAACCGAAGGTGAGCTCGCTCTCTTTGCCGCATCGGAGACGCCCGCCAGACCTCGTCGCTGCCTAACGACTGTCGCTGACTTCGTCTTCTATCTTTCTTCTCGTATAGATTGGACGCTCGACGCAAGAAGCACTCGGCTCGGCAAGCTGCGAACGCGGTCGACGGGTTCTCGAAGGTGTCCCTCGAGAAGGCCATCTCGGGCGACATCACTAAGGCCAACAAGCCGACTGCGATCGACTCGCTCGCGTACGACATCCAAGCAAACGACGTGGGATACCTTGCGAGTGAGTCTGGATCGGAAGGAGGGACAACGGGCGAAATTGTATGCTGACTTGATCGCTGCTTCTCTTCGCGCTTTCTTCGCAGCCATGTGAGTTATCTAGGTCTATGTAGCGCTGGTACATTCCCATACTGACCCATCATCCTTGGCTGCCCTCGTCCAGCCAAATGGGCACCCCGCCGAAGGACTTTCTCATGCTCATTGACTCTGGATCGGCCGACACCTGGGTCGCCTCGCAAGCGTGCGCCGCTTGTGGGGATCACCAAGTCCTCGGTTCCAAGACGAGCTCAACCTTCAAAGGTTCGAATGTTCCCTTCCAGGTCACCTACGGAAGCGGAGCTGTCGCGGGCATGATTGTCGAGGATGTGGTCAGCATCGCCGGCAACTCGGTCACCCAGAAGCTGGGAGTGGCGCTGCAAGAGTCCGTCGAGTGAGTGCACAATTTGCTTCGTACGACGTCTGTGTCTTTGATGAGCCGTGCTAACCTCCGCTTGACCTTCTCCACAGGTTCTCTGGAGCCTCGACTCAGTTTGACGGTCTCGTTGGGTCAGTGTTGTGTCGGATGAGTTTGCTTCCTCATCTTCTTCTCCCGCTGACTGTCCTTTTTAATCATCTATCACGGACTCCAGAGTCGCCAAGGGTACCCTCTCGAACCAGAAAGTGTACGTCTCGTCGATCTTGCGCGCGCCGCCGCGACCTCATGTCCACCTCAAGGCTTACGCCCACACCTGTTCCATCAACCAGCCCTACTCCTATCGAAGCACTCGCCGCCGCAGGAAGCGTCCTGGCCGATGCTATCATGTCGTACGACATGGGCCGTGTCGCTGACGGCGTCAACAACGGCCAGGTCTCGTTCGGCGCGATCGATGTACGTCCCTCTTTTCCTAGCTCCGCCTTTCTCTTCATCTTTCCTCGCATCGGTATCACATTATGTAGAAACGATTTGACACTGTCTTATCTTGTTTCGCTTCGTAGATGTCTCGCGTCGACGCCTCGACCATGGTCACCGTCCCCGTCGTTTCCCAGATCGGCTTTTGGGAGGCCGCCCTCGACTCGATCTCTGTAGACGGCAAGGATCTCGGTCTCTCAGGCAGACAGTCAATCCTCGACAGCGGGACAACGTTACTGATTATGCCTCCAGCGGATGCAGCAGCGATCCACGCTGCAATCCCGGGGAGCAAGAGCGACGGACAAGGCGGCTTCACCATCCCGTGCACTACTCAAGCCTCGGTCGCCCTCACCTTCGGCGGCCAATCATTCGAGATCGACCCTAGGGATCTTACCTTCGTGCCCGTCGATCAGAACAACCTCGCTGGGGACTGTATCTCGGGCATCTCCAGTACGTCCCTCCTCTCGTCTCCGATCCGCCACCTCGCTGACCCCTCCGTCCCCTTTCTTCTCCCCGTCGTTCCGCAGGTGGGCAAATCGGCGGCGCGAATCAATGGCTCATCGGAGACGTCTTCCTCAAGAACGTCATCTTCTCCACCAACGTCGGTCAGAACACGATCTCGCTCGCCAAGAAGTCGGCCGTCACTGGGTCGACCGGAGGAGGAGCCGCCGCTACTGCTGCGCCGGCAACGAACGCTGCTGTTGTGGAAGGTGGAGGACTGGGGATCGTGAACGCTGTGGTGGATAAGGTCGCGAACAATATCAGGGAGTAGAGTGGCTGGGAGAGAGAGAGGTGGAGGGTGGATCAGTGAGAGCTGGTCTCTTGCTGGTCTGACAGAGAGGAGGAGGATGCGAATTGATGTATGATAGGAGTAAGGATAGTTGGATGCAAGAGTGTGTGACGACATGCGAAAGAAGAAAGAAATGGGATGGATGGTGCACAAGAAGAAGCGAAACCAAAAGGGAGAGAAACGGATGGAACGGAAGGGGAAAAATACAAGAGAAAAGGAACATGCAAGGTAGGAAAAGATCACGTCGACTAGACTAGTCGAACTCGTTCCTCTTCCTTTCCCTCCTCGGCTGGCTGACCATCGGCATCGCCCTGATCGTGCTCTGCCTGCCTCCACTACTCGCCCCACCCCTCTTGGCCGGGCCACCTCTCGGTCTCGCCGCGCTCGACCCTCCTCTGGCGAACGACGACGAGCCTCTCGCTCGGGAGCTCGAGCCTCCAGCGCCAGCGCCTGCACCTGCGTCCGACCCGTACGCGTACTGCTGCAGGTTCGCCTGCTTGACAACAACCCTGCTGCGAGCGACCGGCTGCGGCTCGTCCTCAACGTCGGCGTCCTCGATCTCGTCCGGCTCGCTCCACTTGGCTTTGATCGCCTGGAGGAAGTAGGTCCCGTACGAGCGGAGAGAGGCGTCATCGATGCCTTCGATCTGCTTGAGTTCGGCTGGAGTGGTCGGACGGATGACAGCGAGCATCTGGAGGATCTCGTCGTCCCAGAGATCGGCGAGCTTGAACCCTTTGGCGGCGATGATCCTCTTTCGGACGGCCTTGAGGTCTGTAAAGCACGGGTCCTCCTTCGGCTGCTGGGCTCGTCGTTGCACAGCCGGCTGGGTCTTCATCGGCGATCCGAACTCAGAGTTGTCGTCCACGTAGTCGAAATCCTGGATGTCGTCCTCGTCCACAAACACGTCCTTTGCGTTGACCGAGCTCTTGCCCGCCTTGCCCAGCTTGGGCTTCGCTGCTTTCGGCTTTGCAGCCTTCTTTGCGGCGGCCTTGCGAGGTGTGGCCTGACGGAAACCGAGGTTGAGCGTCTTTCCGTTCTTCTTGAGGTAGTCGCGGTGCTTGGAGCCGAGCTGGAGGTACGCGTTCGAGAAGCCTCCTCCGTTGGCGACGTACTTTTCCTCGAACGCCTGCTCAATCAGGAGCGTCTCGAACAGACGCTCGGCGTCTCCGAGCTGGTACTGCTTGCCGACTCCGTGCTCCTCGATGCTGCTGACGTCGAGGTCGTTGTTCATCCGCGCGTTCGACCCTCGGAAGATGCTGACCGCCTGCTTCATCGTCACTCGGTCGCACAGCTCGAGCGCGTGCTGGACGAGCGAGAGAGCGGCCTTGACGTCCTCGGTTACGTCGCGGATCTCGATCCGGCCGTCGTCGACGTCGATGCAGACGTCGCACGTCTTGTGGCAGTTCTCGGCCGCAAACTCTTCTCCAAAGAAGGCGAGGATCTGTCTGCGTCGGCAGTCGGTCTTGTTGGTGCAGAACCGGAGGACGCCTCGGATGTTCTCGCGCTGTCGCTCCTTCTGCTCCCACGAGAGGTTCTGGTCGCGCTGGATCGAGTTGAAGATGTTCTTGGTGTCGCCCCACGAGTAGTAGAGCACACACAGCGACTCGTTCCCGTCCCGACCAGCGCGACCCGTCTCTTGGTAGTAGCCCTCGAGCGAGCGCGGGAGGGCGTGGTGGATCACGAACCGGACGTCTGGCTTGTCGATCCCCATCCCGAACGCGACGGTGGCGACAATGACCGAGATCTTGTTCTGCTGCCATGCCTTCTGGGCGTAGTGTCTGTCCTCGGTCGTCATGCCTGCGTGGTAGTGCATGGCGGTGATGCCTCGGTTGGCGTCGCGGATCTCCTTTGCGAGCTTCTCGCACCCGTCCCGGCTGGACGCGTAGATGATGCCGCACTGGCCAGGGTACTCGTCGGCGATAAAGTTGATGATCTCCTCGGTCGTCTTTTTCTGGCCCTTTGGTCGGATCTCGTAGATGAGGTTGGCTCGGTTGAAGGACGCGGTCGTGGTGAGGCAGCCCTGGATCTTGAGCGAGCGGACAATGTCGTCTCGGACCTGATGGTTGGCCGTCGCGGTGAGCGCCATGATCGGGCAGTTTGGGTAGTCGTTCTTGAGCGAGCCGAGGTCTCTGTAGTCCGGGCGGAAGTCGTGACCCCACGAACTGACGCAGTGGGCCTCGTCAATCACAACCCGAGCGAGCTTGCCTCGGTTGTACAGGCTCGAGACGACCGACTTGAACTGGGGCGACTTGTTGAGCATCTCGGGCGTCACATAGATGACCCGTCCGTCCACGCTCTCTCTCCCGCTCAACGCCTGAAGCGCCTGTCGCTTCGTCTCCTGCGGGAGGTCACCGGTGAAGCCGATCGCGTACACCTTGAGCTTGAGCAGATGCGAGACCTGGTCGTTGATGAGGGACAGCAGCGGAGAGACGACGATCGTCACGCCCGACGTCTTGCCGGTCACGACCTGGGAAGGCAGCTGATAGCAGAGCGACTTTCCTCCTCCGGTCGGCATGAGCACGAACACGTCTCGGCCGGCGAGGGTCCCGTTGATGGCCTCGAGCTGGTTCGGACGGAACGACTTGAGCCGGAACTTGTCCTTGAGCAGCTTGAGACAGTCTGCCGACCACGTGTGCTCGAGCGACGGGTTGGACCGAAGGGCGACAGGCTGAGAGCCTTGGTTGGCTGACCGAGACGGTCCCGCGCTGGCGATCGAGTACCGTGGCGGTGGAGTCGAGGGGCGTGCGTTCTTGTTGGGTATCGGCGGGGCCTCGTCGAGGATGGCAAAGTCGTCGTCGTCAAAGATGCTGTCGCCGAGGTCTGCAAACTCGTCCATCGGGTCCTTCGGGAGATCCCACGCAGCCGCCTGGATCCCGCTCGATCGGATCTCGGCCTCCCGAGTGCGGTACGACGCCGACCCTCCGTTGCCCATCTCAATCTCGACCTCCTCGTCCGGCTCGTCGTCGTCCGAGCTTCCTAGGTCAATCAGCCCAGGGTCTGCCTTCCAGACGACCTCTCTCTGCTTGCCCTTTGACGTCGCTTGCGCCGGAGCAGCGACCGGGCTGAGAGGAATCCGACGGGGGCTGGCAGGGACGAAGGACGTTGACGGACGGGCAAGATGATACTGTGGCTGTGGAGGGGGAGACGGACGGCGAGCGACGGGTTGAGGGGTCGAGGATGAGCCGGACGCTTCCGGTTGGCGATACGTGATGGTCGGAGTGTCTTGCGGGGCGCCGACGTGAGGGGTCCGCTCACGGGCAGCCAGCACAGATTTGATCTCGTCTATGCGGCTCTGATAGCTCGCACTGTGGAGCAGGGCAGGATGATCGTCAGTGAACGCGTAGATGCTGGACCAGAGAACTGAAAGACGGGCTTACATGCACGACGAGAGCACGACGGGATCGTCGTCGCAGTCTGGCCCTCCGTACAGCTTCTCCATGAGGGCCATCTTCTTCTCAGCGTTCTTGAACGCCAACGTGCTCAGAGCCTCGTTCGTCATCGAGTCGAGATCGGCAGACATCGGCGGCCGTCCGAGCGTGGTCGGGGTGGCGGACGAGGAGGAGCGGTGGGACAGCATATGCGGAGGAAGAGACGGTCGGACAGGTGCTGCTGGGATATGTGGAGACGTTGCTGCTGCTGGAGGGTGCGGGTCCGGTCGAACAGCAGGTGCGGCAGCAAAGTACTGGGCCTAGAAAGGCGAAGAGCGCATGCAGACGCATCGGACAGCAGATGTCAGACAATGGCGCGCCGACGCAGCACATCTTGCAGAGACTCACGTCGTCGAGCATCATCATTGCCTCGAGGTCTTCTGCGCTTTCTCCGTAGTCTGACATGGGTGGCGACGGTTCGCGTCGCTCTGCCTCAGCCATGGGCGCGTCCAGGGGCGAGGATCCCGCTGAGTACGCAGATGGTGGATCTCAGTGTCCAGTTTGGGACTCGCTCGCAGACGATGTGATGTCTTACTTACCGGCTTTCCCTGAGCTTCGAGGCTCGACGGATACTGTCCGAGACAGAGACGAACCTAAGACGACCACGAGAGCCGGTGAGCTTCACTTCTGTGCCCGCTTGCGTCCCACAGACTGGTGGACGTACCTGGAACGAGCACGACCGGCTGAACATCCCTGCCCCTCTCAAGTTCCATCCTCGTCGGCTTGACGTCCCTGGGCGCGTTCTGAGCTGTCCCAGGCTCCTTCTTGACAGTCACGGACGACGTCGACGACGGCGGGCGAGGGACGTGTCCGGCTGAATGCAGCGTCATGTGTGGGCTCATCAGCAAAACTTCACAGCTAAAGATGCCGTATGAGAGGTAGACTGACCTGTCGAGTCTAGCTTTGGTCTCTTCCCTCCGCTTCCAGGCTCTGTCTTCACTTGCGGGCCTGTCGGGCTGGGCCGTTTCTGAGCGGAGGCGGACAGTGGAGGACGACACGACCCGTCCGACGACGGAGCCTCCATGCTCAGTCGAGACCGAGAAGAAGAAGCAACAGCATCTGTAGGTATGTCAGGTGTAAGGCGGTACAATCAGCATCAGAGGACACACCAGGACGGCGTGGACGAGGAGCAAAGGGCGCCAGGAGAAGGAGGGATGAGGCAGGGAAGGGACGCACTCGTCGACGTCGACGCTCCCGGCGGGAACGATTGTTTGGGAGTGTTGAAGTGATGAGACTGAACCTCAGCAGGCTTGACCGTCCGGAAGGGGGTCGACTCCTGGAAGAAGCGCGAAGGAGAGGCAAAGACAGGGAGGAATGGGAGGAGGTGAGCTCACACCCAAGAGGCCAGCTTCCCGCCTTTGATCGGATGCTTACCTTGACACTCTCGCCTGCAGGCTTTGCTTTCGCACCGCCCTTGAGCTTCGACAGCTGCTCGAGCAGGTTGTTCTTCGGAGTCGCCATCTAAACGCGCAGACAAAGGAGGAAGGAGGACGGGTGCGAGCTCAATGAAGGTGGAGGTCAACCCAGGCGAAAGGCCGTCGCGTCGCGTCGAGGCCGCAGCCGCCGAGTCTCTGCTTCAGGTCTTCTGTCGTTCGGCGGGAAACAAGCGTGAGGTGACGTATATCTGTGACGAGAGGGCTAAATGAAGTGCTGAACGTAATGAGAAGGAAGACACGGCTGACAAACGAGGTATAAGCGAACGAAACGACCTGATTATGGGTAAGCAAGAGCTGCGAGATGCAAGAACGGCCAAGACGTACGCCTGCTAAGCGAGAGAACGAAGAAGGAATCAAGGGTGAAGGTAGCGAACAAACGAACAGCGAGGGTACATGCGACGCAGCGAAGAGATCGAGGGAGAAGGGACGCAAGCAGGTGACAGGGGGACACCGTCGCCAAAAGGGATAGGAACTAAAGATGGGAGGTAGTCTGAGGTAGCGGGGGATCGAGAGCGAGGAAAGCTGGTAGATTAGGGGCGTGAGAGAGCGTGGATGCGGTGTCGTGGACGGGAAGCGGGAGCGAAAGATAAACACGGACAGCGCTAAGAAACAACGAGGAATAGGTGGTGAGACAGATAGAGTAGGTAATGAGAGGGCCGGCAGCTTTGTAAAGTCCTTGGGGTGCGAGACAGGAGAAGATCAGTAGAAAAAAGCCCAGCGCCGAGTGGAAGAGGAGTAGTGTAGAGGGACGAGACCAAGAGGACAGTCCCTTGCGGTCCCGAGGTATTGCACGTCACCCGAGTGACTTAGTGGTACGGGTGGTATCCGTGGTGATGATGGTCAGGCAGCTCAGGGTGCGGCACCTCTGTGCCCCACGCCACGCCGGCTTCGTGGTCGGCGATGTACGGCGCGTAGGCCGGCTTATCGGCCGTGGGCGGCGGAGAGAGGCCGTACTGGACGTCGTGGTACTGCTGCTGGGACTGAGTCTGGTGCTGATATTGCTGGATCGGCTGGGCTGCATACGGGCTCTCTCCTGGTCCGAGGTCGGGGAGGTAGTCGAACCCGCTCGACCCGCTCGACACTCGAGGATGGCTGGCCGAAGCAGACGAGGGCGCCGAGTCCGAGGTGTATTGCCACGAGCTGGCGGCCGACCTGTTCTGCCACGAGGTAGCTGACGACGTCGGGGATGGGTGCGGGTGCGCGTATCCAGCTTGGGCGACGGGAGCGGTGTAGTACCCGGAGAGAGGCCGCCTAGCCGACGAGAACGACGACGAAGACGGTCGTGCTTGCACCTGTGTACGCGATGCTGGCACAGGGGCAGACATATAGCGCTGATGAGGCTGATGGACGGGCGCAGACGGATCCTCGTAGACGGCCTCCTGGGGAGCGTACCCTGGGTGGATGTCCATCTCCATCTGCCCAGTCGCCTGTTCGTATCGGAACTGGCTCGACCCTGTGGCCCTCGGCAGGCTTGCCGGTCTCGGGTACTCGTACTGCGAGGACGGATGCGCTCCGGCGTAGGCGCCGGCCGACTCGTGCCTCTGGCGCGGCAGTCGAGGAAGCGCGGGCGGACCGAGCTGAGCGGGCAGGTACGCAGCTGCCGAAGGGGCAGGAGCAGAGGCGTGTTCGATCGTCATCCTCGGCTGATCCCAATCGCCAGTCGTCCACGGTCGGGTCATGTCTGGAGCGGATCCACCGGACATTGTTCGAGAGTCGTGGGCGAGAGTCGATCGCTCCCCAGCGGACGAGTACGGTCGAGCCGGCGGTCGCTGCTGGAAGGTGAACGGCGTCACCTGCGTGTTGGCGGCCTGCGAGAAGGGATCCAGGGACAGTCGACCGAGAGACGACGAGGGCGCCGCTGGAGAGACGCGTCCAAACCCTGGCGATCGACGAGCGACCGAGGGGTTCGGGCTCGAGCTTGGGCTCGACGAGTGGGACGACGTCTTGGACGACCGACGCGGGAGCTGAAGGTACGTGCTCGGAGGCGAGATGAGATGGCTGAGCTCCGAGGACGAGGTGACAATGTTGAGGATGGTCGACCTCGTCGTCGAGTCTCCCTTGACGACGTGCTCCCTCGCTGCCGATGCGACGCCCTCGGTAAAATCACCGATCGCTTCCCACGGTCCGTCGAGTGCGTCGAGGTCGACTGTGCCGTCCCGCATCCTCGTGCACCACATGAGCGGCGGCGAGCTCACCGAGAAGACGCACTCGGTCGAGGTGGTCGAGAGGCCGACAACGTTTGAGAACGGGACGAGCATCCGGTACCCTCGGCCAGCGTGCGAGATGTACCATCCAAAGTACCGGCCTGTCGGGTTGGCGTACGCGACCAGGTCGGGAGCCGAGGAGGAACCCGACGGGTGGTTGGTCAGGCGCGAGGTCAGGTTTCTCACCCACGACCCCAGCACGAGCGAGGTGGCAGGGATGAGCACAATGGCTGTCCGATATGAATAGTTGAGAGCCGGATAGAATGAGACAGCGGGAAAGGTTGGAACGATAGCCGGTGGATGGGGTCGAGAGTGGGGATGCCGAGAAGAGATGGAGAGGGGATCGAACGAGAAAGGGGAAAGTAGGGTCAGCTTGCCGCTGCTGGTGATGAAGTGTGTACTGATCGTCCGAGGATCAATTAACGCTTATGAGAGGTCGGAGGACTCACGCGAAGACTCGTAAAGCACGTGGGCGCGGAGATGGTCAAGCTGCTGGCCGTCTCCGAAAGCCGTCGTGGGGACAGACGCCTGCCCGACTGCGTCTGATCCAGGAGACCTGGCTCGCTTGCGCTGAGCGGGCCTGATGCCTCTTGCCTGCTCTCGGATTCCCTGTCGTCTGAGGAGCAAGACGGTGAAAAGGCGAAAAGCGTCCGAGGGGTCAGCGACATGAACGTCAGCGCCACCGACACGCGAGAAGATGAGCCTCACCGGTTCTCTGTAGGACAAGAGAGCGTGAGGTCAGCACAAGAAGGCCGCTAGCTCAAAAAGGACAGATGTAGGGACAGAGGCGAGGAGGGAGCGAGGCAGCAAGCAGCAGCGCACTCGACGGAGCGTGCTTCTCGCCCGTCGCCTCCTCAGAGCCACAGGATCGGAGACATCGGACTCACGAAACCAAACGTTGACATTCCTACTCGTGACACTTAAGCCCGGATCTGCGAGCTTGGTGGCCTCGATCGCGAGACGGTTACGCTCCTCTGCCGAGGGTCGCTCTGCGCGCTCGAAGCTCTCTAGGAAGAGCTCGACCTGCCTCGCGTTTGATTGAAACCGACGAGGCCTCGGACCCACTCGGAGCTTCTTGCGCGAGGTGGACGGGTTGTACGGCTTGTCGGCGTGATGATGGGACGACCGGGTCGAGGCAGAGGGCGAGACAGAGTGTCCGGACGACTTGGACTGGGAGTCACCACCCACCGACGAGGGTCGGTGAGGTTGTGAAGAGGTTGGGTTCGACTGGTGCGTTGTCGAGTGAGCGTGTGGTCGAAGGGAAGAAGTCGACGAGGAGGATCGAGCTCGACCCCTGCTTGGATGACGCCCCGTCGGTGCGACCCCACGTCGCGAGTCTGCCCGAGAAACGCCAGAGCAAGTCGCGAGAGTCAGCTCACAGCCGCGACGAAGCTGTTCAGAGAGCCGCGGGACAGTGAAGGCGAGGACTGACTGCTTGGTTTGGTGTCTTCTCCTGGTGTCCATTCCGGATCCTCTTGATCTGAGCTCGGGGACGAAGCGGGCGACCCTGCCTCCTCCTCGTCCCCATCCTCGTACGCGTGAGGGCGGTCAAACATCGGGCGAGCTCGAGTAGGTCGGGTTGGGATTTGGGAACTTCTGTCGCAGGTGAGGTTGTGTTGCGGTTCAGGGCGAAGGGGAAAGCGAAGGGCGAGGGGAAAGAGAGCGATCTGTTGAAACGCAGGGCAGGCAACCCAAAGTCAGCCAAACAACTCCGTCTTGCCCTCTTCCGCACCCAAGTTCCACGGGCACAGGCAGCCATAGAAGACAGATCGTCTTCAGAGCCCGAGTAGCCAGAGCGAGATAGCCGAGGAGGAGGTTGACAAGCGCAAAAGACAACGGGGGCCCAACCGCAACCGAGCGAGGGGTGAAGGCCAGTCAAGCCAAACGCGCCCGCTCCCGACGACCCCGAAAACGTGGTTGTGTGCAGCAACGGATGTGTGGACTCACATGTGAGGCGAACGAGTGTACGTATGAGGTTGGATTAGGTAGATGTTCTGCGGACAGAAAAGTGGAACAACATCCGAGATGACGAGGTCAGCTTTCGGAGGAAAAGGAACACCGACTGGCAAAGATGAGAGGATCAGCGAGGAAGGAGGAGAGAGCTGCACTCACGTGTGTAAGGGACGAAATGAGCCTCCGAGTGAGCCAAGGGGCACTCTTTGAAAAGCAAGAGATGAGAAGAAAGTGGGGAAGTCGTAGATGGAGGGCAAGAGGCGGCCAGCGCGGTGGAGACTTGCGAGATGATGGGGGTTTGGTGACTTCTTCTTGAGGGTGTGCCGTTGTCAGGCAGGGTATCGGGTAACTTAGCGGCAGCGGTTGCTCGGTCCTGGCGGGAAAACAGCTGTCTCCGTTTTCCCTTTCCCCTCCCGTTCCCCGCCCCCTGTCCGGAGAGACAGAAGCCGAAAGCTCCTCCCCTGATGTTTTCAAGAGTGAGGCTCGTGGAAGCGCAGATCCAAACGTGGGGATCTGCGCAAAAGCAACAAAACACGTCAGCGAGAAGAAGAGGGCACCAGATCGAAGCGAGAGCTCGCGAGAGGAGAAGAGGGGACTAACCTGACTTGACACCGACTCTGCCCTACGAGGCAAGCACTTGGAGAAGCGAGCTCTGCACACCTGATCGAGATGCGAGACATCTGCTTTGGTCTCTTGGTCTTATTTCCTTTGCGACCTCCTTTGCGATGGAACAGCCCATCAGATCTTCCTCCTCTTCTTCCCGCCCGTGTGCTGTTGCGCGCCTTCCACATCCTCGACGCCATTGGCGATTCCCACCGCTTCCAGCCTGATAGCCTCCTTGACGTTGGCCCTCCAGTAGATTGCCTCTCGATCGCCCTGGATGACTTCGAGGACGACAGGCGACTCTGGGCGGGCAAAGTGTGTGAGCAGGAGCGGCGAGAGCGTGGGATGCGGGACACGGACGTAGCACTGCATAGAAGAGATGATTATCGCGTCAGCGATCAAGTCCGGGTATCCGAGCGTCGTTTGTTCGGACGTACGGTGTCGAGACCCTTTGACCAGTCTACATAGGTCACCTCTCGACCTTGCGAGACCGACTCGTCTGCCCGCAAGCCATCGTTGAACAGCGCCTTGAGCGACGTCTTGTTGGAAGAGTCCGGGTTGAGATTCTTGGCGAACAGCAGGCAGCCGATGGGGTAGTCGAGAGGCGCTGATACGCGCGTGGGTGCAGGTGTGGGCGTGGATAGGGGGAGACGAGCAGCCGCAGCCGCGCTTCCTGTCCACCGGGCGGGTCCAGCTGATACTTCGCGAGGAAGATCTTGACTAGCGAAAGGTTTCGAGCGATCGGTCGAGGGGCGGGCGGCGATGGAAGGGAAGGTGGCGAGGTGGGCGAGGTACTCTGCTTCGAGGAGCACATGGTCCCGTCTGGTGAACGGAGCATGCAAGTCAGTCCGGCTCTGGTCGACATGATACTTTGGTTCGGTCCCACTTACTTTGGGAGAACTCTGAGGCCCGCCTCTCTCGCCGCGTTTGCCTCCCTCTCGTGATCGGTCTCTGTGCCCTTTGCGACCCTCTTCCCCCTGCCGACCGCGCCTGCCCATGACCATTCCTCGCAAGCATGCTCGACGGCGGCTTCGTCTCTCAACACGACCCATGCAAAGTTCTTGAACGTCGGTCCACCGAAGGAAACGGACTGCACGACCGGCTGGACCGAGGACGACGGCGAGGATGATGGTGCAGCGAGCAGGGACACGAGAAAGAGGGCGATCGGCGCATGTCCGCGCAGATGGGACGGAAAGTTCTCCTAGATGTATAGAAGACCGGGTCGGAAAACCTACATCAGCGTCACAGATAACTCGAGAGAAGTCATGGCGCAACTCACGACGTAGAGGGTTCGGTCTACCCAGGGCTCGTCAGCCTTGCCGAGCCGTGCTTCTTCTGTCCCCCAGTCTGCTCTGCCAATCTCGACGCCTGGTTCTCCGTAGCTCTTGCTTCCTCCCCATGCTCTAGGTTCGGTGATGGCGAGTCGGGTGCGGAGAAGGCCGGGTGTCCCATGCTGGCGGAGGGCTCGGGTGAGCGTCGGATGGGCGAGGTGCGAGATCGACTCGAGCGCAGGATGGTTGGCAAGCAGGAAGCTCAGCGGTACGACTGAAGTGGAAATCGAGTCAGTGAGGCCAACACGACACGGGAACGGGCACGGGTCAGATAGGCACAGCTTGACTGACATCCTTGGTTCTGGTTTGCCCGGGCGACGAGGTGAAGCTCATCCGGCGTCCACAGGGCGTGCTCCGAGAAGACGAGCTCGAGTAACGTGACCGCCTGGATGTCTTGAGTTTCTAGTTGGTGTTGTGATGGTTTGGGCGTCGGTCGGCTGAGTTGAGGGTCTGCGTCGGCAACTGGACGGGCCGGGGAGGGAACAGACGACGAGCTCACCTCCGTCCCAACAGTACATGCCCGAACAACGACGCCAGCTTTCGCAGACGACGACGACGGCAGCGGCGTGGACTTTACTGCCTGCTTCTTCTTGACAGCGCGAGGGACAAACATTCCTCCGTCGACGTAGAGTGGGTTGGAGATGAGGTCGACCGTCCTCACGTTGCGCGCTCGAGCTCAACACGCACTCGCCCAACGACCAGTCACGACCAGCAACGACAGACAAAACGAGTAGACAAAGCTGCACACTCCTTGTACCAATGGATGCACGCTGGGCAACAACTTTCTGCCTCCGAAATCCCGGGCCAAACGAGGACCGGCACCCCACCGTCGTCAAACGTCAACATAGCCTTCCTCCTCGGGTCCGCCTCCCAGATCGCCACCCTACAGCTTCGGCTGGCTGACAGCACATCACATAGATCCCCGCTGATACGAATTTTTGACCTTGTCCACTTTCGGGACTCTCCAATTTGGTGTCGACCGCTTGGGTCCTCCGGAGATCGCTGAGGACGACTGGCCTGCCCTCGTCGACGCCGCATCTGCTGCCGGACCAATGAGGACCTCGCCCACTCACACGACACTCTTTCAGAGAGCAGTCCTTCACTTCAACAACCTCAACCTACCCAGTCAACTTCCTCGATCCCTATCCATCCTCGCCCTTGAGCCTTTCGCCTCCCCGCCCCACTCAACATGCCCATCCGAGACCCTTCTCCGTCCTCGTCCGACTCTCGCCTTCCAGTGACGCTCCTCTCTGGTTTCCTCGGATCCGGCAAGACGACCTTGCTCGAGCACATCCTCAAGGGAAAGGACCACGGTCTCCGCTGCGGTCAGTCCGCCTTCCTTCGCTCGAGGCCCTGCTATGCACTGACAAGCTCTCTCTGGCGTCTGATCTGCCGTTAATTCGGACTCAGCCGTGATTGTCAATGACATCGGAGCTCTCAACGTGAGTCTAAGCCCTTCATCCTCATTCGTCGGCTCAGCAATCGCTGACCTTCTCTGTCCACCCTCTTCTCATACGACCCTATAACGTCTGCAGATCGATGCCGCCCTTCTCAGCAATCACAAGGTGACTCAAAAAGAGGAGACGGTGGTTCAAATGCAGAATGGTAAGCTTGAGACCCTTTGCTGCTCTCGTCCGACGCCTCGGCTAACCGTTCCTGCCGGAACGATAGGCTGCATCTGCTGCACTCTGCGTGGTGACCTTCTCGAGGAGATTGCAGACCTTGCCGAGAAGAAGGAGTTTGAGTGAGTCCAGGTCCGCGTCGATGTATCTGACTTGTCTCGCTCTGACGGGTCATGTGCTTTGGGTTTTCTAGCTACCTGATCATCGAGTCGACTGGTGTCAGTGAGCCGATGAACGTTGCAGAAACCTTCACGTACGTCTGAATTCTCGAACGACGTAACGACATGCGGGCTCAGAGCTGAAAGCTGACCACCCTGCCGCCACTTCCCCAGGACCGAGTTCTCCGACCAGTTGGCCGAGGAAGACCTCGAGGCGTCGATGCCTGAGAACGCCACTCCCGAAACCAAGGCTAAGCTCGCAAAGATCCTCTCCGAGGGAGGGCTCTCAAAGATCGCGAGGTACGTATCTCGCTGTGCCTCCGTGTCTGCATGCCTGTCCTGACTTTCTCCGTCTTTCCGTACCAGACTCGACACCTGCGTGACTGTCGTGGACTGCACGACGTTTATGGGCGACCTCGATACGACCGACTTTCTCAGCGACCGACACGGCGCCGAGGTCACCCCAGAGGACGAGAGGAACATCACCGATCTGCTCGTCGACCAGATCGAGTTTGCCAACGTTGTCCTGCTCAACAAGACGGATCTCGTCTCAAAGACCGACATCGCCCGCGTCCGAGGGATCGTCAACAGGCTCAACCCGTCGGCCGAGGTCCTCGAGACCGTTCGCAGCAAGATTGACTTCAAAAAGATCCTCGGTCAGTCTCGTTTGAACCGGTGAGACTGAGAGGCGTCTCGGCGAGCATCGGACTGATTGGACCTGCTTTCTTGATCCGGTAGACACCAACAAGTTTTCGTTCGAGGAGGCCATCACCGGAGCTGGCTGGCTACAGTCGCTCAAGGAGTCAAACCGAGTCAAGTGGACAGGTCCAGACGGCGTGACAAAGATGGTGCCCAAGCCAGAGACCGAGGGTGAGTTTGCGCTGTGAACCCCCCTCTTCTGGTATGCTAGCTGACGCTGATGTTTTTTCCCTTCCTTGACCAGAGTACGGCATCGGATCGTTTGTCTACCGAGCCCGCCGACCGTTCCACCCGGAGCGACTGTGGCACCTCGTCTCTGCGCCGTTCGTTGTCATCCAGCAAGAGTGAGCACCCCTCCAATCATCCGCCGCTGCTTGCTCCTCCACAGCGCTGACTCTTGGGTACCGATTGACAGGTTTGTCGAGGACGAGGAGGATGGAGAGGATGCCGAGTCTGTCTCTGACGCGTCCGGCGCCGAGTCAGACGTCGAGATGGACGAAGGCGGGCAGCCTCAACTGGACCTCCCCGGCAGGATCGCCTGCAAGCGTGCCTCGCCCGTCTTCAAGTCGCTCCTCCGATCAAAGGGATTCGCCTGGCTGGCGACACGGCCCAAGATGCACGGCGAGTGGTCGCAGGCTGGAGTCATGCTCACCCTCCAAGGGGTCAGTCTCTAAACTTTTGTGATATCTCTCACCCCTGGCGCACACTGACTTTGACTCTTTCTGCGGAATTTTCAGGGATCCCGTTGGCTGTGCTGCGAGGACGAGGACACGTGGGACGAGGATCCTCGCGTCCGAGAGGCGATCAAGAACGACTTTGAGGGCGAGTGGGCAGACCGTCGTCAGGAGATTGTTTTCATCGGCGAGAAGATGGACCAGGAGCTGCTCACCAAGACGCTCAACGAGTGTCTCCTCACCGACGCCGAGTTCCGCCTGTGGGAGACCGTCATGCGCTCAAAGCGGTCGGACGCCAAGAAGGTCGACCGACTGGTCGAGCTGTTCACGGACGGGTGGGAGGACTGGCAGGACCTCATGCAGGAGGAGGAGGACGCCATCGCCGCTCAGAGGGAGGAGGAGGAGAAGATGAAGAAGAGGAAGGCCGCGCTGCTCGAGATGAAGAAGCACGACGGTCACAGGCACACAAAGGCGAGGGGTCAGAAGAAGGCGTAGAAGCGTTCATAGATCCATTTCTCATTTGGCTCGAGCTTGTAGTTCTTTCGTCGTTTCCTTTTGATGTATGCTGGTCCAATACAGCAAGGGTCTCTTCGAGCGAGAGACGAGCTAAATGGACGACTACGCGTGAGGTCGCCCTGACGCGCTTTGTTTCGGGACACGCGACTGCTCATCCAACCGCCTCCAGCTCTCTTTTCTGGCCCTTGCGCTACCTCATCCCTCTCTCACCTGTGCCGAGATGGTCAAGGGCCATCTGTCGACTAAGGTCCCGAACGTACGACTTCGCGCCCAGCCTGTCCCGGTCAAGGGCGCGGCGACAAAGACAAAGGCGGGCAAGAAGGGAGCGGCCGGACACGGAGCCGTAGGTGAGTGATACGCCCTTCTGAGCTCATCAAGCTGGACTGCTCGAGCGATGTTGGACCTGTTGCTTGACCTCAGACGGCGGTCGGGTCCGCCATCGGGGCATCAGGGTGGAAGACGGGGGAGGACGAGGACGGAGGGGATGTTGAGCTCGACCGCGTTCCGACAGACGGTCCAACAGATGCGCGTCAGGTCCTCTCTCTCGCTGCAGACTCGTCACCCAGTGACTGGGAACGCCAACCTGTTAGATGTCGCTCTGATGAGCGTGCCATCGCTGGAACGTCAGACTCGCTGAGCTCCCGTCTGCATCTTGAACCGGCAAGGAAGCCGACGACGAGCTGACCTCTCTTGTGCCCTTGCTTACTTTGCAGACGACGAGCCTGACGACCCCAACGAGGAGACATCCGAGTCTCTCAACAATGTGTTCCGTCCGTTCGCAGGCGTGGTCGTCTCGTTCACCGGGGTCAAGGACAAGGTACGACTCTCATCCGCGAGCTCAGCCCTCCCTCGCGCCCGTCTCGCCCGACCGAGCTGAACCTTGGTTGCTGATGGTCGATACAGGCCGCTCAATGGGCGATGGCGACCGAGCTCGGAGCTCGACCAGAATCTAGTCTGACCGACATGACGACCCACCTCGTTGCAACCGACTTTACCTCGGAGAAGTACAAGGTCCGTCGGCGCATGGGCGAGCTCGATAGTCCGACAGTCGCGTCAACACTGACTATGACGCTGCTTGAACCATCAGGTCTCGCTCTCGTTGGGTCTGCCCATCTTGTCGCCCAACTGGATCCCGCAAACGCACTCGGTCTGGAGAGACGGAGGGGACGTCTCGCTCAAGGAGGTCAGCCCATCCTCCCCTCTCAAGATCCCAACATCCGGTCACGCTGACGCGATCTTCTTGCCTGCTAGTCCATCTCTGCACATCGTCTGCCAGCTTTCCAAGGTCTGCGCATTTGTATCTCGGGATTCCCGACCGGTTCGTCAAACCTTTCCGCTGCCTCAGCGTTTGCCGACAAAGCTCACGCCTCGTTCGTCTATATGTTCTGCAGGAACGCAACGAGACACGATGATCGCCCTCATCGGGTCTCTGCAGGGCGAGTACTCTGGCAGTATCGATGCGTCCTGCACCCATCTCATCTCGGCGTACGACACGTCAGAGAAGATCGAGTGTGTCCAGATTCATGCCCCACCGTCGGCCGTCGCGTCCACAGAGCTGACTTCTCGCCAACATCATTCTTTCCCGCAGCTTCGTCAACCGCCTGAACGCGGATCTTCTCCTCAGTACGGTGATGGGCAAGCCAGCGCCAAAACGGACGGCGTCGAGGATGGTCGATGACGGCCTCGGTCTGGGTGGGAAGAGGAAGATCGACTACGAGCGGGAGCAGGTCGAGATCAAGATTGTTCGCCCAAAGTGGTTCTGGGACTGCGTCGGAGCGCACGGTCAGTCTGGTGTCTCTCGGGTCCGCCACAAGGATGCGCTGACTCTTGGGTGTCTGATCAGGTCGCTGGAAGGAGGACGAGTACGACATCACAAAGCCAGAGAGCTCAATCACAAAGAAGAACGTGCCTCGTGAGTTCCGAAGCTCGTCGAGCGACATCTTTGACTGAGACTGACCGTCTCGTTGGTCTCTTGCAGAGTTTGTCCCGCCTGGCGACCTTGCCCTCCGCGGTCGAGACTCGTCTCTCGCGGGACTGTCGGCCTCCATCATGGCCGAGTCGTCTGCCGCCGCTGCAGCTGCTGGAGGAGGTGCAAAGGGAGGAGACGCTGCGCCGGCGCTGGTCCAAGACGGCAACGAGCGTCACGAGCAGGCTATGGTCAAGCGTCGTCGGGCAGCAGGCGGACCCGGTGCAGGAGCGGGCGTCGAGGGCCTCGTGCAGGACATCCTCGGCGCAGCTCATGCCGCGCCTGCTCCGGTGGTCAAGCGTCGTCGCGTCGTCGAGGACGAGGAGGACGAAGACGAGCTTCCGCCTGTGGCCGACATCGGGAAGACGTCACGTCGGCGATCTTCTGCGGACAAGACGGCTCTTTCCAGCAAGACTGCTTCTACTTCTGCGGCTCCACCCCAGCTGAGCCGGATGCTGTCGATGGCGAGGTCGACCTCGTTTGCGTCGACATCGCAAGCCCTCCCGTCGGGACTCGGCGTCGGTCCTTCGCTCGTCCCAGGCGATCCGTCCAGTCGATCGTCGTCCTCATCCTCGGCTGCACCCATCTCGTCACCGTTCAAGGGGCTGCGCTTCCTTCTTCGCTGCGGGATGAAGCAGGTGAGACGGGACATGGAGAGGTGCATCCCGGTCCTGGGTGGCGTAGTCGTCAAGGAGGAAGACAAGGAGACCGGAGAGGGGGTCGACTTTGTGATCGTCAAGCTCAGCAAGTAAGTCGACGCGAGTCCGGCGTTGCTTCGAGAGACCCTGACTGACCAAGCCTCTTCGTCTCGTTTGCAGAGGCAAGCCTCGGACACCGTTGCCGTCCTCCACCTCGCCGTCCCGTCCAAACCCACGTTATGTGACGCAGCATTGGGTTGAGAGTTGCTACAGGGACGACAAGTTGTGCTCGCTCGAGGACTTCCGCCATCACACGCCCATCAACGTGCCGATACCGATCCCTGGGGCAGAAGCGATCGTCATCTCGGCCACCAAGGTGCCATTCCGGATGCAGACCTGCCTGTCCAACCTCATCGACTGCTTTGGTGAGCGCAATCATCGGCAGTCTGCGGATCCTTTGCTCTTTCCTGACCTTTTCCCTTCCTGTCCTCAGGCGGAACGTACGAGGAGACGTTCTCTCGGCGTGTGACCCACCTCGTCTGCTCGCCTGACGAGGTTGCCGGCCAGAAGTACGGTCTCGCCTTGAAGTGGGGCACACCGATCATCAGTCCTGCCTGGCTCAGCCAGATGGCAGAGCAAGGCAAGATCCCCGAGCTCAAGGACTATGTGCTCGGAGACTCCATCTCTGTCGGTCAGTACCAGTCACCGAGCGAGAACGAGTCAAGCTGGACCTGACTCCGCTGTTGCATCCCCGCAGACAAAGTCGATCGGACTCTCGCGGCTCGTCCGTCCGCTCCCACCGTCGAGCGATCTCACTCGGACGCCTCAACGGACCGGACCCTGTCTCGCAATCCGTCAACGTCAGATATCGCTGTCGCTGTTGCCGCCCCAGCTCCACTTGGATCGACGCCTACCCTACTCGACGATCCTCCAGCATCTCCGCCAAAGGCGCCTCGATCGTCTTCAAGGCCAATGTCCGCCCAGAAAGCGACAGCTCATCGACCACTCACCTCCTCCCCAAGACGTCTGCTCGCCAAAGACTCTGGCTCAGGCGCTTTTGACACCACTCCTCTATCGCCACCCCAACGCATCTCAACCTCCCGTCTTCTCAACGAAGCCTCTCAATCTGTAGATGCCCCACAACCCGTGACGATCATCACCACCGGCGCCTCCTCCCCTGTGCTCGCTCGCACGGCGAAGCTGGCTCCTCTGGCCGAACAGTCGCCAGCGGCCTCCATCAAGGGTCCCTTCACCCGCGTCGTCTCTGGCGCATCCTCCTCCAGCTCGTCGGCCGGGCTAGACTCTCCCGGCGGTGGAGACGGTCTCTCCAGCGTCGCTCGAGGCAAACGTCGCGCCACGAGCGGCCTCACCGACGACCTCAAGGAGATGATCGATCGCGCAGGCAGCACCAGCACCGACTCGCTCAGCCTCGGGACCAGCCTGAGCCGGGACCCCTCCAGGGAAGATCTTCAACGTCCGAACAAGCGCACACGTGTGCTGGGACGACCAGGTCGGACGACGCGCTCTCCATCCGTCTCGAAACCGGCATCTCCCACTCGCGGCGGCGGGTTGGCTGTACCGATGGATCCCTACATCCCCTCGACGTATAGGCCAAACTCGCCTCCTTCTTCGCTGAAGCCGTCTCAGCCGTCGCAAAGTCAGGTGGACGGTGAGGATGAGAGCATGCGGGTGGTGTATGATGATCCTGATGCGAGGAGGGAGAGGCAAAGGATCTTGGACGCGCTGAAGAGGGGGGAGATGAGGGAGCGTGGGGAAAAGGGGTGGGAAGAGATCGGGGAGAAGGAGGAGGTGAGGTCGGTGGAGAGGGGCCGGGGGGAGGAGATGGAAGAAGCGGGTAGTGTGGAGGTGCCGGTCGGGGTGGAAGGTGGGAGGAGGAGAAGTGGGAGGGTCAGGCGGTAGGGTCATGTTTCTCATTCTGCTTTGGTGTTCCATCTTCCAGTCTTACGCTTCTACTTTGCTTGGATCGCATGTGCATCTCGTTTCTCCTCCTTCAAAACCTACTGCCCTAGTGTGCTTCCGAACGCGCCCACGTCCAGCCCTCCAACTTTGTGATCGACCGGCCTCGAGTTGCTCTCATACACCACTCCGGTCGGCACCTCCCTCACCAGTTTGAGCGCGTCGCCTGCGAAGCTAAGGTAGGTGAGCCGAATCGGAGTGTCCTCCTCGTAGGACGCGGAGGTAGGCGTGGGGAAGTGAAGGGTCAGGTGGGTGATGGAAGAGAACTTGGAGATTCTGGAAGCAACAAAAGGCGGAACCAGGGTCAGAAAGCCAGAGAGAGAAACGAGCAAGAACGATCAGGGACGAGATAGAAGAGGACGGACCGGACGTCGTAGGTTGTTGGCAAGGGCGTTTGCACAAGGTCGAGCGACTGAGTCGGGTGATGCGACTCGAGGTCCGAGAAGTCAGGAGACGAGTTGGCGTACTGATCAAAGAGCACGCGACCCATCGAAAGACGTCAGTTCAGCTTGAGATCGGAGGCAAAACAGATGAGGGGACGGACGACGTTCATCTTGTCGGGTCCGGCTGCGTCGCCTCCGCCCATGCGGAGAGTGATGGACCGAAGCTTGATGGTGCTGATGAAGGGGACTGGAGAGAGGGTGATCTCAGCAACGGCCTACGATGGAACTGCTGATGCTCGTCACTGACCTCTGATCATGAGTTCTCCGCCATCTTCGGACTGGCAGTACAGCGTCTCATCATTGATCATGTCGCGAGACCTGGACACAACAAAGGACGAATGAGTGTCAGCGAAGTCAAGCGCAGGGAGTGGGCACGTTGTGGTGGGACCCGGTCGACTGACTTGATGACTTCGCGGCCCATCTCTTCCCGCTCAGCGTTCAGAGCTACGACGTTGTCACCTAGGGTTCCAAGGTGAAAGGTAGAGATTAGTCCAAACCTCGACCTTTCTGGGCGACAAGATACGCACGGTCCACGCTGGCGAACAGGGACTGCTGCTCCCCTGCGTCGGACTGATCGTGGTCGTGGTCGTCTCCGCATCCTCCTCCTCCTCCTCCTCCGTGTGAGTGCGAGTGTTCGTGCGAGTGGTCGTGGCCGTGGTGAGACATGATGCGCAGACGATGGTGGTCGGGAGGCAAGACGGACACGTCGGATGACCTCCGAAGTTGAGCTCAAGTTTCAAGCTCACGTCGCTTCCGCCCGGTTCCCGCACGGGAACCCAACAACGACCCCATCACAGACTCGGTCGCACAACGGACTTGGACCTCGCTGCACTTTCCGACTGCGATGAACCTGTACTTCCAGGCTGCGGCGTTTGTGAGTCGCCCTGGATGGTTCCCGTCTGACCGGGTGAGCTCGCGCTAAACCCGGACTGCACCTTGACGAACCTCGCTCCCTCCAGCTGGACGAGCTCACCCTCCAGAAGACGTCGATCAAGGCTCTGTTGACTTCCAAGAACCTCCCAGAGAAGGACTCGAAGCGGTTGTTGGCTCTGGTGATTGAGACGCTCAAGTACAAGCCGACGATCCTCGAGCTGCTCGACAAGATCCCCCTCACAAAGGACGACAAGAAGGCAATCTACGCAAGATCAAAGAACCTGCCCCTCGTGCTCGTACACGACCTCGTCTTCTCGGCCAAGCCAGGGTGAGGCCATCTAGACCGGAGCGAGCCTGAATGAGAGCTGTCCGACGTCCACGAAATCTGAAGCTGACCTTGCCGGCGTCTGCCGTCTGACCGTGCAGGATCCAGAGTTCGTCGGGTCCTATCAAGGAGGCCCTCACGAAGCACAAGGCGAGGTTCAACTCGGAGCTGGTGCGGCTCAAGATCAGAAAGGGCGCGAGGAGCAACAAGGAGCTCCAAGTCGGAGGAGGAGTCGGAGGTACGCCCTGGCTCTCGGACGAACCCGTAGCCCGTCCCGCTTTGACTGACAGTCTCTTACGCGTACACAGACCAGATCCCTCGTTACGCTCGAATCAACACCAACCTCACTACCGCCGAGACAATCATCGCCCACCTGCAAACCCCGGACGGAGGCAACTTCACGTTCCTCGATCCGTCCACAGCACCCTACCCCTCGCCCATCCCTCCGTGAGCTACTTTCTAGGTCTGGTGTCCGAGACTTGAGCTGATATTTGAATTCAATCTTTGGCACAGCAAACACTTCCATCGCGACTCGCACCTCTCGGACACGCTTCTCGTGTTCCCCCTCTCTGCATCCCCGATCCTCACCTCCCACCCATCTTATCTCTCCGGCCATCTTATCCTCCAGGACAAGGCGTCCTGTATCCCTGCCCACGTCCTTCTCTCCTCTCTTACCACCGGTTCTTTGGCTCCTCTTGACGGCGAGGTGATCGACGCGACCGCCGCTCCGGGGAACAAGACGACCCAGTTGAGCGCGTTCATGGGCAACAAGGGCAAGCTCCACGCGTTCGAGCTCAGTCCAGGACGATGGAAAACGCTCAAAAAGATGGTCGAAAAGGCCGGATGCACGAATGTTGACTTTGGGGTCGAGGGTGGACGAAACTTCTTGGACACAGCGCCGAAGGGACGGGAGTGGGAGGGCGTAAAGTGCGTCTCGAACTAGACGAGGCTGGTGTCGGATGTAACCAAATAGGGACGCTGACTACCTCTGCTCTGGCTTTCCAGGTACATCCTGCTCGACCCGTCATGTTCTGGCAGTGGGATCGTGAACCGGCTGGACTTCTTGATGGAAGATCGTGAGTCTGCACTGCGAGTCCTGTGTCAGAGTCCGGGGACTGATTGCTCTGATAATCTGTTCAACAGCCGAGGAGGAGAACGAGGAGATCCAGAAGGACCGGCTCCAGAAGCTCGGCGTCTTCCAGCTGGCGATGATCAAGGTCAGCACCCAGTTGCCTCGCACGATCTCACGCCGGTCAACCTCCTTACCGACTGTCTGTCTCATTTCTTTGCAAAATCCCATAGCATGCGATGAACTGTACGTATCACTATGTTTGATCTCGCGCTTCTCGACGCTGCGTTTGCTGACTCTATCGGTCCTTCTTGCAGTCACCTCGGCGGTCAAGATCGTGTACTCGACCTGCTCGATCCATCCGGAGGAAGACGAGCATGTTGTTCTGGCTGCACTGGACTCTCCAGAAGCCAAGACGGGCGGGTGGAGACTGGCTGGGCGGCAAGAGGTGCTGCCCTCGTGGGAAAGGCGAGGGACAAAGGAGGTCATGGGCAAAAAGGGTCAGTTCATACCGACGACCACTTCAGCGTGCCAAACATCAGCACTGACCTCTACAACTCTCTTGTGACAGGTTCGCTGTCGGAGGGCGTTCTGCGATGTGAGCCTGGAACCGACAAGACAAACGTGAGTCGCCTCTGCCTCCGCTTTCCTCGGCCGGTCCTGATCAGTCCGCATCCGGCTATGTTCATTTCCAGGGTTTTTTCGTCTCATGCTTCACTCGTGCGTCTCCTGCGTCGGACCTGATCAAGGCGTCAACAAAGCCGACCAAGGCCAAACCTGTCGCCGCTGCCCCATCTTTGCCTGTGTCTCAAGCTGCCATTCCGGCAGCGACTGAGGAGTCATCGTCGTCCAAGAAGAGCAAAGCCAACAAGAAGAGGAAGGCCGCTGCCGCTCTTGCTGTGGCGGTCGAGGCTGAGCCTGTCGCTGCTGCAGTCGCCCCGGTCGAGGACGTCGTTGCCAAGAAGGCGAAGGTCGAGACGAAGCCCGAGCCAAAACCAGAAGCGACAACCGAGGACTGGAAGGGCGAGACCGGAGGTGAGGGCGAGGGTGTGGCCAACAAGAAGAAGAAGAAGCGTGGGGCGAAGAAGAAGGGCGGGGGAGCAGCGGGAGCACCAACAGCCGCGGGCGAGCAGGGTGAGGAGTAACCAACATGACATTGCCCCACTTTCCCCGAGCTAGGCATTCTGCGTCAAGTTGTCTGCTTTCGAAGTCTCAGGGAGTATGACGCTCGGACGGTCAGGGCGCAGTGGGATGCCCGCGCTTGTCCGACTCGCTGGAGGTCGAGCTCGCTGGGATGCTTCCTTCTCGCTCACCCGTAACGACCAGCATCCGGGAGTCTGCCCACTCATGTCCCACGCCCGTCCTCGGTCCATCGCAGAGCTTGCGGAGTCTGCATCTGCGTCCATCTACTTCAGCACGGCCTACAGCCTCCGAAGCTGGTTGAGAGCGGCGGACGCTCTCCGCACGCAGGCCGTCTCGCACCGAAGCAGACCGGATGACGGCGAGGTGTTTGAACGCGAGTTTGGGTGCTGGGTAAAGTGCGCAAAGTGAGTCGTTCAACCCTCAAACGTCATAGGCTGAGTTGGATCAAACAAGGGTGATGGGGCCGGGCAAGCCAGGCTGACGGTGAGCTCGGGCTTGTTGGTCGCTCGTTCATCTGTAGGATCCTGCTCGAGCTCATCCCGACACACCCCCAGCATCGAGATCTCACGTCCGAAGAGAGGGCGCACATCAGACATGTACGTGCGCATCACGTCCGAACCTGCTCGAGCTCTGGCTGACCCTGTGTGCTCGTCCATCGTGATCTAGACGGGCCAAGAGGCGCTCGACTCGCTCAACCGGATGAAGCCGCTCCTCTCGTCCAGGTACGAGTCATGGAGGGCCGCCCATCCAGACTGGGACGCCAAGAAGGAGCACGACAAGGCAGAGGCCCGTCTACGCAACGAGTCGGACGCCAGGCGAGCTCAGCGAGAGAGGGACCAAAGTCAGGGGCCCTCGTCCGCCGCCTCGTCCTCGAGCGGGGGGAGGCCACACGAGACAAGAGGCCTGCCCGCCCATCCTGCGGTGGGACGGTCATCGGGAGTGCCACCACTACCGTCTCAGCAACAACAACATCATCCGTCTCAGCCGAGATACTCGACCTCAGAGTCACGACCGATGCCGCCGACCTCCACTACTCCAGCCCACCATCACGCGTCGTCCGTCTCGTCGGCCTCGTCCTACCAGTACTCTGGCTCGTCAGCATCGCCCCAGTACCAGTCGTCACATCATCCACACATATCGTACCCGACCTTGGACCCCCAGCCGACGCATCGGCCGTACATCACTCAGCCGTCCCCTCCCCGTATGTCGCATCCTCCCACCCACCACCCAACATATACACATCCCCCACCGCCACCTCCACCGCCTCAGCAGCCAAATCATCAACATCAACACAATCATCAAACGCGTCTTGAACCACCGCCGACACAGACCCGTCCGACATCCCGCTCTCCCTCTCCCTCACCGAATCCGACCAACCCATCCTGGCCAAAGAGTCTGCAGACGCTCAACCTGCCACCAAGTGTGGTGACCTCGTTCCTCAAGTGTGCCGCCAAGAACACAAAGAAGAAGATCGAGACGTGCGGTCTGCTGCTCGGGACGCTCGACCTGGGAGTGTTCACGGTTCGGGTGTTGTTGATCCCCGTCCAGAAAGGAACGGGAGACACGTGCGAGTGAGTACGGGTCTTCCTTCACGGGCATCATATCTCTGAGCTGACTGATCCGTCGCTTCAGGACGCTCGAAGAGGAGAAGGTCTTCGACTTCCAGGACAAGCGCGGCCTCCTCACGCTCGGCTGGATCCACACCCATCCGACCCAATCCTGCTTCCTCTCTTCCCTCGACCTCCACACGCACAGCGGCTACCAGTGCATGCTGCCCGAAGCGATCGCGGTAGTTTGCTCGCCACTCGCCTCGCCCTCCCTCGGCATCTTTCGTCTGACGGACCCGCCGGGCCTGCCGCTGATCATGAACTGTCGGAGGAAGGAGTTGTTCCATCAGCATCCGGACGTCGAGGGAGGGATCTACACGGTCAGTGCGCAGACTTACTTTGGGATCGGAGCGAGGACTGACGTGTCTCCGTTTGGCTCCGCAGGGCGGCTTCGGGACAAAGGACCAGGGGTACGGGCACGTGCGGATGCGCGAGGGCCAGGGCGTCGAGGTGGTCGATCTGAGGAAGAAGTAGATGCGTTTGGGGTTCAAGCACGACCATCTAGGTATGCCATGAGCTTAGCACGGACCGGTACGAAGGATAGCAATAAGCATACGCGAAACGGAAGCTTCCCAAGATGGTCTAAGGGAAAGAAAGATGGTCTAAGGGAAAGAGAAAGATCTAGAGAGCCGAGGTGTAGAAGTCCCTCTGCAGCGTCATCCAGATGAGCGAGGTCGCTGTAAGCCACAAGCAAATGAGTCAGCTCCATGTAGCTAGGTGCGAAGTGATACAGAGAGAGAGCAAGACTCACTGGACACGATCGCAGGGCCCATCCATCCCTTTCCGACGACGCACGTCTTGTACACGAGCAGCTCAGACATAAAGTGGCCGAACGCGATACAGTAGCTCAAGAAAGCGAGGTTGTACAGTCTGCAAGTCCCCAGGAAGGTCGTTCAGCCGGCGACAGGAGGATCTCGGCAGGGAAAGGAGAGACGCGTCGACGCACTGAGGGTTCGAGATGTTGAACGCCGCGTACAGCCGAATGAACGCCGACGTGAGAGTCCAGATTCCGAAGGTTCGATTGCTCAGAGCGGTCACTACGTCAGCCCAAAGAAAGCAACCGTCAGCTGTGGCGACAGGGCTGAAGTCGCGAGACCAGCATCGAAACGGACAGACCCTCGTCCGGTCGTCCGGCGTAGACGCGCTTGGTAAGGGTCGGTGAGATGTAGTTCTGGACCGTGTTGAAGCAGGCGAGGGTGGAAACAAAGAGCATCCAAGGAGGCAGGAGACCAGGGCCGGGAAGGTCTGGAAGGAACGACGAAAGGAGGGGAGGGGTGTGAGCTCAGAGTGTTTGGGCAGGTGCGCTTGCGACGAGATCTCGAGCACACAAAGTATACGAGCAAGCAGTCGAGCTCGAGGACGTACGAGCAAGGATAGAGGACATGGCTACGGGCCTGAACAAAGTTTGTCGAGTGTGAGGAAAGGTTGGAGATGGCCGTCAAGGGGTTGAGAGAGGAGGCGAGCTCACGTTCGACGTCGGTCGCTCGAGGTCCGACCCTGCTCCGCCTCCCTAACGTCCACTGCAGAGGCAAACACTTTGTCTCCCACGTCGCACGCCCACTCGATGCCACAGTCCTCGGTACCGGTACCGCCAGCTGTCGAGCAGCCTGTCGCGAGTGGGTCGACCCCTCGAGCTGCTTCCCCGCCTCCGCCGGCCGTCCTCCCGTTCGCACCTCCTCGTACGTCCACTCTGCCATCCGGCCTTTGCTTGTCCGGCCGGGTGGACTCTCATGGTACTGATATGGTATCTGGTCGCTCTGATTTCTATCTTGTGCAGCCCTCCCCAAGACGCACCTGACCGGCTCGCTCGACCTGCTGTCCCACCTGTCCCTCCTGCCGTCGTACGACACCTACGTCCGACCGTGGTTCAGGAACCCAAAGCCGCCGGTCGCACTACCACCGGGTACGGGAACAGCTGTCGGGCTCGAGGTGACGACCGCGTTGACGACCGAGGACAAGGGCAAGGGCAAGCAGGTCGACGGCCGGGGCAAGCCAGCCGAGGGCGGAGCAGGTCCGGTCCAGACTGGCAAGAAGAAGGACACCGTCGTAGACCTCAAGAGGATGAAGGGTGACTTTGAGGACCTCGTAGAGGAGTGCGTAGTCATATGTGAGTTCACCAGCAAGCCAGTCAAGGGGCAGAAATGAGGGCCTGGTGGTGGTGCCCTTCGGCCTGGACTGTCGAGCTGATGTGCCACTGCCCTGCTACATTCACCCTCTCAGCTTCCGGTCATCCTGCGATTCCATATCCGCCATCTTCGCTACGTCACCTCGTCATGGAAGCGCCCGAGGAAGGACCTGGCTTCCCACCACGTTGGTCAGACGTGCTGAGGGTGATTCCGCCAGAAGAACTCGAGCAGTGGGGGTGGAGACTCATGGAAGGGAGGCTACCAGAGGTAAGCAAATACAACGCCTATCGGTGGGAGCGTGAGAGGAACCTTGACAATCGGAACTGACTTCGTTGCTGCTTGCTCGTCCTGTCTGATTCTTCAGGCAGACGATGTCTCTCTCTTTGTACGGACGCCAAAGACGCAGTCAGAAAGGAAGAAGGTAATTGTCCATCGCAAGTTTCCTTGTCTCCAGTCGTATGCACGGTACTGATACAATTTCTCGGTGCTGGCCAATCAGAAAAAGCCCAAGCGTCCTCGTCCCTCCGACGATCTCGCCAACGGATCTGGCAGCGGAGGCCAGATACAGCCAGGACAGCAGAACGATGCCAACAAGCGTCAGAATCAGGTCAGTCTCTGATCTAGAAACTACTCTTCCGCTGAGGACGGAGAAGGACACGAGAACGCTTCGCTGATTCTTGCGCGTCCCCTCGGTTTCCGCCGAACACAGAACGGCGGTGGTGCGCTCACCCCTCGGACGCCGGGTCTCGCCGTCGGGACGCCGGGCGGGAACGGCAGGACCCCTGGTGCCAGGGGGTGAGCTGTGGGCTGGGCTTGGGCAAGCTGGGCTGGGAGTGGGCTCGTGGGGCTTCAGGGTGACCGGCATGAGCGCAGGCCGGCCCCCGATTCACAGACGCTCGGACGTGTCGCCACAGGTCGAGATCCTAGTCGTGAAGGCAAGTTCGCCGTGTGTGTGGCCGCATACTCTCCGATGAGATCTATATGTGCTTCCTAGTTCATGCTCGAACGCGTCAGAGGTTGAGCGCTACGTACGCGCATCGACTGGAGGGCCGAGCAGCGCTCGACCGAGGCTCGCTCAGAGGGCCAGCAGGACATGCAGCAGTCCAGTCAACTTCGCGTGCGATAAACTTCCCTCGCCTATGGATATATAAACTGGTGTAAACTTTGCACAGATGAGCCCTGATGCCTGGGCGAGTCGCGGGGAGTGGTGCGTCATACGACATCTCTCGGGCGGCGGAGGCCTCGAAGCCGAGAGGCTCAGGCTGAGCCGGGGGGTCGCTAACCACGACCCTCTCGGTTCGGCACCAGCGCACTCCTAAGCGCTCTTTCGTCTCTCAAGCGGACACCTCTTTCTGTCTCCCAACCACCACTCGCGCGTTGTTCGTCCCCCTTCGCTCTTGAGCCATGTCGGAGAAACCCACCTCTTCCCCTCCTGCTCCTTCGCCGACGTCCACCTCTACGATCGAGGACGAGAAGCCCAAAGCAGCGACACCAAAGTCAACGCCGTGGTACCGCAAGAAATCTGCAGCTCCAGCTGGGGCTGACCCCAAGGCCGGCGTCGTTGGCGGAGGGGAGGCTGAGGTGGTTGTCGATGTCGACAGCGGAGAGGGCACAGACAAGCACAAGGCCGTCGCGTTTCGCCAGCTGTTCCGATACTCGACGAGAGGAGAGATGATCCTCAACTTCTTTGGACTCATCCTCGCAGGTAAGTCTGCGTCTCGTTCGGCTTTGATGAGAGGGGCTTCGGTCTTTGCAGACGAGGGACGAGCTGAGGGAGGAGAGGAGCAGGCTGGCTCTCGGCTGCCGGCGTTGCGCCGACCCCCGGATCGAACGAGACGTCAACAACCCAATCTCGAGTCACCAAACTGACTCGTTCTCACCTTCTTTTCGACATCTCATCATGACCGAGTACAGCTGGAGCCGGTAAGTCAAAGCCCGCATGTCTAGAAGCTCGATAGATGGCAGGAGGTCTGGTCGCGTGAGAGCTCGAACCGAGCCGCCGAGCTGACCGCCTCGCTTGTTCCTCGCCTTCTTCTCTCTGCAGGTGCCGCTCAACCTCTGATGACGCTCATCTTTGGAAAGCTCACCGCCTCGTTCGTCGACTTTGGAAACGTCATCAACAAGCTCGTCCAGGATCCGACCAGTGCGCAGCTTCGTCAGGACCTCATCACCGCGCAACGGACGCTCAAGAGCGAGGCAGCGAAGGATTCGCTCTACCTCGTCATCATCGGTATCGCCATGTTCGTCGCAACGTACGGGTACATGGGTATCTGGGTCTACACTGGAGAAGGTCAGTCAAGATGAAGCCGCCCTCCGCTGTCGTGTCCTCCCTGACCCGTCGTGATCTCCCTCTCTCAGTCTCGTCAAAGAGGATCCGTGAAAAGTACCTCCAGGCCACTCTCAGACAGGAGGTCGCCTACTTTGACAATCTCGGAGCCGGAGAGGTTGCTACGAGGATCCAGACCGACTGTCATCTCGTCCAAGAAGGGATCAGCGAGAAGGTCGCCCTCGCCGTGAGTCCTCTAACCCTTCTCCGTTCCCCGTACCTGTCCCTACTTCTCAACCGCTGAAGTGTTACCATGATTTGCGGCGGTTAGACGAGCTACATAGCGACCTTCTTTACTGGATTTATTCTCGCCTACGCTCGATCTTGGAAGCTGTCGCTCGCTCTGTCTGCCATCCTGCCGTGCATCGCGTGCACGGGCGCGTTCATGGGGATTTTCACGACCAAGTACAAGGAGGCTGCTCTGCACCAGGTTGCCGAGTCTGGATCGCTCGCTGAGGAGGTCATCTCGTCCATCAGAACCGCTCAGGCGTTCTCGACCCAGAAGAAGCTCGCGGCCATGTTCGACCGGCAGGTCGACGCCGCTCTCGTCGTCGGAAACAAGCAGTCGGTCGTCATGGCTCTCGGACTCGGAGTCATGTTCTTCGTCATCTACGCCGCCTATGCGCTCGCCTTCGCGTTTGGTGGTGTGCTCATCACCTCTGGGCAGGCCGACGCCGGAGTCGTCGTCAACGTGTTCCTCGCCATTTTGATCTCGTCCTTCTCGCTCGCCATGCTCAACCCCGAGATCCAGGCGATCGGAAACGCGCGAGGAGCGGCCGGCAAGCTGTGGCAGACGATGGACAGGGTGCCCTCGATCGACTCGCTCAGCGAGGAGGGACTTCGACCGGACCACGTCGAGGGAGTCATCGACTTTGAGGACGTAAAGTTCCACTACCCGTCCCGACCTGGAGTGCCCATCCTCAAGGGACTCACCGTCCGGTTCGACGCTGGCAAAGCGGCCGCTCTGGTCGGATCGTCCGGTAGCGGAAAGTCGACCGTCGTCGCTCTCGTCGAGCGGTTCTACGACACCATCTCGGGCTCGGTCAAGCTCGACGGCCGCGACATCAAGACACTCAACGTCAACTGGCTCCGTGCCCAGATCGGTCTCGTCTCTCAGGAGCCGGTCCTGTTCGCCTGCTCTGTCCTGCAGAACATTGAGTTTGGTCTGATCGGAACCAAGTACGAGCACGCGTCCGCCGAGGACAAGTTTGCGCTCATCAAGGAGGCCTGCGTCAAGGCCAACGCGGACGGCTTCATCTCCAAACTTCCGGAGGGGTACGCTACAATCGTAGGGGAGCGTGGCATGTTGCTGAGTGGAGGACAGAAGCGTAAGTGTCATCTTCATGGACCGGGCGCAGCGCCATCCCCCCCCCCATCAAACCTCCTCGCACGCACAGTACCTGACCATCTCTTCACCTAACTTTTTCAGAACGTGTTGCGATCGCTCGTGCGATTGTCTCGGACCCTCGTATCTTGCTGCTGGATGAGGCGACTTCGGCGCTCGACGGAGTCAGTGAGGGAGTCGTTCAGGACGCGCTCGAGAAGGCTTCCAAGGGACGAACGACCATCACCATCGCCCACCGACTCGCGACCATAAAGGAGGCCGACAAGATTCTCGTCATGGGCGGAGGAGAGATCCTCGAGGCTGGAACGCACAATGAGCTGCTCGAGTCGCACGGGACCTACTCTGAGCTCATCGCAGCCCAGCAGCTCGCAGCCGCCACCAAGCAGGCCGACACCGACTCGGACGAGGGACACACCCTCAAGGACGCTGAGGCGGACGGCACAGACGAGCCCAGCAAGACGGCCATCGAGGCTGAGCTCCAGGCCGAGAAGCAGAAGCCTGCGCTCGAGCGGATCAACACTGGAAAGAGCTCGCTCTCGAGCCAGATCCTCAAGGACAAGTCGACTGGAAGCAACACCGCCGGATATGACACCATCTCGTACCGCACGATCGCCGTTCGGTTCTGGAAGATCAACCGAGACGCGCACCACCTGTACATCATGGGCTTCATTACCTCCATCCTCGGAGGATGCGTCTACCCTGCGTTTGGTATCCTCTACGGTGGCGCCATCAACGGCTTCTCGCTCACCTCCGACAAGGAGATCCGTGACGCGTCGTACCGATCCGGACTTTGGTTCTTGTACGTCCACACCTGTTCCTCTTGACGCGGGCAGATCCGGTCTGCTGACTCGACCCTCCTTTTCCTCTCAGCATCATGGCCATCCTCGCCGCTGCCTGCATCGCAGTCCAGAATTACTCGCTCATCCGGGCATCCGAGGGTGAGTCTCGCGCGCGCCCGAGATCGTTTCCAGCGTCAAGCAAGAGCTGACTGGCTCGCACCCCGTCTTGCAGCTCTTACCGCCAAGGTCCGATCGCTCTCGTTCCGAGCCATCCTTCGAAGTGATGTCGCCTGGTTCGATGACGAGAAGAACTCGACCGGTGCGCTCACCTCGAGCTTGTCGGACAACGCGTCAAAGATCAACGGTCTCGCCGGTGTCACGCTCGGGACAATCATCCAGTCGTTTGCCACGATCATTGCCGGAGCAATCATCGGACTCATCTACAGCTGGAAGCTGGCTCTCATCGGTATCGCATGCATCCCCCTCGTCAGTAGATCTTTGATTTCTACCTCGGACCTTGACGATGCTCCCGTCCGGAGCTTTCCCGTCGCTAACTCCGTCCTGCCGTTTTACAGGTCATTTCGGCTGGCTACCTCCGTCTGCGGATCGTTGTCATGAAGGACCAGAAGAACAAGTCGCTCCACGAGCACTCTGCCCAACTCGCATGCGAGGCTGCCGGCTCGATCCGGACCGTCGCCAGTCTGACAAGGGAAGCCGATGCTTTGGAGGTCTACTCCAAGTCGCTCGACGTCCCTCTCCAGGCGGCCAAGAAGACGCTCATCTACTCGAACGCGCTCTACGCGCTCTCCCAGGCGATGGCCTTCTTCGTCATCGCTTTGGTCTTCTACGTCGGATCCCGCTTCCTCGCCGACGGAGACGTCTCCCTCCGGGCCTTCTTCACCTGCTTGATGTCTGTCGTCTTTGGTGCGATCCAGGTGAGTCGATGTGTGACTTCGTCGAGCGCGAGCGCCCCCCTCCCCACGACACCTCCTCCTTCCCCTCTCCCCTTGAGCTCACTATATGCTAACCCTAATTCCTATATACCCCCATAAGGCAGGGAATGTGTTCACATTCGTACCAGACATTTCGCAAGCACAGTCTGCCTCGACGGCGGTGCTCAAGCTGCTCGACTCGCGACCCGACATCGACTCGGAGTCGACCGAGGGTCTCATGCTCGACAGGAAGTCCGTCCAGGGACACGTCCGATTCGAGAACGTCCACTTCAGGTACCCGACCAGGCCCAGCGTCCGAGTACTGCGTGGACTCAACCTTGATGTCCCTCCGGGCACGTACGGTGAGTCTTGTTTCCCCAGCTCGCCTCGCCGCGTTCTCAAGCCAGGGCTGACCTTCCTCTCTGGCTGTCCTCTTCTAGTCGCCCTCGTTGGTCCTTCGGGATGCGGAAAGTCGACGACGATTCAGCTCGCCCTCCGGTTCTACGACTCGCTGTCCGGGTCGGTCACTCTGGACGGCAAGCCTCTGTCGGACCTCAACGTCAACTCGTTCAGGGAGCAGATTGCGCTCGTCAGTCAGGAGCCGACCCTGTACGCTGGAACCGTAAAGTTCAACATCCTCCTCGGCGCCATCGTCGACCCCGCCACGGTCACTCAGGAGGAGCTCGAGGAGGCCTGCCGATCCGCAAACATCCTCGAGTTCATCCAGAGTCTGCCCGACGGATTCGAGACCCAGGTCGGAGGAAAGGGAACCATGCTCTCGGGAGGTCAGAAGCAGCGAATCGCAATCGCACGGGCGCTGATCCGCAACCCTCGCGTGCTCCTGCTCGACGAGGCAACCTCGGCCCTCGACTCCACATCCGAGAAGGTCGTCCAGGCCGCCCTCGACAACGCCGCCAAGGGTCGAACGACGATCGCCATCGCTCACCGACTGTCGACGATCCAAAAGGCGGACCGCATCTACTTCTTCCACGAGGGACGCATCGCCGAGGCTGGAACGCATCAGGAGCTGCTTGCACTCAAGGGACGCTACTTCGAGCTCGTCCAGATGCAGAACGTACGTACAACCGCCTTTCTCTCGCTTTACGACTCGGCTGACCCGCGCTCTTTTGCCCTCTTCAGCTCTCCAAGAATGAATAGATCCATCTCTCGCTACCTCTCTCTTTCTTGTCTCTTGGTCGTCAATGTCTCCTCATCACTCACTCGTGCCACCTTTCGTTCTACCCGCGCTACCGCTATATCGTTTCATTCGCTTGCATTACATGACTCTCAATCGCGTATCTGCTTGCTGCTCGGCCGGATGGGGCAGGCGACACCTGTCGAGACAGACTCCGAGCGCGCGTCAGAGACCACCACGAGACATTGAACGCGTTGATGGGTCGTTTGGTTGGTCGTCAATCGTGCGGGGCAATGAAGCGCAACAAGGGGAGCTTTTTCGACGGTGGAGGCGGAGATGGCGGGCGGCGACGTCTGCTTGGCTGCAAGGAGGAGAAGGGACGCGTCAAGCTGGCGTCCGGGCAGCTGAGGGACGGCCATAGGCACTCCCTGCGACGCGACGAAAGCTCTACACGAGAGGTCAGCTCAGCAATAGAACAATCTTGTTGTCTGGGAATGTCATTTATCATCGAGAAGTCCTGTCCAAGGCCAAAGGATCGTCCGAAGTTAACCTTTTCCGCAGGCGGTTCGACGATCGTGAAGCAAGCTCGGCGCTGGACGCGACAAGACGTGTGTCCCCAGGATTGATGATTCCAACCTCAACCTCGACCTCCCTTTCTCGTTTTCCCGGCCTAGCGAGGCTTCATAACATCCGACGTCGACCTCTCCCACCCACACTCTTTCAACACCCTCGTTCTTCCTTTCTGTTCCCTCTCTCCGCGATGCCGTTCAAGTCTCTGTCGCGCAAGGCAGCCCCGCCTCCCCTCGAGCTCGCCTCCTCCTCCTCGTCCAGGGACCGTACGACGACTGGTCCCTCGACGGCTCCCTACAAGCACTACAACCCTTCCCCTCTCACTCCTACCTCTGCGCCTGCCTTTACGCAAGCCTCTCCTGCGTCCCCTTCGTCTCTCAAGTTTTGGAAGCGCAAGACGTCGTCGTCGTCTTCTCCGACGGACGCGTCGTTCCCTCCTACGCCTCCCTCGCACAACAACACGCCCAGACACCAGCCGAACGCGTACGCGTCCTCGTCGTCTACTCCTCTCCGCGAGTCGCACAACTCTTCGTATCCCGACTTTGGTCCTGCTCAGCCGCGGGTTCGGCAGGCGAGCTACGGGGGTGCTCCCTCGTTCGCGTCGTCGTCGTCCTCTCCAGGCCAGCATCGAGCTCACCCCTCGGAAGGATACCGAGCCCCTCTCCACCACCAACAACACCAACAGACATCCTCGCAACCTCCCCAACTCACTCACTCTCCCTCGTCCCGGTCTGCGTTGTTCTTTGACGAGGACTATGACTGGGCGCACGGCGGCCAGCCCCCCTCCGCCGGCGGAGGACCCTCCCCGCTCGCCTCCTCGTCCGCCTCAACCTACTCGAGCTCATCCCTCCCTCGCAACCAGACGCCTATTCGACCGTCTCCTCCGGGCAGCTACCGGTCTCTCCCTCCCGCGAGGTCGACCGAGGTGCCTCTGTCTGCTCCTCTTCCGTTTGACCGGCGAGGGTCCGACTCGCCAAAGCTTTACGTCTCCACCCGGAGGACGGGCGCACCGGCTGGTCCGGCTGGCTTTGGATCCCACTCGGGATGGGGAGGACAGCAGCAGGCTGGGATCATGCCTCAGAGGAGGGAGAGCGCAGGAGTGCCGGTTGGGAAGCCGAGGATGGGACACGGCAGGAAGAGATCGAGCAGGTGAGAGCCCACCCGACCGAGCTCGGTGCCTGGACGCGACCCGATTGAGCTGACCCTCCTTGCCTGGCTGTCGTTGCGTCTTTGCAGCATGTCCAACCTCAAGACGTTTACGAGTCCGGTCCTCGTCTCGCGTCCGACGCTGGATGACACGTTTGTGCCGAATAGGACCTCGTCGAGGCGAGGTCCCTCGCCCTCGTTCCGACCGACCGTCTCGACCTCGTCCAGGCCTCCGCCCTCGCGCACTACTTCCCCGTTCGCCAACACCCCTTCGCCGACGACGCCCACCTTTGGGGCCAACCATCATCTGTACGGCATGGGTCCGCCCGTCGTGCGAGCTCCTCTGCAACTGACCGGACTCCCCGTCGTGGTCGTCGTGCCCGCCACACCCGACACTGGCGCCGCGACTGGGCCGGACAAGAACTCGAGAAACAGCGGTGGATGGGGCGAGGCGACCAAGGTGCCTCTCCCGCCCGCGTCGACGGTGGCTGTCGATCTGGCAAAGAAGATGGAGCAGGATCAACGACCTCTCGTCGCTCCTCCGACCGTTGCGGCGCGACCTCAGATGCCGACCCGACCGGTGCCCACCGCCGAGGACGCACGAGCGGCCATCCTGATCGCGGAGGCTGCTCAGACGGCTCCCGTGGCTCCCGCAGCGCCTGTCGAGGCCCAGGTGGGCGAGACCCCCTCGCCGCGAAAGGCTGCGATCCTCCTCCCGGACATCGACATCCAAGAGCTCGGGCTCAGCTTCTTCGACCACCCGGACGTCGAACCCGCCTCGTTCGAGACCCCTCGAGCTGTCGCGGCCGCCTTTTCGCCATTATTGTCAGATCCGGACGCTTCGCCGGTCGCCGCGCAGGAGGAGGACCGCCCAATGACACCTGTCGCGAAGGTGCACACGAGGGCTCGCTCCGGCAGCAAGCCGCTCACCTCACCTCCGAGGATCCCCCTCCCTGCCAAGCCGACCGAGCAGGACTTGTCGGCCATCGAAGGGGAGAAGGAGAACCAGCCAGAGCCGGTCGAGGACGACAGCGACGCGCTCTCGAGGGCTGGCCGAGAGGTGTCGCACAGCTCGATGCCGTCGCTGTCGTCGTCCTTCTCGGTCGACTCGTCCGTGTCTGCCTCGTCTTCCGAGGCCGACTGGAGCAACAGCCCGGATCTCGATGGGGCGAGTGAGAGCGGAGAGGGGCTCGACGAGGCCCTCTCGCAGATGATCCACTCGCTCTCGACTTCCGACTCGTCCTCGTCGGCCTCTCCGTTCGCGCTCCAGGAGGAGGCAAAGATTGTCTACTCGCCCCCTTACACCGACAGCAGCGATGTCGCATCTGTCCACCTCCAGCAGCCGGCGTCACCCTCATCAGCATCGGCCACGCTCACGCCCAAGGCGAACGGGAACAAGGCCCTCCCAAAGTCGGCGTCAAACTCGTCGTTCGTCTCAACCTCGTCTTCCATCCTCCGATCCCCTTCGCCCACCCCTTGGCACCAGTTCCCGCTCCCTCCGCCTCACACGTCCACCTCTGAGCCCGCCCTCTCCGGCCTTACCGGACTCGGTCTCGGCATCGAAGAGTCGGACCTCCTCCCGCCCAAGAAGCGACAGATCCCGGCTCCGATGCTCGTCCGCGACCACCGAAGGCCGTTCTACCTGTCTGCCTCCACCGGCTGCCTCGCCGACAAGGCTGGAAACTGGGATGAGACCCCATCCGCCCCAAGCACCTCAACATTTGCGCCCATCCTCGTCGTCTCGCCTCCTCCTCCGGCGCCGCCTGCGTCGATGCACCGGTCGACGTACTCGGCCTCGGACGCAAAGGATCTTATCAGCTTTGACTCGCCGGCGATGGCGTCGCTGTCGCCTGTACTCGAGCAGAAGGCGCATCTCTCGGCTAGCTCGTCCTCCTCGTCGCTCGCGTCAGACGCCTCGGGAGAGTCGATGTTCTCGGCCGAGGAGGAGCTGGGCACGGTGTCGATTTCACATGTGCAGACCACCACTGCGGTCAGGTGGGCGTTCGCGAGGAGCGGGAGCGGGCCGTCACAGCAGTGCCAGAGGGAGGAGGAGGGTGGGGAGATGGAGGCCGATGCCGGGTGGGCTATGTAACTACTTTTACGCTGTCTCGGCTTCTCGTCTCTCTAATACACACCGTCTCGTCATTATGTCGCTGTCTGTCCTGCTCTCCTTTTCTTTTACTCACTCTCGTATCTACCGTCTACCTGTTCTCGTGACCTCTCCTCAACCATCTGTACCACCTCGCACATTTTCCGTCTCACCCAAAACTATCTATCATTTTCCCTCAAAGAGCAATTGGGTCTCGCAAGAAGCAAGCAGGCAAAGAGAGCAGACCTAGGCTACTTCGGCCCTTTCGGGCCAGGCGAGCGAGCGAGCGAGTGAGCTCACCATTTCCACTCCTCCCTGCCCTGACAGCTGACTTGCCACCAACATCAACCCCCGTGCACGCTTTTTCACCACCTTTCTCATAGCTCAACTTCTACTATGGCGACCATCAAGGCTCAGGCGTTCAAGATTGGGTTCATCCAGCTCGGCGGGACCGGCGCGATCAAGACGGACAACCTCCGGCTCGCGCGAACCAAGGTCCTCCAGGCCGCGAAGGGGAAGGATGGGAAAAAGGTTGACCTGGTGGTGCTGCCTGTACGTCATTCGCACGACTCATCCAGCTCCAGACTAGAAGGAATCAGGGCGAGCTCAGATGTCCACCAGAAGGGAGAATGGCAAAGGAGGCGACGTCGAGCTCACCCTTGTCCCTTCGTGTCACCCGGACGACTTCGCTGACTCCCCATCTCTGCTTCTTGATATCCCTCCCGGCTTCCATAGGAGGTCTTTAACTCCCCCTACGCCGTCTCTCAGTTCCGCACCTACGCCGAGAAGATCCCCTCTGTCGCCTCCTTCGCCTCGACGCCCACGTCCGAGCTGAGCGAGTCCATCGCCATGCTCTCGGCCGTCGCAAAGGAGGCCGGAGTATGGCTCATCGGAGGTGCGTCTCTCTTTTCCTACCTCTTAAGTGTTTGCCGTGTCCGTGTTGACTCCAGCTGACCTCGGAATCTTGCTTCTGTGCCCGAACCAGGCTCCATCCCCGAACTGGTCGTCGACTCCGCCGGAGCCGAGAAGGTCTACAACACCTGCACCGTCTACGATCCGGAGGGCAAGATGGTTGCCCTGCACAGGAAGGTGCATCTGTTCGATATCGATCTGCCGACGATGCGGTTCAAGGAGTCGGAGACGTTGACGGGAGGGGAGACGATCAACTCGTTCACCGCTCGTGAGTCATTCCGCTTGATCTTGTCGCGCTTCACAGGGAGGAGCAGATGGCTGATGCGTTCCGTGGCTCGGTTTGTGTTGCAGCTTTCGGGAAGATTGGACTGGGGATCTGCTATGACATCCGGTTCCCGGAGATGGCGATGATCGCTGCTCGACAAGGTGAGTTGCGTCTCCTCTTGATAGCTGGGCCCGGCGCTTTTGACTCGAGTTCTGCTACGTCACTTCCAGGTTGCGTCGCTATCATCTACCCTGCTGGTGAGTCGCCTGCCCGCTCTCTGAATCTGCCCGTTCTCGTCTGACTTTGTCCCTCTCGTTCCAGCCTTCAACTGCACGACCGGCCCGCTTCACTGGGAGCTTCTCCTTCGCGCTCGAGCTGTTGACAATCAGATCTACACCGCCATGTGCTCGCCTGCTCGGTCAGCGGACACCTCTGCGTACCAAGCTGTTCGTGTCCCATCTCTTCCTCTTGCCCGGTTACCACGCTCTCGCTGACGTCGACTCTTCTTGCAGTGGGGCCACACGACGCTCGTCTCTCCTATGGGCGAGATCGTCGCGACGACCGGACACGAGGAGGACATTGTGTTTGGGGATGTTGACCCGACGGTGCTGGAGAAGGCGAGGGCGGGCATCCCAGTGACGGTCCAGAGGCGATTTGACGTGTACCCGGATGTATCCAAGGCTTGAACGGACGATCTAGATGACTGTATGCTTTTGCTTGCGCGGCATCTCTGGATCTGAAGCGAATCTTGAGGTGACGATGTCGTCTCGGGCGATGCGTCCAGGCTGAGTCCTGGACGCGAGCTCGCTGTCCTCGTCCTTCGTTGGCTCCTCACACCCACCCACGATGACTTGACGCATCACGACCTACACGTTTCCCTCTTTACGATCATGGACGATGTCTTGACCCCGATCGTGCGCAACCTGACGCACCTGTACCCGAACCCGACGATCAACCCGGTCAGTTGGCCTGACGGTCGCGAGCTCGAGCTCACCGCTGGCCGTCTGCCTGCGAGCCTGTCTGACTGACCTCTCTCGCTCGTGCCTAGAACTTTCTGCTTTCCTCTCTCAACCGAAGCACAACCCGTCAGCTGCAGATCAAGAACGGGCATGCAACCTACATGGCGTCTGACCTGTCTTTGTCGACGGTCGAGGGCACCGGCTGGCCGGACCACCTGCTCGAGGACCCACTCAACGGAGGAGAGCCCTTGCTCAACGGAACAATCTTTGGAGAGCCAGGAGAGAAGAGGAAGGCGTGTCTCGTCATGATCGTCGGCATTACAGAGGTCAGTCAAGGTACCTGCTGACACAAAGGAGGACTCACTTGTCGAGCTCACGCCTTTCCTCCGTCCTACGGCGTGTCTCGCGCCTGGTATGATTCGCCATCCCGCACAGATCTCTGCCTCCGCCTTCAACCTTCGTCAAACCCTGCACGACCGACAGGAAGCTCGCTCAGGCGTGGCCAAGATCCGACGACTAGTCGGCGAGGAGGAGCCAGCGGAGGACGAGAACGAGGACGGCGCGAACGGAGGACCAAAGTATGCGAGGGGAATGCTCAAGCTCGAGCTTAGCGATGGATTCAGGACAGTCAAGGTCAGTCCCGAGCGTGGCAGAGCGTAGTCGAGCGAGAGGCTGTACTGACCTACTCGTCTTCGCGTCGTCGTTTCAGGCCATCGAGTACCGGAGGATCGCAGCGCTGAAGCTGGGAGAAACTCGACTGGGATGCAAGGTATGTTTGACATCAGACGACTCAAGGGCAAAGTAAGGCTGAACTGATAAATCTCCGTGGCATGCTCCTTTGTGCAGCTGTTGCTTCAGAACGTCAAGGTGCTCCGCGGACTGCTCTTGCTCACGCCGGACACATGTACAGTGAAAGGTGCGCTCTCCTCTCGTCAATTGATATTTGACAGAAGTAGCTTGACTGACATGACATCTTGTCTTCTGCAGGCGGGCAGATCGAGGCTCTGTGCGCGGGCGGACGCGAGGAGCGCGTCTTTGAGCATGGCCTCAAGGAGCGGCTTGGGTACGTCGCACTTTCTTGGCACCACATGCATACTGTCTGAGAACGATCCACTTGCTTGATCCAATAGAAACGAAGACGAGCCGGACTTGCCTGTCCGAGAGCCTGTGCGGAACGGCAACGCTCGTCCTCCTCAAATCGAGGACGCGGACGACTACATCCCCGACGGATTTGACCTCGTGGATGCTCACGCTCCTCCTCCACCAGCACGCGCTCAGCCGAATCAGGCGCGTCGTCTGCAACCTCCCCCTCCGCCCCCGCCACCATCTCGAGCTCGTGCGCGGCCGCCTCCTCCACCTCCACCGATCCCGAAACACGAGGTCAAGAACTCGGACGAGGACTTCTGGGGTGACATCGACCTGATGGACGTCGACGAGGACGCTGAAATCGAGGCAGCCTTGTTGCGCGAGCAGGAGGAGGCGGAGCTCAACCAGAACCGTCAGAGCAAAAAAGCAAAGATCGCTTTCCCAGCACCTCCTGCGACACGTCGTCCGATCAAGGAAGAGGACCAAACTCCGATCGTTCTTGGATCGTCCTCAGACATCGAGGTCGATGAGCGACCTGCCTCGCGGGCATCGTCGACCGGGAAGGTCAAGATCGACGCGCACGCGAAAAGCTCTGGCTCAAACAGTCGAGCACCCTCTGCTACCGTCCGCTCGTCGTCGACGTCGGTCAAAGCGGAGATCATAGACATCTCGGACTCGGATTGATGGATGCCTTGCTTGCCCGCCCAACTGCCTCATCTCGCGCCCGGTCGCCATTGATTCCGAGCGCCCTGCGCTTTGCCTGGTTCATGCATTCCCGGCTCGGATCCGGAGGCGACGCTCATTCTTCTTCTCTCCCCTTCTCGCTTGGTGTCGACCAACCATGGATACCCTATCCCGATTTGTCGAACATCTGGACCTCACCGGCCCAGATTGTACCCGACTCCCCGGCCTCGGCCTTGTCTGCCTCTCGCTGCGCGACGCATGGCGCAAACGTCACATCCCCTCTCAAACACTTCCTTCATCAAACCTCCCGCCCAGTCATCCCTTCAACACCCATCAACTCAACGGATCCACTCTACCATTCATATACTCTTAAGCTATGACGACCATCCCGTCGACCCAATCTGCGTGGGTACAGATCGCCAAGGGCCAGCCGAAGGACGTGCTCAAGCTCGCAAAGGACCACCCCGTCGACAAGCCCGGGAAGGGAGAGCTGCTCGTCAAGGTCAAGGCTGCTGGAATGAACCCCGTGCAGTGAGTTGTCGCTACGAGTTACGTGGAGACGAGAGGGGACATCAGGCTGGTGTAGGGTGGTGAGGATGGGAGAGAGGGAGGACCGTCGGAGGGAAGCTCCCGCGGGGCTGAGTTCAGTAGCATCCTGTCGCTGACATCCGACCCTTGCACCTGTCTGCTTTGCAGCTACAAGATGATGGGTCTCATGCCTGGACTGATGAAGAAGATGCCTGGTACGTCTGACATTCCCTGCCTAGGCCATCCTCCCGGTCCCGTCTCTTCTTGTCTTCCCGAGCTGACCTCTGCGCACCCCTCTTCCTCCCTCCTCCTCCTGCTTGTGGCCCATAGGTGTTCCCGAGTCGGACCTGTCTGGAGTCGTTGTGGATGTGTCTGACTCGACGCGGTTCAAGGTCGGAGACGAGGTCTTTGGATGGCTGCCGGCTGACCTGACGTTCAAGACTGGGCGAGGAGGTAAGCCTGGATCCCCTTCTATTGAGCAGTCTTGCCGGACTTGGTCTTGGAGGAGGTCACGGGTCGAGTGGCTGCTGGGAGGACACGTCGAGGACGACGGGCAGGACACGAGACGGAGGGCGCCGCAGGACTGGCGCTGATCCTTGCTTTATGTGTTGCCCTCGTCTTCCCCAGCGCTCTGCCAGTACACTGTCGTAAAGGTTTGTACTTCCGTCATCTGGCATCGCATCCGCTGATGGAGCTGACACTTGGACCCTTCTCTCGCCCGTTGTTCAGGAGGAGCACCTCTGCCTCAAGCCCGCCTCCCTCTCGTTTGAGCAGGCCGCCGGTGTCTGTCTCGCCGGAACGACCGCCCACGAGGGTCTCACCGTCAAGGGTGGGCTCAAGGCTGGAGACAGGGTCTTCATCAACGGTCAGTCCTCATCCGTTTGCGTCGTTCGTCTCCCAACCGACTTCGACTGACGCGTGCTGCTCTCATCTCACAGGAGGAGGCTCTTCCGTCGGTCGATTCGCTATTCAGATCGCCAAGGCTCTCGGAGCCTTCGTCGTTGTCTCGTGCTCTGGTCACTCGGCAGACGAGTGCAAGAAGCTCGGCGCTGACGAGGTCCGTTCCAGTCTTCCGCATCAGCGTCCTGTCCTCTCCGTGTCCACTGACATCACATCTATCCCCGCTTCCCTCTCATAGATCGTCGACTACACCACCTCCCCTCTCGCCCAACAACTCTCCGCCAACTACCCGTACCACGCCTCCCCCTCTGTCCCCTCCGCGTCCAAGGCCTTCAACGTCCTCTTCGACACCATCGGTTCCCAGGACCTGTACAACGCCTCTGCAAACTTCACCACCCCCGAGACCAAGTACGTCGTCATTGGCGTGGAGACACCGCACTCGGCGGTCGAGGGAGTCAAGATGTTGGCCAATTGGGGACAGAACTTGGTCAGGCCGACGTGGGCTGGGGGGGTCAAGAGGGAGTGGGTCTTCTTCTTGACGACGCCGGATCAGAGGTACCTGCAGGAGTTCAAGGCGTGGGCAGATGAGGGTGAGTCGCTTTTTATTTTGAGTAGCTGGTGTCGTGCCGTCGCGAGTGCCATCTTACTGACCGGCCCTGCTCTCTGTTCATCGACGTTGCAGGCAAGTTCACGGTCAACGTCGACTCGGTGCACAAGTTTGACGAGGACGGCGTGTTTGCGGCGTACGCTAAGCTGCAGACGGGCAAGGCAAAGGGGAAGGTCATCATCAAGGTCGACGCCTAGGTGGATGGGCTCGTGCCTTTCGGTCGATCCATCGCCCTGGGTGATGTGCGGGTTTTCTTAGTTATATAATGCTGTATCTCTATCGTTTCATCTTACAGAAAACGAGCCTGAGCAGATCAAAGGGGGGTCAAAGGGCAGACGCGCCGTTCTCCGAGCTCACCTTGGCTCTCGTCCCCTCTTGTGCCGCAACGTCGACACGCATCGCCTGACTTGGCCCGCGTCAGCCCCAGATGGTCCAGCCGAACACTTTCTCGCCTTTTGTTTCTGGCCCTCTGCCCGAGCTGCCTGTCGAGCTCGTCCGTGCAATCCTCCAGCAGTGCGGTCCCACCGAGCTCGCGGTCACCTCACGCGTCTCGCTAGCCTGGCTTGAGCTCTCCTCCGCTCTGCTGCACGACCAGATCGACATCGAGCTGGGAGAACAGACTAGCAGGCTCTTCTGTGGACGAGTGAGTGTGCCATGATCGCTCTAGACAGGCCATATGTAGACGCTGACCTCATGTGCCCCTCTCTGGTCCTCAGGACCCCGCTCAAGATCAACCGCAGCTTCACCCGTATCACGATCTGATCCGCATCAGATCTCTCACCATCCGAACTGGACCTCACTACACACCTCCACTCAAGCAACCGTCGACCTCCCGCCTGGTGCACGGATCCGCTCCCCTCGCCGTCAACCTCCTCATCCTCCATCCCTTCGGCGACGTACCCTCTGAAGCCGCAAGATGGAAGCACGTCCTCCCTCTGCTAGCCCCCTCAACGCTCCACATGGAAGGCCTCCCCCACGGCGACGACAAGCCCAACAACGGCCCTCTGATGGACTTCAACTCCCTCTCGGGCTGGTACCCTTCCCTCACCCAGATCGTCAGCACAAATGTCGAGCACTGGCGGTCAACGCTGGCTGAATGCTCGTTCATTCCCGAGGGAGTAACCGAGCCACCATTGGTGATGGTGTTTGATCTCTCGACGGCGCAGAGTGAGCATGAGCTGGGCGCGGAGGACAGGATCGCCATCCTAAGGGGGAATCTCGTCGAGGCTGTGAAGCGGTGTCGGGACGGAGGAAGAGGGAGGATAGAGCATGCGGTGGTCAAGGTGGCCTCGACGGAGGTCATGGAGCAGTTGAGAGAGTGGTTTCTTATCCCTTGGTTTGGAGGCACGTGGGCGGAAGATGAGGCTTGGTGGGACGAGCAGGTCCAGAAAGGGAAGATCAGGTTTGATATCACGTAGTAGGATTACGGAGCATAGGTATAGACAAACTCACGTGAGGGTCGTAAAGAATGAAGACGAGGGAAAGACTGAAGCGCGAGCACATCAAGAACACCTCGACGGTCTCCCAACCGCCACCTACTTCCTCGCCCTCTCTTTCTCCCTCCTCACGACAGCCTCCACATCCCCCCTCAGCGCCTCCCAGATCACCTGCTGATCCTCCCACCCGACCAGCAGCTTCGCCTTCCTCGGCATCCCGACCGAGTTCGTCCCAACCCCGATGTCCGTCATTCCCTTCACCGGCGCCTTCACTCCGACGGCCTCGCCACTCTCCAACTCGCCCATCTCCTTCAAGATCTGACTGACCCTCTCGGTCACCTCCTTCCAACTATGCGGTCCGTGGGCCGAGTTGGCGAGGACCCAGTGCTCGCACCCGTTGTCCGGGATCGACGGGTGGGCGAGCGAGTGCGCGAGCAGAAGCGCGTACAGCTTGGAGAGAGGTTGGATGTGGACGTTGTTCCACACCGCGGTGCCCGGGGAGATGTACTTGGCCTGCTTGACCTCGAGCGCGTGGGTGATGATGTTGGGGATCTGGATCGAGATCCTGTTGAGCGGGCCAGTCCCCTGTAGCGAATTAGGAAAGAGGGAGGGATCAGCTGGGCTGTGTGTAGGCTCGGCAGATTAGATAGAGAAGACGTACCGGTCCGTAGATGCAGCTTGGGAGGATGACGTAGCCGATAAAGTGACCTCGCTCGATGCCGGCGAGCACGAGGTTGGTCACGTCTCGGTGCCATCGGGTCTCGGGCACTGCGACGAACGCGTGAAAGCAGAGTCAGCATCATCACAGGCGGTTCTAAATACGGCAGGAGGACTCGCTAGCCTGGATCTGTGCGAGATCGGTGTCGTCGTATACGGTCGGGTCAAACTCGCCGAACGGCCAGTTCGGATCCGTCAGCTCGGACGTGCCAGAGGTATGCAGAAGGACGGCCTTGGGTCTGTTTTGGTCCGCCCGGGCCTTGGCGCCGTTCTCGAGTCCGGCGATGAGGGCTTGGATGGACGAGACGTGGTTGACGCTGGGACAGGTGAAGGCGAGACGAGAGCGTTAGCGAGATGTCCGACGTTGAGGGATGAGGGCGACTGACTCTGCACAGTTGACGACGACGTCCGCCTTGGCTGCCTCGTGAGAGAGAACGTCAGTGTCCTCGAGGGTCGCTAAAGGAGGGATGGGGTGATGACGGCAGAAGTACGACTGGCGTCAGCTAACTCCAGACGAGACGTCTTCGTGGAGCGAGCTCACCTTTGATGGGCCTGATCCTCGACGAGAACTGGAGCAGGATCTCCTTGTGCGCGTCTCGTCTGTACTGGACCACAAACGTCGCCTGCGGCTGAGAGTCGAGAAGGGCAGAGAGGACAGAGCCGCCGATGTAGCCTGGGGAGATGGCCTAGTCTCGGTCAGCTCCGAACGGACGCAAGGAGGCACAGACCAAGGCAGGGGCTTACCGGTGGCTCCGAGGATGAAGATGGAAAGAGGGGCGGACATGGTGGAAGATGTGGATGTAGATGCTGTTGGTGTTGACTGGGGTGGTGCGAAGATGGTCGTTCGGAGTGAGCAAGCGAAAGCAGAGGGTCATGGCACCTGCCGGGCGTGCATAAGTGGAGGCGCCAATTTGCGTGCGTTCTCCTGACCATCTGTCAGCATCCCTTGCTCGTGTGAATCACGTTCCCATGAGCGGAGACACGCATAACATAACGAGTCAATCACTGACGAGGCTTGGATCTGCCCCTAGTTTCCAAAGTTGATGGTGTTCGGGGCGTTCCCTGCCCTGAACCGCTTGACGACGTCCTGGGTGTCGCTCTTGAGCCAGTCTGCGAGCTTCTCGTTGTCCTCCCATCCGACGAGGTTCTTTGCGTGCGTGCTCTTTGCGACAGAGTTGGTGCCCGTCACTCGGATGCCCTCCTTGGCGACAGCGGTTCCGTCCTCGAGCTCGCCAAGCTCCTTGAGGATCTTTGCGATGTCCTCAGCGAGCGTCTTCCAGTAGTGGTACTGCTCCGTCGCGGTGGCAAACACGTAGTGCTCGAACCCGTTCTTGGGAGGCGGGGGTGCGGACGAGGAGAGCGAGAGGGCGAGCAGGTCGACGTAGAGCTTGGCCAGACTTTGGACGTGGACGTGGTCCCATCGGTTCTTGCCCGGAGCGACGTACTGGACCTGCTTGTTGCGAAGAGCGTTGTCGATCAGGTTGGGGATCTGCTGCGAGATCTTGTTCAGCGGGCCGAGTCCCTGAAAAAAGACGAAGGAAACCGAGAGGACAAGGCGTCAGTTGATGCTACAACCGGACCCAGGGCGGAAGACAAACGTACAGGCCCGTAGATGGTGCAGGGGAGGATCACGAATCCGATAAAGTGACCTCGCTCGATGGCCTCAATGACCTTGTTGGTCATCACTCGGTGGTCGCGCGTCTCGGGCACTGCAGAGACAGGAGCAAAACGGTCAGTCTAGCTGTGACAGATCAGATACCTCGGCCCTCGGACTCACTGGCCTGAATCTGCTTAAGGTCGGCGTCGTCGTAGATTGTCTCGTCGAGCTCTCCGAGGGGGACGTCCGGGTCACAGAGCTCTCCCGTACCGGACGTGTGCAGGTAGACGGCCTTGGTCTTCTTCTGCTCGATCCTCGACTTGGCAGATTTCTCGAGTCCTGCGATGGCAGCCTCAATAGACGGCAAGTCGTCGCAGCTGTAAATACAGGGGCGAGCGCAACTCATCAGCGTCCGACAGCACAAGGGCTGATGGAAGAGAGCCGGAGCCAGCCCGAGATGGTCACTCACTCTGCACAGTTGACGACAACGTCGGCCTTGGAAGACTCGTCCGAGATGATGGAGGTGTCCTGGAGCGAGGCTGCGAAAGGAGACAGGACGAGGATGGGTCGGATGAGCTCGCTGTCGGTGCACCCAACGTCATGGCCAGCGGAGCTCACCCTTGACGGGCTTGATCTGGGACGAGAACTGGGTGAGCACGTCCTTGTGCTCGTCTCGTCGGTACTGGACGGTGAACTCGGACTTGGGGTAGTCCTTGAGCAGCTTGGCGAGCACAGTTCCTCCGATGTAGCCTGTAGGAAAGTCAGACGAGCACACGGAGGAAAGAAAACGGTCAGCTCCGCATGCATCTTAGTCTTCGGCCCGTCTCAAAGAGCTGGTCGCGTACCAGTGGCACCGAGGACGAAGAAGGAGGGAGAAGATGACATGTCGAATGGAGGTCTGGATGGAGGAGGAGTAGGGATGGAGGAGAGCAAGATGGAGTTGGCTGCCTGGGGAAGATGGTGAGCTCGCAACCCGCAAGGGGCAGAGTGGAGGTCCATCAGGCTCGGGCCAGACGTCGATCAATCCATCAGACTGACAAAGAAGTCACAGCACATCTTCTCGAGAGGCAGACACTTCCTATGGTCGCACAAACGGCTCGGAGTGAGGATGAACGCAGGTGGGTTCAACATAGCTCGCTAGTAGGCGATGCCAGGACTTCGGCTCAGTCGCCGCCAACGTCCAACCAGACCTCACGCCGACATCTCTCGTCCCCTCGACTTTGCTCGCGATGACCCTTGGCTTCGCGGAACCCTCAAAGCCAAATGCTCCTCCAATCAAAGACGCCAGCTCAACGAAACCTGAGCTCTCGTCGTCCGAGCCGGTCTGCCTCAACTGCTCCGCAGAGCCAAGCTCATACCAAGCTCCGGGCTGTAAGCACCCCAGCCTATGCAAGAAGTGTGCGATGAAGCAGGCGACCGGAGGAAAATGCAAGGTCAGTTCGGCATCCTGCGTGCATCTACATAGCAACAGTGCGAGCGAGTGCATACGGAGACCTGAGCCCCGGTGTCGCTGACTCCGTCGAACCCTCTTGCTTCCGTTAGGTGTGCGGCGAAAAGTTCTTTGAGCTCCAGCGGGTGTAGATGGACAGCGGAGGAGGGTGCGTGGCGAGAGAGAAGCTGATGACGAGATCTACCGAGGTAGCAGAGCGGCACCTGCAGGTTGTCACGAACGACGAAGATTACGATCCATGACTTGACGACATACAGCGTGCAAACGACTGAATGTACGGATTTACTGCTCATCTTACTTGGGGCTTCGAGATTGATGAGCAAGGAGACGGTCGAGACGGCAGGGCGGAGGAGGTGAGCTCGAGCTCACCGAGTTGAGCTCTCCCCACCGTCGACACCACACTGGACCCCTCATCGTCCCTTGGTCTCGCTTGACCACCCGACACTCTCTGCATGGATCCTGGAGGGAAGGAGTTCAACTTTGGACGGGTATGCGACCTCCACATCCCCATCTCGTATAGGATGTACGTCTCGACTCGCGTCTGGCCGGTCGTCTCCCCCTCTGGCGGCTGACCCCGAGCTCGCGTTCGCTTGTCCAGTGCCCGTCTAGAGGGAAGGATCTCGAAGCGGACGTTTAAGGAGCTCCAGGACCACCCAGAGTGGCGCTACTCGGGATCACAGCTGCCGTCAGTCATCCTCCACCCGAGCTCACGCACCCGAGAGGACGAGGTCGAAGCTCACACCTCTTCCGTTCCGTCATCTCCTCCCGCCACAGCGTCCTCTCCGACCTACACATCACAACCCAACTCTACTCGGACAACAAACCGCTATCTCTCGTCTACAGGACCAAACATCAATCGTTCTCGAAGACGTACACGTCCGTCCGGACCTTCTCCATCACCGGCACGCGAGCTTAGCCTGAAGCTGACCTGTGCCTTGACCCACTTGACCTCCAGCTGGAATGAGTGGCTCACCGTCCCAAACCTGTTCTCGTCGATACCGGCCAACTCGCAGATCGTGTTCACCGTGTGGGACATCCAAGGGGTCGTCAAGCCAGTGCCGATAGGAGGCACGACGATGCGTCTCTTTGAGAACGGGTCAGTCTGCTACATCGCTGCTAAGTCGTGAACAAACGTCGCTGACTCTGGCGATCGAACTCTCGTGGTCTCCAGCTACCTTCGCCGAGGGGAGCAGCGGCTGTACCTGCATCGGAATCTGGAAGGCGATGGCGCGCACGAAACCACGACACCAAGCGACATTGGACTTCAGGACGAGATGGGCCGACTCGAAGATGTAAGCCATATCTGCCTAGTTTGAAGTGAGTTAAACACGTGGCTGATGCTTGTGCGCTCCTGTTTTGCAGCTCGTACAAAAGTACGAGAAGAGGGACATGCCGCACCTCGACTGGCTCGACAAGATGACGTTTGCCGAGATCGAGAAGGTACACGCTGTGAGTCGAAGGTTTCAAGCTCGGTCCAGGACCCTGTCGCTGACCTGATGCTCTTGTTACCTCGCGTTATCGCAGGCTGAATCAGCCAAGTCACCTCACCTGTTCCTCTACATCGACTTGCTCAAGTTCGACTTCCCAGTCGTCTTCGCCGAGCCGGTCAATTCAGAACGCTTAGCGTCATAACATCGAGTCTGAAGTTCTAACTTCCATTGCTTCCTGCTCACAGGAGATTCCGTCGATCGTGACCTCTCGAGGAGGTCCGACTACCGTCACCCAGTCCATCAACGCGATCCCCGCCTTCGCCAACGAGCTCGCGACTGACCTCGCTCTCTGGTCCATTGTGGACCCCGACATGAACAAAGAGAATCTCGTCGAGGCGAAACATCGTCGGCTGGTCCGAAGTCACCGTACTGGAGCGCTCGACCGAGAGCTGAAGCCGAACGCTACGATCCGAGACCGCCTGAACGTCAGTACCCTACCTCTCGGAAACCCGAACCTTTGCTGAGATCTTTCCGCCGTCTCGCAGTCGATTCTCAAGTACCCTCCCACCCAAGTGCTGGAAGAGGAGGAGAAGGATCTGATCTGGAAGTTTCGGTTCTACCTCTCGCGCGACAAGATGGCCCTCACAAAGTTTCTCAAGTCGGTCAGCTGGACGGACCCGTCCGAAGTCAAGCAGGCCGTCGAGACTTTGCTGCCGATGTGGACCGACGTCGAGATGGTCGACGCGCTCGAGCTGCTCGGGCCTGGCTTCGTCGACGGCCGGGTGAGGGCGTACGCGGTCAAGCAGCTCGGTCGGGCAGACGACGAGGAGCTGCTGCTGTACCTCCTCCAGCTCGTCCAAGCGCTCAAGTTCGAGCCGCAAGCTCCATCGGACGCTCGCTCAACTCGGTCGTCCCATTCTGCGTCTGCCCTCGCAGCGGCGGCCGCACTCTCGACGGACGACAGCGGACTGGCCGAGTTCCTCATCAAGCGGAGCGTGCTCAACTCTGTGCTCGGCAACAGCTTCTACTGGTACCTCATGGTTGAGACAGAGGACCGCTCAGTCGGAAAGATGTACGCAAAGATCGTCTTCAGGTACATGAAGAAGCTCGAGAACGTGAGTAAACTTCTTTCCGTGTGCGGTCGACTTTCTCTTGTCCGAGTCCAGCTAATGTATCCGTCCCCTTCTCATCATCCTCAGTCACCTGGAGGGGTCGACCGACGCGACATCCTCCGTCGCCAAGCCGAGCTGGTCGCCACCCTCTCTGGCCGAGCGAAGGAGTATCGCGCCTCGAAGGATCGCCGGGAGAAGAAGATTGAGAAGTTGCGAAGCTACATCGCCGACTCGAAGCACGGGCTGTCCTCGATGGCGATCCTCCCTCTGCCGATCGACGGTCGCATCCTCACCCACGGCATCTCACCCGAGTCGTGCTCAATCTTCAAGTCCAACCTCCTCCCCCTCAAACTCACCTTCCTCATCCCGCCGCCACCCTCCAATCCGTTCTTCACCTCCCCTCTGTCCTCCCCACTTCGCATTGACCCGCCACCAATACCGCCTCCAAATCCATCAGCCGAGTACGGGGTCATCTTCAAGAACGGCGATGACCTGCGACAGGATCAACTCGTCCTCCAGCTGTTTACGCTGATGAACCAGCTGCTCAAGAAGGAGAACCTCGACCTCCGTCTGACAACCTACTCTGTGCTCGCCACCGGGTCCGAGGAGGGCATGATCCAGTTCGTCGAGAGCAAGAGTCTCGCCACCGTCATGAGGGAGAACGGTACCTTGCTCGAGTACCTGCGGATGGGCAACCCGGACGAGGAGAGCAACTCGACGTATGGCGTCAAGCCGGCGGTGCTGGACACATTCGTCAGGAGTTGCGGTGAGTCTGCCGACCTCGCGATCGCTGGTCTACGGTATCTTCAAGAGCCGTATCTGACCACTCCTCCGTCTGTCAGCCGGGTATTGCGTCATCACCTACCTCCTCGGCGTTGGCGACCGCCACCTCGACAACCTCATGCTCGCTCCGGACGGGCACTTCTTCCATAGTTCGTTCTTTCTTTCCTCCGTTCCCTCGTCCTACACTCCCAGACTCACCCCTCCCTCCCTTCACCAGTTGACTTCGGCTACATCCTCGGCCGAGATCCGAAACCCTTCCCTCCGGCGATCAAGCTCTCGCGCGAGATGATCGACTGCATGGGCGGCACCACCTCGCCGCACTACCTCCGCTTCCGCAACCTCTGCTCGACCGCGTTCGCAAACCTGCGCAAGAACGCGAACCTGATCCTGAACCTGGTCGCGCTGATGGTGCATAGTGGGGTGCAGGACATCAAGCTCGAGCCGGACGCGGCGGTGGGGAAGGTGAGTCGTCAGCTTCGGTGGGAGACAAAAGGACAGGATCGGGTCATGACTGCTGAGTGTCATCGTGCGCACTTTTTCTGTAGATCCAAAACTACTTCCTGCTCCATCTGACGGAGGAGGACGCGCTCAAGGAGTTTGAGCGGCTGCTCAACAAGACGTCCATCATGAACTCGATGTTCGATGCCATTCACGACCTGTACGTGCACTCCACAGCTCATCCTTCCTTTCACAGCATCTTCACTGACTCTGTTCCTATGTGTAATGCCCTGGTCGTCTCCAGCGCGCAGTATTGGCGGTCCTAGAATTGTCTGCAGTGCACTCAGGCAAGGTCCGTCGCTAGCCCAGCCCATCCGTCGAAGCCAAACACAGCAGAAGGGCACCCTTCGCCGAGAATAATGAGCGTAGCAGGAGAGCTGCTCGCTAGCATGCTGTAGGCTGCCTCGTCGTCCATCTCCAAGCACGCAGATCAGTCTCGATCAGCCTCGATAGGCATGAAGTTGTGCCGTTTATCGGTTGATCTCAGCCGATTTGACGCACCAAGTTGTCGAACGCTAGCTTCGATAGTCTTTCCTCAAAACCGATGCCCGGCCTTATGAAAGTTGTCGGGAGGGTACGTGGCCAACAAGCGGAGCTGACAGGCACAGTCGCTGGCGCGTGAGCTCACCATTCCCTCCCTCCTTCCTCCCTTGCTTCGTGTGGCCTCCCAGCCGTCGTCACCTCCGATCCGCTCCTTGAGCTTATCCTCGGATGTCTCTGCGTCATCTTTGTGGTTCATCCGCTGATGTGACCTAGTGTGCAGGGCGGGAGTGCCTGGCTGTCCCTGGCGGATGGGCTCCTGTCCCTGGCACACTCGACACCCGTCTGAACTCTCATCCAGCCGCCTTTCACTCTTGTCCCTCACCTCGCTCTCCTCTCCCTATCATCCATCATCTTCTTCTCTCACCCTCAGCTCCTCTCGCCTTGCTGTTCAGCGCTCGTCTACCGCCTAGCGACACCTCGCCTCCTCTGCCCCGCCCACTGCCCTCGTCTTTTGTGCCTGACTTGTCAGCATCGACGATGGTCCCTCCCGACGCTCTCCCCTCGCTGTCTGCAGAGGCTCCCGTCTTTCGACCTACCTTTGCCTCGCACACGTCTTCGCCCTCGACCTCCCTGCTCTTCCTCCCGCCCTCCGGCCAGTACGGGCGGGGGCTCGCTCTCGACCCGACGACGACACTCGGACTTCCCTTCTTCGCTTCCCGCCCCCTCGCTCTCGTTCAAGACTCCTCAGCTGGGGAGCGCAGCCCTGTACGACCCGGACGACGAGGATCACTCGCCCGGGCCGAGCTCGGCCAGCGGCGGGAGCAGCGGGAGGGGCGATAGTCTGTGGGGATCGCCCTTCTCTGAGCTGTCCGAGGTGGTCACTCCGCCAGGCACGCCGGCGGACGACAGGAGGCCGAGCTTCGCTATGGTCAGCCACTTTCGATCGTCTGTTAAACCCTTCGTCTCGGTTCGCTGATCTTGCCTCCCCTCATTTGGATCTCACAGGACTCAGCCGATGCGACTGTCGCTGCCGACCCGGTCAAGATGGCCTTCAACGGCGACATGACCGTCCAGGCCATGGCCAAGAGAATCGCCGAGGTCGGTGATAATCCCACTCTCCGAGCCGTCCGTCTTTGTTCGATTGATACTGACCTCGTCTGGCCTCCATCTTTCGCAGCTCACTGTCCAGCTCGCGTCGTCGACGGATCAGCACTCTTCTCGGGCATCACCGCCCTCTCGCTCAACACGCACGGCTCCTTTGTCCTCCACAAACTGCTCATCTCCCCCGTCCTCCGCTCCCAGACCCTCCTCGCCATCTTCCACTCCTCCGACCCCCTCTCCGCCGGACCCGACGTGGCACGAGACGCCCTCCTCGAGGGAGCCAAGTCCGACCTCACCCCGCAGGAATGGGCCCAGTGGGTCCAGGCCGTTTGCGACGGGATCAGTAAAGTTCCAAAGATTGTAGAGGCGGTGCAGAGACCGGGCGGGGCGGGACTGTTGGTGTGCGCGCTGAAGGAGGTGCCGAGGAGTCTGGGGGAGAAGATCAGGGGGACGTTGGTCGACAACGGGAGGCTTCTTGGGTGCACGGCGCCAGGGAGGGAAGCGTTGGGGCTGGCCAACACCTCTGTTGGGTCCACTGCGGCGGCTGGTATGGGGATGAACGCTGCAGTCGGAGCGTCCCCGACGGCGTCGTACCACCACAACTTTGGGAGGTCGCCGGGGACGAGTCTCTCCCCGCTTCCGGCGGCGTCGTCGGCGTTTGGTGGGCTGGATCAGTTGGGGCTCAGGAGGGCGAGCGTTGATCCGCAGATGAGTTGGGGGATGGCGCTCGGTGGGAGGAGGGCTTGAGGCCTGAACGGTTCTTTATTCGCTCGGACAGTCTTTTGGTTATCTTTGCTTTTCTCTCTCGCTCTATGTGTCACCTCCTGCTCTTGCTTGTCTTACTCTCTCTTCTCTTTTGGACTCTTTGCTCTCTTTTTCTCTCTCTCCTCTCACTGTACTCTGCCTTCAATTCCTCTGACTCTTTCCGCCCGGGTCCGGTAACTTATCTCCTCTCTGTTCCCTCGGTGTCACCTCCTCGTTTGCATCATCCCTTGCTCTCATATCGTTCGCGACTCGTCTTCTCGTCCGGTCTCGTTTGTCTTATCGCATGCGCTCGCCTGTACCGCGAGAACTCTCAACTTTTGGCTGGCCGTGCGCGAACGAGGAGTCACGAGGCATAAGTGAAGTGAGAAAGATGGGCAGGTGACGAGTAGATGGTGGAGAGGACCAAATTGGGGAACCTCATGGGGAGCTGGCCGCGCTACTGGAAAGGAAGGGCGGGAGATAAAGAAAAGTTAGAGCCGTGCGAGGATCTTGCAGAAAGGTAGAAGATACGTACCTCTTGATCGCGATGGTGAGCTTGACGACCTTGCACCCTACGAGTATGTCCTTCGCTAGACTGAACTGCTCCTCGGTGGCGACCCAGACCTGCACGTGTCCGAAGAGGACGTCCTCCGGGCAATGGGGATCGTTTCCTAGATCCTTCCGGACAAATTTGAGATCGACCGTCATCCTCGCCGGGTCGTCCGGCACGTACGACCTTCGCAGGTCGTAGTCGATGTCTAGGGGCACCGAGCGCCCGGTGGAGAGATGCGTTGTGAACCAGAGAAAACGGTGTGCTGGTCGGCTCTTGATGAAGTGGAGGCACCTGAGTTCTGTCCAGAGTTCTGTGCCCGTGAGCCTGACCGAGTCGAGAGCGAAACTTTCCAAGGGAGGGGCTCCGATGAACAGCGCGCGGGTGGGATTGAACGACCGGAATAGGACCGGTAGGCTGACGTCCCAACACGGGTGCGTCGACCACTGCGAGACATCGAGGGTGAAGGTGTCCAGGCGGAGGACGTCCGCGGAAAGCCCTCGGTCAAGATCGCACGGAACGGGGCAGAACTTCCAGGAATCATCCTCCCTTTCGTCCTCGGGGGGTTCCTGCGGCGTGTAGGTGAAAGTCCTGATCTGCTCGAGCGAGACGAACGAAGCGATGGTCGTCGCGATGTCCTGCTCGAAGCAACAGCCCAAGCTTATCAGTCAGAAGTTGAAGCGTGAGGTTCGCTCTCGAGGCCAGAACTCACAGACGATCTCATGAGCTTGCCTAGCTGCTTGGCATCTCCGGTGATGTGGATGTCCTCGTACAGGATCGGACCCGAGAGCTCGAGGAACGCGAGCGACACCTGCGACGTCCTCGACAGCGTCTGCGGATCGCAGAACCGAAGGATGTGGCCCTTGACTTCGATTGGAAGGGCGGGGAGCGACCTGAGTGAACGGAGAAGCATTTCCGTGTGGATGGGTGGCGAGATGATGACTGTCAGAGGACACCTCGATGTCGAGCTCAACATCGCCTCTTCTCCCCCCTTCCTCAACGCCGACCCAACCTTGCATCCTTTCTCTTCATCATGGCTCCAAACCCTCGCACGTTCATGGAGATCTCGATCGATGGCTCCCCTATCGGGCGAGTTGTCTTTGAGCTGTTTGCGGATCAGGCCCCCAGGACGACGGAGAACTTCAAAGCCTTGTGCACTGGCGAGGCGGGCGTGTCCACAAAGTCGGGCATCCCGCTCTCGTACGCGGGCAGTCTGTTCCACAGGGTCATCCGTGAGTAGACTCGGCGTGCGTGGTCATCGAGATGATTTGGACCTGACGCGTTTCATCCGCTTCTTGTGATGATGCAGCCGAGTTCATGTTGCAGTGCGGTGAGCTCACCCTCTCTCCCGTAGCCCTCGTCTACATCGGGCTGGCGCGACAAGCGTGCTCGTCTGCGACGTGCGTGTCGCCTCGACTCAGTCTACTGACATCTACTCGTGGACTTTTGCTCGCTCCAGGTGACTTTACGAAGAAGGACGGTACCGGCGGAGAGTCCATCTGTGAGCTCACCTCCCTCTCCCTCCGAGTCTGGGCCCAACCCTTCCGTCTTCTGCCCGCCGCCCAGACTGGGCCCTCTGACAACCTAGACGACAAGCTGACTCGTCGCATCTTGCTGCTTACAGATGGAGGAGTGTTTGATGACGAGGACCTGTCGACCCCCGTCGACCGCGAAGGGTGAGCTCAACACCTTCCGACCCACGCTTGCACGACCAGTCAAGCTGATCCCCTTGCTCGTCCTTCCTGTAGCCTGCTGGTGATGGCCAACAAGGGACCAAACACGAACGGAAGTCAGGTGTTTATGACGCTCGCACCTGCGCCCCATCTCGACGGAAAGGTGAGTGCCAGCTCTGATCCAGCATCGGACGCGTCCGAGAGACTGATCCCTACCCGTCTCCTTTTGCAGCACTGCGTCTTTGGCAAGGTGGTGTCAGGTCAGTATCTGATCTGAAGTAGGCCTCCGTGTGTGTACTGAAGCTGATCATCGCGCGCCCTTCCGCACTTGTAGGCTACGAGCACTTGAAGACGATTGAGGCTCTCCCGACCGACAAGAAGGACCGACCTCTGCAGACGGTCTCCATCTCAAGATGTGGAGAGCTCGAGCTCCAGAAACGCCCAGCCGAGTCATCAGATGGTCAGTCGCAGTCATGAACGCCGCCACCGATGTAGGCGTGCGTACTGACTCGTTCCGCTTACCTCAACTAGCCCGCAAAGCGTCCCCTCCTCCTCGCCGGCGTCGGTCTGTGTCTTCTTCCGGCTCCGACTCCGAGGACGACCATCGGCGTCGCAAGTCGTCTTCGAGGAAGAAGTCTCGTCGCCACTCTGATTCCGACTCTTCCAGCGGGTCCGACTCAGACTCGGAGGATGATCGCCGCCGGTCGTCCAAGAAGAAGTCAAAGTTGTCCAAGCGCAAGCACAAGTCGTCAAAGTACAAGTCATCTAAAAAGGACAAGTCGTCAAAGAAGGACGGCGCAGAGGGGGACGCCCCGAGCGACGAGGAGGAGACGGATGCCCAGATCGATGCTCGGCTCGAGAGGGAGGATCGCGAGAAGGAAGCAGAGAGGAAGCGGGCAGAGCTCGAGGCGATCAGGGTCAGGCTCAAGCGTGAAGAGGAGGACAGACAGAGGTCTGGAGGAGATGGTGGAGTACGATACAAAGGGTGAGCCGGGCCTTGCGTTTCATGTGCCATCGTGCGGAAGACTGACGTCCTTTCCGATACCGACAGACGCGGTGCGATGCGCTTCTCTGAGACCGCACCGGCACCTGTCCTGCCCTCGTACGCACGAGAGTATCAGCCGCGATCGTCGTACAACCAGAGCCGTTCCGACTCGAACGGAGCACCTCGCGACCGGACTGCTCCTCGGATGGGCGATACGTGGCAACACGATCTCGCGACCGGAGGAGCAAGCGAGCGCTTTGTCCGAGAGAAGCAGCCCGCTCAGCTTGGCGAGCGAGGTGGATACGAGGATAGGGATCAGGGAGCTGCTGCTGAGGCGAAAGAGACGAAGGAGGTTGAGGACGCGGTGGCGGCTGGCCAGGCTGGGGTCGCGGCAGATGAGGGACCGGTCATGGAGGAGGAGGACGTCGGTACTGGACGCGCAGACTGAGCAGAAGCGTGTGCTTGACATCCAATGATTCACTCTGCAATGTATCAGGTCGATTGTGACATCATGTGAAAGTAGATGTTGAAGCCGGAAAGCAGTCGCGTCGCGTCGATGGCCGGTGCCATGCCTAAGCGTCAACAAGGGAATCCTTCTGTGCGACGCTGGAACTCGTCTCTGATGTGCTCTTGTGGCGATGCTTCATCCCAAGCCGCTGCTCTCTTTAGCGAGCCAAATGCTGGGCGTCGGACCGAGTGACGTTGACCGTGACCGGCTCGGCCGCGGTTGTCGCGCGTGCAAGGGACAGCCTTGAGCTCAGCAGCTCGCTCCTTCGCTTCACCCATCACTCTCCTCTCCAGAGCGAAACACCCACCAGCGCTCAGACCATCACTTTCCATCCTACCTAGCTCCGCTCGACTGGAGTGCACGCAACGACAGCGTCTCGACCGTCTGCTCACGTCTGAACAACACTCGCACGCACCTACCTTGCCCCCCACTCCTCTCGGCCGCCTACCATCATGGCGCCAAATCTCTCAGGCATGACGTCGTGTTAGTCCCTCGCATGCTCAACTCAGCTGTGCCTGATCCCTACTGACTGATTTCTTTCTTGTAGCGGTCTCTGCGATGTTCTCGAATGCGACGTCCAAGCTGTCCTCGTCACGGAGCAACAAGAGCCTCGCTCGCCAAAGTGACGACCCAGAAGAGGCTCAGGAGAGGGGACCAGCCTTCAGGAACGCTAGTGGAGGGATCGGGAACGACCAGGGAGGAGAGGCCGATGTGAGTGCACGTTGTAGCTCGAGAGCAGGGAGGTCCGGACAGGGGCGGGGAAGTGTCCGCACCATCAAGCTCAATCGGATGCAGGACGAGCGGGTTGCTAGCGCTTGAGGCAGACAGCTTGCTCTGAAGTCGCAACATGCTCCGAGTCTCAGCCTTTGGAGGCCGTAGAGGCGGACCCAGAGCTGTTCCATCGAGGAGCTGTCGAGCTCAGCCCCTT